>PUFA01000036.1:345000-835000 GCA_003508835.1 Eonycteris spelaea
AGAGGATAATCTGGTCTGTGTCAGAGGGTGCTTGTAAGAATCAAATGGGAGGTTACATGCAGGGACTGAGCACGGTGCCTGACACATGGTAAATGTCCAGTAACTATGTGATGAGCTATCCTAACACCTGTCACCCTGACCCTGGTGTTACAGAGTGCTTTTCTGACCCACTGAATCAGCTAGCTAAAGATCCAGGTAGAACAAGGAACGGCTACAGCTCCTCTGCCCTCAGAGCTGCATTGCTCAGTCTCCTCTGAGGTCTGTGCGTGGCCCACCCATCTGCACCCAAATCAAACACCTCCCTCTTCCTCCCTACACCCAACGATTATCTCCTTAACCTTTGGGAGAGAACATGTTGACAGGAAGTAGCTCATTCTAGTCTCATGATTTAACTTGCTGCCATCACTAAAGATTATTAGATACCTTGGCTGGACCTTCTCATGGACACTCCTAGGAGTTCTGGTCCCATTTTGAGAAACCCCAGTTGACATAGACCTTACGGCAATTAACTTGAGTCAATGATGTTGAAAATGATGAGGCTTCTGCTCTGCTTTCAGTACTGGGGCCCAACATGAAGTATCGCCTCATCATCCTCCAGACATTGAGTACCACAAAATATTGAGCAGAACATCATGCACCAGTTCCCAATGCCAGGCGAAGCCTCCCTCTCCGTGGAGGATAGCAAAAGACCATCATAGCACCGGCCTCGAGGAGGAGAAATCCAAATACTTCTGCCCTATGCTGCTGGGGGTCACCAAGGAAAACACAACACAGTGCAGCATTGGATGGGACAACACTTCTACCTAGACAGAGAGAACAGACAGAACAAAACTAGCTCCAGAGTGAGCCTTGGCCCCTCATGGCTGTCACGGCTAGTAGGTGCCCCTGGTCGCCAGTGCAAGGCAACTGTCTTACCCCCATTCCCTGGAGTCTGAAATATTGAATGCCTACGGTCATTGATGAACATGATTAGGCAGAACAAAGAAACACTTATTGAGCCTAAACAGAGAAAGGTATTCCCACGCAGGTGGTAAGTGCAAGCCAGGTGGGCTCTATTTCTTCGTAAGAAAGTGTTCCAGGCCCGAGGCGCATTCTGAGCAGCCACCCGCACAAAATGATGGTGGTACTCTCCCCACCAGAGAAACACTCCAAATTCTACTATGTTTCCAAGGAAACAAAGTAACTGAAGACAAAGTCATCGGTTGTGACGTTTGGCTTCATTGTTCAGCTTCTGTTCCGCCTTTTGGAGAAAGAAAGAGAGTAAGGAGGAAATCTGTGGTGTGGGCTGCTCCTCTCCTGCTTGTTTTCTCCTTGGCTGGGCACTGAAAGTTCCAGCTCTGTTCAAAATTTCCCCAGCCGTAAGGCAAGCAGCAATTCAGCAAATTCTTGGCTAACTATTGGCAACTGAAGGTTCCTGAGACTTCCCGTATAAGGTACACCCCAGTTCATGTGTCCTTGCCTGTCTGGAAAATCAGCTTCCTTCAGGATTTGCAACTCGACTTTTGTCAAATAACTCTGAAATGAAATGGAATATCTCAAGATCGATAAGCCAGTAGGCAGCAAGACCACAATTGCTTCCTGCCCAGCAATTTGCAGTGAAGGAGGGATGAATGGAGAAGCGTAGAGAGGAATATCACTATCCACGTGGACTGTTCCCACCCTATCTCACCCCTACACACACGTGCATACTCCATTACTTCCCTCTCACCTTCTCTGTCAGCTCTCAGCTCTCAGGTCCCCTGGTTCATCTCTGTGAAGAATCGCCTGGAAATTGGGCCTCATGGCTTCTCCTTATTGCCACCACCTGGCAGAGACTGGGGAGCTAGGTGCGTGGGTTTTCTCTTGAGGCTGATGCTCTGGTGCTCTCTTCCAGGACCCAAGTGTTGTTCTTCCACTGTCACGGCTCTGCCTGCTGGTAGCTTACAGTCGAATCTCTGCCCTAGAATTGCCTTTGACCAAAGAAGGTGCCTTGCCCAGGATTACGACTCCTCCTTACGGGCACCTTGAATCCAAAGATTGGTCCACATAGGGGGTACAAAGTCTCAACCTTCTTGCCTCAGATGGGCCAGCTCTGAAGGGCCATCCCAGCTTCTGTTGGCTGGCGCAGGCCTCTGTTGTGACCGTAGTTCAGCTCAGCCTCTCCTCCTGCCCCATCTTGCTCACCTTGTGCACCTACAGTGGGATTCCTGAGTCCACTCTCCGAGATGACACAATATCATCTCAGAGTCTGTTTCTCAGGAAACCTGATTGTGACAACTCTCCCACAGTCCCTAGGAGGAAGGATCCCTGGTTAGCATCAAGGGAGGGAAGAATTCTGGAATGTGAGAGGGAGAAAATGCAATGGCAACCATCATAAGTGATACTAATTCAATATTCAGACTCTACACCACCTTCCTCTCCGTCTGTCCTAGGTGGGTCAAGGGAGAATATTGCCATGAGTGGGATTACATAGGTGGTCAATCCATATTTCTTTATCTAGAATGTTATCGTAATCTGAAAAGACCATATCTGTCAAGTCCTAAAGCCTTTAATACATCTTGGACAAATTTCTACATGTTGGGGAAATCTAAATATGAGCTTGTAGGAAAACTACCCCTTATGGGCTAGTTTATGAGTATAGGTACTTAGTAGATCACTTAGTGTATCTGATTTGAATCAAATGGTACAATTTTCTTGTTATGTCTAAAATTACAACAGAGTTTAGATATTTGAGTTTTGAAAAGTTAATATTCTCATCAATATGCCAAAAATGGAAGATTAATGAGATTGATAATTATCAGCTGTTAGGTCTCAGCTAGCTTAGCGCAAGGCAAGTACTTAGAGGAGAGTAATCAGAGTATGTGGGTAGAAGAGGAGCTGCAGGATGAGGTGGGAGCGAGCCAAGGCCAACTATATTTACTTTCTAATTTCTTAGCTGAGTATTATGGACGTAGACGCTAAAACAATGTTTCCCATATGTGATGCCCATACCCCTGGTGAACCAAAGGGGATTTTAGGTGGTGTACAGACAGAAAAATATTTACCATTTTCATCATTTTGAATTTACTGTTACAGCTAACTTTTATTTTTGGCAAATGTTTCTGGTTTTCTACATATAGGTACTGATATAAAGCTTCCTTTTAAAATAAATTTGTTTAAATTCAAAGTGATTCTATTTAAATGAAGTATTTACTATTACAAGTGGCCAGCAGATAGTGTAAAAAAAAAAAATCATCACGATGGTGGTATGTGAACCATTAAAGTTTAGATATAAAATCTGCTGGTTCAAGGTGCTAAAGAGAATTCGAGGAAAGAGGTTATTATCCAGCCCATTGTGAGAACTCAGCTAACAGTGAATAAAATTGACATCACGTAGAATTCAGGTCAAATTGTTAAACCACTTACATTTTTGCCGTTGCTTTTGATACCTTTTTAACTAAACTAGTGCCCCACCTCCTCTTGTTACACATCGTGCAAAATTGTTTTAGGGCTTTTAGTTCCTAGTGCATCCATGTGGTCGATGGGTTTTATTACTTATCCCATATTATTATTGCCCATTCATTGCACACCCAACACATATCAGGTATCATTAAAGCCCATTAATTAAATGTAAAAGCTTAAAGGGAATTAAATTTTTAAAGAGAATTTAAAGGGAATCTGGAATAAAATCTCCAAGTCTAGAAAATTTCCAGACTACACACAAAACTTTGAGACAACTAGTAGTTTTCAAATATTTTCTGCCATAGGACATTCTGTTCAAATAATCTTACCAAGAAACTCATGGTAACAAGGAGAAAATTACACAGAACAGCTCGATGTGTCACATGAATGAACTGTCCGCTCCCCTCTGCGGGGCGGTGCCACCCACCCTACCTCACCCCCGAGGCTCATGGATGTGGCACTCTGTTTGAAAATCTCCGAGCTAGAATACCTTTTTTTTTCTCGTTTGGTCTACACCTGCTGTTTTGTGTCTGCAGCATGGTCAATGGGATTTTATTTTATTATGATATGAAGCAGGGATTATATATTTCTCTGAGATTATTATAGACATGTCTTGTCCAAGAGCCTTACCCCTCCCCACCCCCCCCCCCCCCAAAATCTGGATTTAGGAGACAAACGACCTTCTAGACCAAAGCTCCATGAAGGGCCTCAAGTTTCTGGCTTGTTTATCGTTGCCTAGCCCTGGTCCTTGGCAGGACTCCCAGTACACATCAGATGAACAAATGAAAGAATGAATGGCAGAAAAATTAGGCTATGATTTTTTGAGAAACAGAATTAATGGGTCAAAGAATGTGCACATTTCCAAAACTCTTAGTGAATGAGTTATAAAGAGTAGCTGTGGGTAGTGGGCCATGGTAGTCTAATTCAGTGAGCCCCAAAGGTAATGACGACTGGGAGAAGGTAGTGGTTATGGAGTAGAAAAGAAAATGTGAATCCAAGACACGCAGAAAAGAAAAAATGCTGGTGACAGGTGGGGTTTGGGAACCTGAAAGACTTGAACCAAAAATGACTTTGGCTTCCATCATGAAGGTGCATTGTGAAGCACTGGAAATATCACAATAATTCTTCACAGAACTAGTCAGAAGTTCAGCTCATGGTGTAAGCCGAGAGTTGTCCTGAAAATGAAAGTAGGAACACCAATGCACGCTATAGTTGCTCTGCTGAGTTTCCAAATCAGAGGCAGTGACAGTCACAGTTATTTGGATTGAGATGAAGGAAAGGTAACTGAGCGTTCTCATGTCACATGTGCACAGACCCTAGAGCACTCTGACTTGGGCTCCTCCCTTCTCCACCCCTCCAAGCCATCCTGCAAAGCACAAGTGGGTTCCACCTCTTCCCCAAGCTTTCCTGGACAACCCAGCCCTTAGAAAGCTTACCTGATTCCTGAATACTTCAATTCCTTGTAGCCTGTGATATTTGACACCTCTCTGCCTGCGTGCCTCGCTGGTTATGACCATGGGTTATATATATCTTTGCAGGTTCCACAGCACCTTTTTCCAGACCTGTCATAGGACAGGCACTAAGGCCATGCTGGTTGATCAAATGACACCGACACAGCGAATGAAACTGAACAGCTTCTGGGAACGCTCTATTTCTGGTTGATTATCCAGCCCATGAAGGCCACGGACAGGATCATGAGCCAGGTTTCCCAGAAGACTAAAGGGCAACTTGACTTATTGGTCTTGGAGCCTCAAGGTGGGAGAATACCAGGAGGAGGGGTGTCTTCTTCCAGAACATACCTACCCAAAGGTGTCGCCTGATATATGCCGAAGCAACGCATTCCACAAGGAGATATGTTTAAAAGCTCTGCTGGCATAAGTCCAGGTGGATATTTATAGCTAATCTACCCTAAAGGGGCACACTCACTCACACATAGAGTGAGATGCTGCTTATTGAAGAGCTTATGATTTTGCTTTAAAGGCAGCTGCATGTGTGCCATCCTGGATAAAAAAAGAACTGATGAATGAGATAATAGGGTGTTAGCAGTGACATTCTGCTCTATCCGAGAACACAATTTGAAATTTTATGGGGACCACCCCTCCCAATTGATTCTCTTGAAAGATGGGTCCAAGAGGCAGAAAGGAAAGAAGGGAGCACCTCAATTGGCAGAAACTAAAGGAAATAGACCACTCAACTGCAAATGGGCATGTGACAGCCTCTTCCAGTCCTCTGGAACCCAGACCCAGCTCCAGGAGACCATTGCCAGAGTTCAGGGTGTGACAATCCTGTTCACTTCCTGTTCCTCCTTCCTTCATGTGTTCTGGTTCTTGTTCTTGCCCCGAAAGCATGATAGGACAGAAAAGCAGCTAAGAGCTCAGTCTCTGGAGCTGTGGGGAGAGTTTCAGATTTAACTTCCTGTTACACCAGGTGGTAGCATCTTGCAAATTTGTCCAACATCTCTTGGCCTCAATTTCTTCATCTGAAAATGAGGTTGATACTTACAAGGTTCTTGTGTAAATTAAAAGAAATAGTAGCCATAAAGTTCTTAGCACAGTGACTGACACACAGGAAGTGTTCATTAAGTATATTTATTCCACAAATAACTATTAAGCACCTATTACGTACCAGGTATTGTTCTAGGCACTTGGTCTCATCAGTGAATGGTAGCTCTTCTTATGGGACCCTAGTGGGGTGGGCAGAATGTGGGGTTGGGGAGAAGTCTGGTTGGGATTACAATATGATAACCTCAATATACTACTTCTACAGAGACCCCAGAGTGAGCAGCGGGAGGGGGAGAAGGGACAGTGTCCACATTATTGCCCACACCCTGAGGGAGACCCTGAGTCCCTTACCCACTGGTAGCTGGCACTCTGGACTGAAAAACTCTCACGGTTGAGTCTAGGGTCAGGAGCGCCTCTCCTCTTATGGGCTAGAGAGCATATCCAACGACATAGTGGAGTGCATCTCCCAACCTTGTTCCTAGCTCAGGTCACCTCCTGTTGCCCACCGTCTGGAACCTGCTTTGGACCTGCTCCCCTCCTTGTTCTAGGTCTCAGTTGCATTGCCAGAAACAATGGGGTTCGTTAGAGATGGAATCATACTCCACTTGGAAGTGGCTTCCAGATCTTTTCTCATCATCTACTCTTTCTTTCCACTTGCTGTGTGCCCGGGCCCTGGAGCCTCTTCCCAAACCTGCCTGCTATTTGCAAGACCCTGGTCTCATCCCACTGCTGGCCCCTGGCTTCCTTCAGCTCCCTTACTCCAGCTTGTTCTCCCAAGATAGTCTCTAGAAAAGGAAGTGGCCAACCAAAAAAGTTAGGAAACCAGGTTCTGCTGCTCTGACTTTGGCTGATTACTGCCTCTCTCTCAGCTCCGGTTTCCAGTGGCAGAAATGACTTCGAGAGCATCAGTGACCCAAGCTATCTGGACACACAGCAGATCCAGTCAGAGGTGCCCTTTCCCCACTCTGCCCACCAAAGCAGAGGGTGTTGCTCCCTGCATACTGACCAAACCACCCGCACCCCGAATCTGAACACTCTGCAAGGAGGAAGACAGCGGAAGGCTTTATCTCTGGGGCGAAAAGCACAAGCTTAAGAAGAAGGGCTCTGGGGCTCGGTTACTCTTGAGACTTAATGACCAGAACTAAGACCCAGAGTGTCTATCCAGGGCTTTCATCACCTTGCCTGACAGTTGGATGCCTCTCAGTTCAAGGTGGCCCCTGAAGGGAGACCGACGGCTGCTTTTCACTCGCGTCACATCCGAAGCTGGCGGCCGGCCCCCATGCTCCACTGGGCTGCCTCTCACCTGCCTCTGTGCTCAAACACTGTCTTGACTTGGCAGCACTACAAGACAGAATAAAAACATACACTTCTACCCAAATTCCTGTCTCCTCTCATTTACACAGGAGATAAAATGATTTCTTCCCTTGTCTTGTATGGCTAGGATTCTTACGGCCTGGTTCCTGCTTCCTCTACATCAGTTCCAAGGGGGGGGGGAAGAGTTACCGAATAACTAAGACGTCACAGCCGTTTTCACAATAAATTATTATCCCCATTTTACAAACAAAGAGAGTTACCAATACACCATCTGTCCATTGTCTGTCTATCCATCTATCTGTCTGCTCAAAAAATGGTCAAGCAAAAGTCAAGCAAAGTACTTCTTATTTTGGACTCTGAATCCAGTGCTCTTTCTGCTTTACCACAGACATCTCAGAATATTTCCTTTAATAATGAGAGAGCTTGATTCATTCGACAACTATTTTGGGGGTACCTCCAATATGCCAGCACATTCTAAATGCATACAGCAAAACCAGAAAACAAATAGCAAAACCAGAAAACAAATTCCAAAACAAAAATCCATTCCTTCATGAAGCTTACATTCTAACTGGGGAGACAGACAATAAAAATAATAAAGAAGTAAAATATGTAAGATGTTAGGGCCACATGCTGGGGAGAAGAATAAAACAGAGGTGGAGGGGCTTAACCAATGTTAGGTAAATAAATTATTTCCACGAAATTAATGACGTAATAACAGAGATAACACATTTTGGTTCACAGTCAAACGTTCTTTGGTATTAGAAAGTTCTCCCCCCAACGTGTTTCAGGAGCTGATAAAGCTGTTCTCTCATTTCTTCTTACTTGGGTTAACTGTTCCCATGATGTGCCCATGTTGTAAGATTTTCCCCTGTGAATGAAAATAGCACTTCTGCTTGGTTCCTGATCCACAGCAAAGGTGCCGAGACAGCAATAACGTCTGTGCATTTCTCCAGCTACATTTAGTTAAGTTATGCCTCTTCTTCCTTTATTTTTTTTTCAGATGTGCTATAAAACCTTATTGATTTAACTCAGCGGTTTGAAATTTATGATGCATCAGGTAGGCTTTGGCTTGAGATAGCCTTGAAGGGAGATGGATGTAAGCAAATTAAGAATAAAAACAAGATTGCTAAACATTGAACTACTTAAGGGAATAAGTTGCTTTGTTATTATTTCGAATAAGTTGTCTTAAACACATCAGGACTACGTCGTACTTGACTGGTATGCTCATTTGAAATAATTCTTACCTATTCCTAAAAGCAGGAGCCAACTAGACACTTGTTACCTCGGTTTAGACTCACAATATCTTGCTTCAAACCCTTCTGGATTTGAGAGGAATAAAATGGCTTTTATTAAGCAAATATTCTAGAACTCAAACTTCACTAAATTGAGACCCACCTTTTACCCAAATTTAGCTAGATTTTAATGTATATCATGCGTCTGAACCCAGGCTTTTCCTATAGCCTATTTCAAAAGACATATTTGTTCAGCCTTATCAGCAGAGTACTCAATCATGCTTTTCCTGCATCAGGCACCTCAAGGGCAGAAGATAACACAAATGCGCTTGGATTTTAATAGCTGAAAATATGTCTACGTAAGGTGGACTATATTTACCCAATGCCAGAGATCTGAAAGGAGTGTGAAAAATTAAGGTAATCATGGATGCTCCCAAATAGCTGCATGTTGGAGTCATAGTCGCGAAACATAGATTATGCTGTCATATCCAATTTGGATGCTTTGGGAGGTCATGAGTGGATGGGGATGGGTGGTGGCAAATGTCAGACAGGGTGGACCTGGAGGTTAGTGTTGTAGCTGACCCACAGAGAATCTATATAACATATAGGGACACATCATTTCATTCCTGAGACACTAATTCCATGGTTGATAGTCCAGGTCTACTTCATCTTTTGTCGTTTTTAGAAAATATGGAAATATATCAAGAAGGAAAAAAAATCACCTTAAATCTCACTAATCAGACACAACTATTGTTATGATTTTTGTTTATTTCTGGTAAGTCTCTTTTTATTTCTCTCTTAATACAAATATATTAAAAAATATGAATATTGGAATTATATTGTTTATACCATTTTATATGCCACTTTTTTCACTTATTACAATTAGGGTGTTTTTCATGTTAATAAATACTTACTAGATACAAATATGTAATGGTTACACTATAATTTATTCAGCCTTTGCCTTGTTGTTGAACATTTAGGTTGTTTTCATTTTTCCTTGTTTATACATAATAAACATTCTTAAACATAAATATATGTTAACAGCTCTGACAAACTACTCTAGGTACTCATTCTTGGTTACTTTCCTTACCCTCAGAGAGGCTTACGAAGGTATAAATGTGCCCAGGATCCAGATGAGAAATCGAGTTGTCTATTTGTGTCAAGAATGTTCTAGAGTCACATTGATCAATCATATTTAATCGATTACTTCATTTGCTTATTCAACAAGAATTTATTAAAGTCATACCATGTGCTAGGCACTGTGGGAGACTGTAAAAATACTTTGAAGACTGCACCATTTAGCTGGAAAGATGCGCTCGGACACCATTCAAGAAATCCTTGATTGTGTTTGCTGATATTAACTGTTATCACTTACAGGGAATTTCCTATACGTTGTCCTAGGAGTTATATGTATATTTACTCAGTTCTCACAATAGCTACTATTATTATCATGAACCACTTTTTATAGTAAGACAATCGAAGCACAGAGAGGGTAAGTAATTTGTCCAAGATCACACAGCTAATAAATGGGGACCTATGATTTGAATTCAGATAATTAAGCTCCAGAGTCCATATTTATAACGCACTTACCTTCAATATACCAACATAGATAAAAAGTATTATCAAAGGGTTATGTTTACATAAGCATTTTCTAGAGGCATTTTTTTTTTCTTTTTCATTGGTTTTGTAAACTTTCTATAATAAAGCAGTTTGGGGTTGTAAGTCAAAACTTTTCTGATATCCAATGCTTAGAATATTAATAAGAATTACTAACCCAAGAGAAGAAAATCATTTCATCTGGTTTGGGTAAGAGCATCATTTAAAGGTAGAAAAGCTATCATTCCACCTGTCTTGTCTCAAGGAACTTCTGGGGAGAAGTGCTGGAAAATAATATTTTCGAATGAAGCCAATAGGGCATTTGACTTGTAATAAAGAACTAATTTTATAGATATCTTGTTCATATTCCTAGTTTAATAATAATTTTTAAAAAGTTCATTGAATGGATGAATGAACAATACTTTCGCCTGCAAAGCTTACAGATGAAGCAGTCCTGTGATGCAGACCCAGTGCCAGTGCCGGCTCCAACTGGCTCATATCTCTTTCCAACGTCCTGTTCATTGGTATTGGTAGCTTGAAGTCAGCCATGGTGCGACTACATAAACTCCGGAACTCAGTGGATGCTATCAGTCAGGCCGTTTTGTTTTCTGGGAGACCTGGTTGTTAAACACTTATCAGCATACCACTATCAAGGCTTGTTAGAAAATTCATAAGTGAAAAGAAATTCTATGACTCTGGGGGGGGGGGCGGTGGGAAAGGAAGTGTTATGAGAATATAAAGCCAAACTCTTTTCTCTTCCCTGGTCTTGAATCTTTATGTCTGTTGCTTCTTCTTCTTCTTTTTTTTTTTTTTTTTTTTTTTTTTTTTTTTTTTTTTTTTTTTACTGGGTTATTTCAGAGTCTGGGGAGAGTTTGTTAAGATAGTTGAGATATTTATTTTAGGTAGTTAGGGGTTGAGTGTGGATGAAGAGTAAAGGGTGATTGGGACAGGACAGAAGAATGATAAATAGCCCAGGGGCATTGTCAATTTCAGCTGCGGTCAACTCTCCTTTCCAGTCCTAAAGCATCAATGGCACCCATAATTCAAGCAGGAGTGTTTGTGGACACCCACCTGGGAAGCCCTTGGTGGCGTGTCATTTGTGTGCATGGACAAGGAAAGAGATATGTTCCAGCTGGAAGAAAATCTTACACATCACCTGTCACCTTGGCCAAACCTCTCATTTCCCAGATGAGGAAAATGGGCCCCTAAGAGTGTGGGAGGGAATTTCCTGAGGTTGCAGGGCTGGATTATAGGGAGGATCCGGGTCAGACTGCCTGGTGTGACAGTCAGCTCTCCACTTCTTTGTTGTTTGACATTGGATGGGTTACTTAACCTCTGTGTGTTTTCTCAGCTATAAAATGAGGAGGTTGTGAGGATTAAATAATACACGTGAAGAGATTGCATATAGTTAGATCACAATAAATATTAATAACACAGAGCCTTCACGATAACACTGGTCTCTTTTGTAGCCAGAGAGAGTTCAGAAAAGAAATATATATTAATATATTGAAAACCAACATACTACTAATTAGTGACATATTAATTTAATCTATTAATATATTGCAAACCAGCATATGCAATAGTAAAACATTAACACTTTGAAATATCCAATGTAACAATTTTCTCCAAAACCAGGTTATACAGATGTTTTAGTCAATGATTCACCAACAGCATTAGGTATTCTATTTATTTTTTTTTTACCTTTAAAGGCTTTTAGCTGAATGAGGGGCCAAGTAACCTCCAGACATCATTAGACTGGAACATGCTCCTTTAGGTCTCTTGCTGGAGAATGCTTAAAAAAAACCTCTCACCTCACATGTTAGAGGATAGGTCACATGCCTCTCTGTGTTGACAGTGACTCTATCTGGGGCTGTATTTTCTCCAATGGGCTCTGCCACCAGCAGCAAAGGTCAGAAGATGGTCCTGGCCTGGGTGTACCTGACTGGTCTAGGGGACTGCTGAGTCAGGGACTAGGGTCTGGGAGAAGGCCTGGTCCCACACCTCCTTACTTAGCCCTCTACCCACCAAAACACAGATAACGCTCGTAATTTGTTAGTCAGCTGGGAGGATGTGTGGTGTACAGGTTACAGGGGCTGATCCTGGAGCCTGACTCTCTGGGCTACTTTTTCAAGACTCTCTCCATTTCTACTGGCAAAACACTTAACCTAAAGATCAGAGTGGGATCACAGTAAGAAGTTGACTTGGTTGTTCGTAACTCTTCCTGTTCCTTACCTCTCAATGGGAACAGGGTCGGTTTCTCCACTGGGGTACTTTGGGCTCCCTTTACCTAAGGCTAAGTGGCTGCATCTGTGGAGAGAGGGGAAATGTGGAGACATAAGAGAATTACATCTTCAGAGTTTAGAGATTAATTTCATAGGTCATTGAGTTGATGGAGCCTCAATTTGCAAGAGTTCCCTCTACTGGCTAATCTAAGCCAGGGTCTGTTGACTCAGTGTATTTGTTCATTGTTAGAGATGCATTTAAGGTTAGGAAGCTACTGAATATAAGAAAATTATTGCTAGGTTTTATTTTATTTTTCTTATTCTCTTAGAGGTCCTTAACACCTTTTTTTCCTCAGTCAACTTTATTAAGCTATAATTTACATAAAATAAAACACACACACACAACCTTTGTAACAACCACAACCACCCACACAAGATATCGTACACTTCTGTCCCTCAAAAAGTTCCACTGTGTCTTTTTGCAGTCGATCCCCTCCCTGACCCCGCATGTCGTCAGACGATCACAAATCTGCCTTCTCTCAGTGTAGATTGCATTGCTGTTTTAGAATTTCAAATAAATGGAATCGCATAATATGTATTCTTGTGTCTACAGTCTATCACTCAGCATAATGTTTTTGAAGTTCATCCATGTGTCAGTGATCGTATTCTTTTTTGTTGAGTAGTATTACATTGTATGGCTACATCAAAATTGGTTTATCTGTTTGCTAGTTGATGGACCTTAGGGTTATTTCCAGTTTGGGACTGAATAAAGTGCATTCAACATTGTCTACAAGGCTTTTTTGTGGACATGCGTTTTCACTTCTCTTGAGGAAACATCTGGGAATGCAAGTGCTAGGTCATATGATAAGTGTACGTTTAGAAGAAGTTGCCAAGCCTCTTTCCAAAGTGGTTGCATATTCCACCAGTATATGAGAGTTCTAATTCCTTCACATCCTAGCCAACACTTGGTGTGGTTGGTCTTTCTAATGTTAGTCATTTCAGTGGAGGTATTGAATACATGAAAGTCATTGCTAGGCTTTGTTTGTTTTCGCTATTCTGATGGTAAGAAGTTCTTGGAATCTTTTTACTTAAACTTTTTTTTATTTAGAGACAATTATAGATTAACAATAAAACTGTAGATTCACAGTTATACAAGAGGTCCTATGTATCCTTTCCCCAGTTTTCTCTTAATGGTAATGCCATGAAAAATTGCAGCACAATAGATAAACATCTCTCAAAGTTTTATAAATAAACAGAAACCAGGAACCCTCTGATTGTGCCCTGTGCTCAGCTGTCAGTGAGAGGCAGAGGACAGAGCACAGCAAGCTGCCCTAACGATGATGCTGGTGGAGACTCTGAGCATCACATTTCGGGGACTGGGAAAACCAGCGCTCTGTTAATACAGGCAGCACTAACTCTTAGCTTTCAATCTGAAAATGGAATTTCAAATTAGAAAGCCCCAAGGAGAGAGCAAGACTTGGAGTAAATGACAAGGAGATAGTCAGAACTGTGACACTGGTGGTATTTCCTTAGAGCTCTGTCTGTAGGACTGTCACCAAGTGTGTCTTTATTTTTTCTCACATAGACATTTTCGCCTTTCTGACTTTGGGACTAACCATGAGTGGTAGTTCCATTCAGGGATAATGAAACAACTATGAACATCAGCTAGCCAGCCCCCAACCTCATTTGAACTAATAGCTTAAAATATTTGGCTAGATCTCAAAATAAGTAACAAAATGAACTGATTTGAGTTCGAGTTGTCCTGCTCCCCCAGCCCACATCTGGTGGAAGGACTGATGAGCAGAAAAATGGTTAAGACTCAAAGTCTGAGGGAAGGACAAGAAAGACTCAGATAATCTTCAGCCTGGATAATTAGTCCGTGCAGACGTTAGAGTTGATGATAATCAGAGAAAGCAAATCCTTGAGATAAAGATTATAAGATGCTCCTAAGGAGAAGTAAAGACAGAAATAACTAAACTTATTGTCATTATAAATGTAATTTTAAAATACTATTGAGAAAGAAAAAGATAAACATTTACTTGGTGAAAAATGAATAAATGCAGAGAATCTGTTTCCATCTGCTCTAGCATCTTCCTTCACCCCCCCATTATCCTGATAGGGCAATCACTCTTCTGGAGATCAGTTTTGATATAATGGCAAAGTCAAGGTCACCAAATACAAGTTCTTTCAACAGCCCCTTCTCCCTCTCAAAATGGCCATACCATCTCTTCCCTTCTTTCCTTACTCCTGTCTGAAGTGTCTGTCCACCTTTCCAACGTGAATTTGTTCCTTGTGTCCTTGGTCCCTCCTGCCTGCTCTGAATCTCTCTCCATCAGGAATACATGCACT
Organism: Eonycteris spelaea; assembly: GCA_003508835.1. NCBI lineage: Eukaryota > Metazoa > Chordata > Mammalia > Chiroptera > Pteropodidae > Eonycteris > Eonycteris spelaea. Next base: position 359,635 of record PUFA01000036.1, read on the forward strand.
CCTTGAATCTTCCTTGTATTTGCTTTCCTGGGACTTGCAAGCGGGCTTGAACCTCCCCCATCCTTCAAAGCACATCTCTCAGGCCTGCTACGCCCTTACTTTGCTGATCTCCACCCTTTCTTTTTTTTCATTATTAAACATTTCTAAGGAGCAGTCTACACTCTTCAGTTACTTTCCTTACAACCCACTTGTCTCTTTGACCTTGGACAGACTGTGGGTTGCCCTTTACACACATTGTTTTCCAGGGGCTGTGAGTATCTTCTTAAACTCCAGGCTCACAGCCTTTTCTCCTGTATTGTAACCCTGTTCTCATTGGAGACAATGGACACATCCCTCCCATTTGTCACCCTGTGCTTCCTGGGACTCTGAGATGCCCCTCTCTTCTCCTCGTTTCTAGACAACTTTGCCATTTCCTCTGCCTTCCAGGTTTGGGCCTCTGCAGAAATCCCCTTCTGGGCATTTTTCTCATCTTCCCTATAATCTTTCTTCTAATAACCTCTTCTACTCCCTTCATTTCAACAAAAATTCTAAACAGATGTCTTTGAACTCCATTGGATATACTTCTCTAAGACACTTTTTCTTACTCTACTTGGCACTCTACATACTTGTCTAAGCTGTAGGGTCATGTCAAGCTAAGACTGAGCTTTTGACTCACTTTCGTATTGCCTAGCATAATGTCCTGAATATAGTAGAGGCTCAGGCGACATTTGCCGAATAGCGTTATCTTGCTTATTAGACGTTGAGAGCCCTCATTTTGATGGCTTGTTGACACTATGGTGAAAGGAAGCCAATTAAACCGATAACTCCTTCCTTCCAAGATCCCCTCCCGAGGACCACTCCTGGTCCAGGACGTTTGGTAGCCTTCCCTGCACTGGATTTCATCAATGACAGGAAGCCTTCAGGAGAGAAGTCCTGGGAGTAATTGAGTCATGATTGGCACCCCCTGCGCCGTTCCAAGCTGACAACAAGCGGGCATGGCAGCAGGTGCCTCTTCCAAGTGGCATCTAATTTCTCGGAGGTGACTTTATATTGCTTTACAGGGGCTGGCACGCTGACTCCGGGGACCCTCCTGGGAGTCGCACCTGAGCCTGGTGCTTGACTGCGGCAGACAGCTGCCTCGTTACGGCGAATTTTACAGTTAAATTGTGCTCTGCTTGGGAATTGGAAGCGACTGTAGAAGGACAAATGCAAATGAGATTCCGGTGCCACGCGGAGGCTTGTGAAGAGACAGCCCCGCCGCCAAGCCCAGGGTCTCTCAGCTTTCTCTTCAACTATTGTTTTGGGAAAACGTATGGGCCATTTTCCAAAGGGTTTTCGAAGGGACCAGAGGCAGCTTTGGTGCAATATGGAAGAATGCGAGGTGTGGGACGCAACCACGGCCTTGTTCTTACAAGCACAGGCACAGGCCACGTGAGTCAAGTGCGGACTCCGCCCCTTACTTACAGGCTGGGTGACCTTGGGCAAAGTCACGTTAGATCACTGAGCCCCAGTGTCCTCATCTGTAAACTATAGAGAATAATAATTACCTTGTTGGGGTTAACAATATGCGGATATAAAAACTTTAGCCCAGCACTGGGTGTATAATAAGCCTTCAATCAACGCTAGCGATCCCATCATTATTGTTATTTAATAACTGTGAGATGCTGGACAAGCCCCTTAACCTCACGGTGTCCTTTTTTCCGTCTCCTGAAATAGTTGTGAGGATTAAGTAAAAAAAAAAAAAAAAAAAAAAAGGAAAAAAGATATATGAGGAGTTTGGCACAGGATGAACACTCTGCAGATTATCGCCATTATTATTATTATTATTATTATTATTATTATTATTATGCTAACTAGCCAGACATCAGCAAGCCTGCTTCACTTACCTTAAGACAGTGGCTGCCTGCTAGCTCGGACTTCCTCGGGGAGCAAAGTAGGAGAAGACAAAGTAACCACTGGCTTTATGTGAAAAGGTTCTCAAGACAGTTGGATCTGGTTCCACAAATAATGACGTGACCTCCCTTAGACTGTTTCCGTCTCTGCAAAACGGGCATAGTAATACCATCATAGCAGTTATGGAGAGTCGTGGTGAGGATCACGTAGACTGCTGTGTGTAGCGTGTGCCAAGGAGGGGACTCCCTCCCGCTCATCGTCCGTCTCCGTAAAACAGAGCCGTCGTCGTTGATGAGACTGTGGGGATTTAATGCAGGATTCTTGGGAAAGGGCTGGAAAAAAGTGAGGAAGGGGCGAAGGGAAGGAAGGAGGAAAAGGAAAAGGAGAGGGAGAAGAAACAGAGAGGAGGAGAGAGAAGTTTAGTTAACAACACCTAAGAGACATCCTAACTTGGAAGAAACAAACCCCGAGTGTTGGCCGAGGCTGTTTTCCTTCCCTTCCGTCCCCGCATGCACCTCCCATGGTGCCATGCGCAGTGTCTTACCCATAGAAAGTGGTCCTCAGATATTTACAGCATTAGAGTTGCCCTGGTGAGAGTTTAGCTAATTAGAAGTTACTCCAGTGAGAGTGTACGTGTGTAATCATTCTGGAATTCAAGACTGTGGAGGAGCAGGGCCCTTCTAAAAAGTCTGTGTCTGGGGACCACTGGAATGAATGCCAGCCATTCTCTCCCATCTATTCTTGTGGCCAAGGGGATCTGAGAAAGTCCCAGGAGTGACGGTCTGATCCTTCCCCAAAGACAGTGGCATACACCCAAGAATGGGTCTTTTGTGAGAGCAGCAGTCAATCTCATCCAAAGTTCATGCGCACGGTGTCCCCACAGCCCAGCAGGGAACGATCTCAGAGGAGAAAAGAAGTGCAGAAGGAGGGAGCAAGGCGTCCTCGGGTGGTGCTGGCCGGGGGCTCCCTGCAAGGGGAGCCTGTGACCGGGGATAGAGCCAGTCACGCCTTGTCTGTGCCATGGGAAGGAAGCACTGGCTGTTTGTTTTCCTCCCAGAACAGGAATTCGCAGAAAATCGATGCTCCCTCATTGACGATGCATACTAAGTGATCGAAAGGCCATTAAACCCATTAATGGGGTGCTCTTTAAATAAAATAAGTCCCTAAAAGGGATCTTAAACTTGGCAAAGTCAGTAAAGCTGACAGTGTGCTGGGCCTGCCCGGGGACCATAAATAGAACAGAATGGATATTGGAGGGGTGGGGGGTGGGCAGCAAACAGAGGTTGAGGGAATCAGGAACAAGAACGGCTTGTGCGTACAAAACAAATGTTGCCAGACAAGCTTAATGGCTTTTATTTTATTTTTGACAGGATTTACAAAACGAGTCGATGAAGGGAAGTTTGCATCTTGATTTCAGTTAAACATTTGGCACTGCATCCCACCAAATTTCATGCACAAAATTAATTCAAATTGTCTTGGATGGAAGTGTGGTCACATGGGTTGAAAATTGGCCGGCACTCCATGAACAGCAGGGAAAGGAGGAAGGCCCCCTGTGGCCAGCCTGGTGGTAAGGCCTCATTCTTAATTCCTGTCAGAGACTGGGGCTCCTCATGCTCTAGGGCTCCACCCCCTTAAGTAACAGCAGCAGCAACAACAACAATCAACTAACATTAATTGATCAAATACAATGTTTGAGATCCTTTATCTTTTTGAGAAGCTTTGTTCTTTTAGCCGCTTACGTTTCTCTCCTTACTCTCCACCCTCCCTTTCAAGCTGTGTTGATCACCTCGGGGGACAAATGTGGTTAGGAGAGGATGCATGGTGAAGAGAAAATGTTTGGGAAAAGCGAGAGGAGAGACTTCGTCTTCAGACAAGAAATCAGTTTTTCTGGGAGGTGGGGTGAGCGCGTTAGTGGAGAGGACTGTGAGTCTGTACCGTTGGGCCTGAGTCCTCTTTCCTAGGCAGAGCTGTTGCCTGGGTCTCCCCTGGAGGGCATTTCCAGGGGACAGTCACAAAGGCTTCTGTCACCCACACGGCTCGGAGGCAGGGAGCGGCCAGGTCCAGATGGACCATTTGGGCAAGAACTAGAGTCCTCGGCAGCGAACCGCAGGGACTGAGGGCGGCCAGCGCGCTGCCTGCGGCCTTCCCGGAGAAGCGAGGGCTCAGGACCAGAAAGCGAACTGAGTTCCAGGAGAAATTTTTTTTTCTGACACACTGAAGATTGTGGAGGCATCGGCACTGTGACTCCTCACAGAAATGCCATTAAATACAGATCAGGAAACTGAGGCCCAGAGAAGTAAAGCCATGGCGCAGGTCGGGCCTCAGGCGGGAGCCCCTCTGCTGAGACTCGCCCTCCTGAAGGACGGCAGGGCTCTCCTGGTTCTAGTCCAAGCTGCTCTTTCATGTAAGGAAGGGACCACAGGGGACTATGGTGAGTTCGAATAAATTTTGGGGAAAAAATAGCTCTACTGGGGATGGCAGCCATAGCCACAAAGCTCTGTTTCGTTTTATGGTGCCACCATAAAGTCATTCATTCATTCATTCATTCATTCTTCCTTTTGTTTATTCAATGAGCAGGTGCATTGGGAGCCTACTGTGCGCCAGGCTTCCGGTGGGCAAGCCCCAGCCAGGCCCAGTCCCTGCTCTGCGAAGGCTGGTGCCTGCGGAGGGCGCTCACACGAACGGGCAGTTTCTTTCAGGGTTGTTTTTATTTTTATTTATTTTTTTTCTGCTGACAGAACACTTTATTGTGCGGGGTGGGGGGGTTGCGGGGAGGGGAGGCTGTGATGGACAGGCCCAGAGCCCGCCCCAGGGGATTTTCCTGGACTTCGGGTGTTTCCTCCCTGCAGGTTTAGAGGAAACACCGTCATGGATGAAATCCCCAGAGCGCGGCGCTGTGTCTGCCAAGCAGCAGGGCCAGCAGGGGTGCCCGAGGCACTGCGAGGCCCCTGCGACAGCAGCCTTTCGAGGCCCGGCTCGACGTCGGTGGTCGGAAAGCGGCGGCTGCATCTGCGCACAGGCCCGCCGTCCCGGAGTTCCAGGCAACGTCGTTGCTGCACAACGGAGACCAGGTAATGAACTTGGGATCGGTCAGGGGTGCAACAGTGACGTCCCTGGGCGCGTGCAGACGGCGAGGAGCGGGTGCGCCTGGGCACCCTTCACCGCGCACTTCTCAAAGAGCGTGAAGTTGGGCTCGAACCTGCCACCAGGTCGCACGGACTTGAGGGACTTCAGGATCTCTTCGTTGTTGGCGTTCTCCTGATGATCGCACAGAAGCAGAGCACCCCCAGACTCCGCGGGCCCGAGGCGCCGCTGCACCTCATTCATCCACGTGTACGGCCTGAACGCATTCCAATTTGATACGTCTTCAATCACATTGAACTTAATTTTTAAAATTTACCGGATTTGAAGTTTAATATTTGATTTTTTAAAAAAAATCAATGGGCTAGATCAATATATATTTGGTCAATTGAGTTATGACAAAGGTACGGAAGCAGTTTAATTATAAAAGATAGTTTTTTCAATAAACGATGTTGAAACAAATGGATATTTATGTGGAAAAAAAAGATTCTTGACCTTTATCTCACATTGGACAGAAAAGTTAATTCGAGTGGTTTATAAACCTAAGTGTAAAAGATGGAATTATAAAACATAGAAGAAAAGGGATATAATCTAAAAGGTAAATTTGACTTGATTAAAATAAAAAATTACGCTTCTTCGAAAGACACCATAAAAGATTGAATAAGCAATCCAGATATATGTTCACAAAACATGTATCTCACCAATCCCCCCCCAAAAAACTTGTATCTAGACTATATAAATTCTTCTTACAATTTAGTAATAAGAAAAATAACTCAGTTTTTAAAATGGGTAATAAATATGAATAGAAATTCCCCAAAATAAAATATATAAATAGTCAAAAAGCACATGAAAAGCTGTTCAACATCTCTGATGAGAGAACTAGAAATCAAAACCACAGTGAGCTAGAACCACATACTCATGAGAACAGCTAAAATTTAAGATTGACAATACTAAGTGTTGGTGGGTATGTGGGGCAACTGGAACTCTCATCCACTGTGTGGGAATATAAAAATGTCTGCTTTGGAAAACAGTTTGGCAATTTCTTGTAAAGTCAGTTATACCATACCATACTTGACAATTCCACTCCTAGGTAATTAACCAAGAGAAATTAAAACATATATCCCTACAAAAATTGTGATAAATGTTCGTAGTAGCTTTATTCATAACAGTCAAAAACTGGAAACAACCCAAATGGCCATCAACTGTTGAGTAGATATGAAAATTATAATATATTCATGCAGTGAAATACTACTCAGCCATAAGAAAAGAGCTACTGATACATGAAACAACATTGATGAACCTCAAATATATTATGCTGAGAAAAAGGAGCCGGAAACCAAAGACTACATAATGTATGCTTTTATTTATACTTAATCTTAGAAAAAGCAAAACTAATCTATAGTGACAGCAGAGCAGTGCTTTCTTAGGGTTAGGGATGGAGAAGACAGCAACACCCTTATTAGGGTGTTGGAAACAGTCTGTTTCTTTGTGTGTGTGTGTGGAAATAGTGTTTCTTAATTGAGACCATCATTATGTGACAGTGTATACACTCATCAAAACTCATTGAACTGTATACTTAAAAAGTGGAGGCACTTTATTGTATGCAATTATACCTCAATAAAATTGATTTAAAATGAAAAATTAAAACTAATCGTGAGCATCTGAGTAAGTATTGCCATTTATTTTTACAAAGGGTTTAAAATACACAAACCAATTTCTTAACCAAATTTTATCATACAATAAACTAGAGAGAAATACTATATGTAAGAAAAACTCTGTATCTTGACCGTGTTCTTGCTGCAATCTAAGGATCTGGAAAATAATAATGCATTCGTCACATAACGAAGAAAGAATAGGGGAGGAAGAGCTCCCCTCAAATCTTTGAAAGAATCATTTGTTCCTACTTGATGAGGTTTGTTTTTTTACTGCTCAGATGCCAGGGAGAAGTGGGAAGCTGGCCATTTATCTACAGAGCACCACAAATTCATAAATACTGAATATGCTTTGTCCCTTCTCCTTCTAGAATTTCTACAGTTGTATAGAATGTGGAACAGATTGGCCTATCATTAGAGCCCGGAGAAGGGAGAATGAATTTCCACGCTGGCATAGAAAAGTCTGTGATGCAAATACAACTTTATTGTCTGGTGAAATGGCAGAGTGTAGACATAAACATACTATATTTCTTTTGCTTTGAGCGTTATATTTCATTGACAAATAGCATGCATTTTATAACACAGGCTGCTGACATCTGTTATAAATAAGGCTCAGGAACAGCCTTTGGGCACGTCCCTCTCCCCAAAAGCTAGATTAAAATGCCTTAGCACTGTGGGAGGGATGCCTGTGGTGTTCTATGGAATGTATATAGACAATGAAACCTGTGCCCCAAGTGCATCCTGGGAGAGGAGACCTGAATGTTCTGAAGGAGAAGGAATTCACTGTGAAACTTAGCTAAGTCATCCTTTTGGAATATGGTAAGTTGCAGGGGTGAATTTTTTGGTTTTGTTTTCAAAGCAAATGGCCTCTTGCATAACCAGTGTTTTAGAGGACAGGGCCAAACATCTAACAATGTGTCTTCTCAGTATCTTAAAGTGTGAAACAGCAGATTTTATTTATTAATTTTTTTAAAGTTTCTTAAACAAAGGACTCTTCTCCCCTTTCACCTGGGTGCTGTCTGGACACAGAGGAGCAGCAGTCATTGGCCATTTGCATGTGGTCCTGGATGAGGACCCCATGAATTAATATTTACCTTCGCCTCTGCCTATTTGGGAGGTAGTACATAGATGCAGTTGGTGTATGGACCGTAGAATAAAAACACCGCCTTACATAACTGTTTATTAATATGTTGGGGGCGGGTGGCAGGAGATAAGAATTTTTGCAATGGAGATCTCTTCCTAGATGGATATCCTTGTGAAACAGGGGTTATTTTTCCCTAATGAAATAATGACTAGAGAAGCATCAAAGATGTTAAAGGTCACCTTCTGTGGCCACCACCTGGGTTAGCAGGCTTCTCCTGGGATCACGTCTGCTTTTGTTTTTCTTTGTCCTGTCTTCAAAATATAGACAGCTTCCCAAATCTGTCTATTTGTTCCCTCGACACTTGGCAATCTCATTCTTCTCACATCTTCATCTTTCATCCATCCAGTGCCTACTCTGGCCTGACATGGCATCTGCAAAGGTGAATCCAACCCAGGCATGGCCCTCTGGATGCTCACAACCTTTAGGGAAGCCGTACACAGGCCCCTGATTGGGTGGCAAGTATACGACAGAGATGTGCTCAGAGTACAGACCACTGTATTCATGACGGTGTGACAGAGGGCGTGATTCCAGGGGTCAGGGGAGTGTTTGTGGAGATGTCATGATCTAGAAGTCAAATAAGGAGCTGGCCAGGGAGAAAGGGGCTCAGGGAGGTGAAGGGCATTTCAGGTAGAAGGAGTATTATGAACAACGCCATCAAATTGCCTTGGGGAATTACAAATATATTGGCTTGACTTATAATATGAATTGCAAACTCTCTTATGGATCTTGCAATGTGCAAGGCACTGTCCAGGCCTTTTTCATGCTCCTACCTGTCCTTCAGAGCTCAGCCCACATGATGCTTCCGGTAGACAGTGTTTCTCTCCCTCCCACTTCCTGCCTATGCACCTAATTCCTTTAAGTGCTCCAAGGACCTCCCACCTCTGCCCATGCCTTCCATCTCCCCTTGATCTCACCTTCCCAACTGCCCCTCAAAAGTCTCCCACCGTCCTGGTGACACAGACTTCACGTCCATTTCCAGGTATCATTGTTTCCCCGCAGGAAAGCTTTAGTCTATTTAGAATCAACTTTTGTTTGTTGGTTGGTTTCACCTTTTGAGTAATCCTAGGGTCTTTTTTTCCCCCCATTCCATATACTGTGAAAAGCAGTTGGCTTAATGTCTCACAAAGTAAGTAATAGTTGTTTTTGCTCAATTCACCTCCTTGCCTTTGCTCATGTTCTCTCCTATCCCCTCATAGAAACTATTCCTTTAAGCTCCCTTGGATCATTTAAAGCTGAGACTTTCATTTCATGAACATCAGTATTAACTGAGCACATATACTCCAAGCACTGAGAACAGCTTGGTGGAGAAACAGATGTGGGGAGAAGACTCCATGTGTTTAGGGCCTGGGAACAGGCAGCAGGGGAAACAGGTACTGACCTAAGTTCAGCTTTGAAGGAGAAGCTGGCAAGTGATGGCAGACAGCAGGTGGCTGGAGAATGGTGGCTGAGGATGGAACATCCTGGGCAGAGTGGAGAGCATGAAGGCCTGGTCTCATTTATGCAGTCCTTTCTCTCAGCACCATTGCTCTATTGCCTTGGGTGTTTCACTTAATGGACATCTGGTCTCCCCAGCTCTATTTCACGTGTCTTAAGGACAAAGATGCTGCCGCTTCCTTGGGATTCTATAAAATTACTAGAAGTAGCAGGCACAATTAAGAACAGATGCTGGATAGGTGTTGGAGTGAGTGAAAGTCTGCAGGGGAGGGGTCTTTTAAACGGAATGGAAGGCTTTCATCCCCCTGTGTAAAGATAGCTCCTCTCATGCCTTGAAATGAAGAGTGAACAGACGATCAATGGCTTCTTGCTTCTGGCCTGGGTGTGGTAACATCCAGGACATTAATATGCTATTGGGCCCTTTCCATGGCCATTTGTTTCCTGAAGTTGCACTGCAGCGTTTCCAAGGTCCTTGGCTTGCTCTCTGACCCTCGGGGAGAAGAGGTGCTCTCTCCCTCTCCCTCTCTGTTTATGAACAAGATAATGTATGTTAAATTGCCTTGGCTTAACCGGGCAATTGTGCACCTTTAAAAGGTAGAGGGAAATGTTTCTCTGCAGTCAGATTGGCCTATAATGCACATCTGTTCTCTTGACCCCACTCCAGCATTCGGCAAACTCCGCAACCTGCCCCTGGCCGGCAGCCCAGGCCCGGCAGGCGCGTCTGTGTGGCCAGCCAGCTGGGTTTCCGGCTGTCCAGAGGGTGAAAGTCAACGAACACAAAATTCATGGGTTCTCACAGCTTTGGGACGTCCCCAAGAAATTCACAAAGAGCTCAGGAGGGATCCAGAGGAAAAGGCGGGGAGAAGTGGAGAGGGTTCGCTTAGCGATGCTGTGGGGAAGTTCGGGTGGACACTGAGACTAGAATCTGCAGGATTTTTTTTTTTTTTTTAGGTGAGGCAACCCTTGGTTGACCTCACAGATTGCAAGGACCTTGTCAGTTTACAATCCCTTATTTTTTTCTTTTTTACGCCTATAGCACCTGGTCTTCCTAGGTGGTCTCCCATCCAAGTACTAAACCAGACCCGACCCTGCTTAGCTTCCGAGATCAGACGGGATCGGGCTTGTTCAGGGCGGCATGGCCATAGACTGAATCTGCGGGAATTTTCATCTTAGAAGATGACCGACAAGGGGCCAAACTCTGGCTTTCCCCAGATTCTATGCATGGGTTCCGCACTTAAGTAAATTCCCATGAATAATGTGCAGCACAAACCAGGAACTGTGCAGAATTAAGCCCAGTTGTCTCTCATGGAGGATTTCAGTTCCAAAGACTTCAAAAGATACGCAGCATGCCACAATCTTTTCCCCACCTTCACGATCTCCACTTCTTCTTCTTCCCCCAGCTGCCATCGCTGCTCACCTGGATTATCTCCTGGTCTCCTTGGCTTCTGCCCTTGCCTCACACAGCCTATTCTCAACACCAGGTACCAGAATTTGCCTCCTAAAATAGGGCAGGATTGTTGTCACGTTGGTGCTAAAAATGCTCCAGTGGCTTCACCCACCTGATGAAGAATAAAAGTCAAGATCCTCGTATTGGCCACCAAGGCTCTTGACCACCCTCCCTCTTGTTAATCTTGACCTCGTTCCTCTCGCCCATGGCTTGCTCTGCTCTAGGCATGTGACCTTCTGCTCCTTTGTTGGAATCCTCTTCCTCCAGATGTCTTTCATTCTTCAACTGGCCCCTTAGTTCACTCCCTCATCATCTTCAATTCTTTGCTCAAATGCTGCCTCTCTCCATATAAGGCTTCTTGTCGACCCCATTTGAGATTGCTCTCCTGGCCACCCAGCACTTCCTGTTTTCAGTTTTTTCCATAGTCCTTATCAACCTCTGACATATTATTGATGCTATATTCTGGTTTCTATTTATGTTCAACTTGAATTTCGTCTGCTGTTGTTCACTGCTGGATCCTCAGTGCCTGCTGGGCACAGAGTTGGTGCCCAGTAAAAATTGGTGGAAGTGAATGAGTGGCTGACAGAACATTGCATCAGTATGAGCAGGCAAAGTAAGATTAACATCTTAGAATCTGAAAATGTACACACAACGAGGGCTTTCTGAGAACAAAGGGACTTCATCTTATGTTTGAACGATAACTAGGGCAGGAAATAATACAGGCAAGCATAGCATGGAGATCGTAACCACTAAATTCAACATTCTGGTTGAGAAGTCATACACTGCTTCTCGCTCAATTAAGAAAGGGAAACGGTAAGATGCAGGCATTCGTGAGAAAAAGTGGAATGACTTACACATGACTATCCATTTGCTTTTCCATTTAATAAACACTTCATGGTTATTTTCTCTGTGCAAGTCACTGTGAGGAGGCTATGGGGGACCCCAAACAAACCAACAGGCACCTCCTTCTGATCATACACACATACTTTCAGGGATAAGATGACCACGCATTTGCCAAAAACCCAACGCAGGATGTGACAGGTGCAGAGGTTACTGTCGTTGGGGGCCTGGGAAAACTCATGGAGAACACAGCATTGGACCTGAGCCGTGAAGGCTGTGTGTGAGTGAGAGACTAGAGTGTGGGAAGCAGGCACTTCGAGTTGAGGGGAGAGATAGCAAAGGGACCCATGCCCAGAGGCAGGCACCTGTTCACATGTTAGCCCCATCCACATACCAACCTGGCTCCGCTTCTCAGAGAAAAGTCATTTCGAAGCTTTTGCCAAGGAAGAGGTGATATAGAATAAATTCAGTGCCGTTCCCTCCCATGCTTTCGTCCCATGATTTCAATGTGTGGTCCCTAAACCAGCAGCATCAGCAATAATACTTAGAGGTTAGAAATCCACATTCTCAGACCTCACCCCAGACCTACTGATTCGAAAACTTTGAGGTGGCACGCAGCAGTCTGTGTTTTAACAAGCACTTCAGGTGCCTCAGAGAACTGCTACTGTGGTACATTCCTCATTGGCATTCCCGGATCAGCAGACTTAACTCAGCAGTTGTGGGGTCCCCAGGGGAGAAATCTGGTACTCAGTAGAAAATGCCAAGATCATACCACAGGAGCCCATTATTATCCTGGCCGGTGACAAAAAATGGGCCCAGCATGTCGCGGGCTGCGGAATGGCACAATGGCTCAGACCATTCCTCCTGAGGAGCTCACTCAGCCCCTTCTGAGCTTGGGCATCCCAGAGACTCACGTGGTGTCCCCCGGTCCCAGGTTGTCAGCAGTTTCTGTTCTGCAGCACAGAATTAGAATTCTATTCTGAGCAACTCACCCATTATGTTAAGCACCTTCAGTTATTCCCGTTTAGGGTGCCAGGGTTTCTGGGAGCAGAGCAGTCATTAACGTCTGAATTCTTGTTACCCCGTCACCATTATTAAAATCTTCCCGACATCGTTGCACAGAGCACTGATGGAAAACCTGCGCCGTGTGCGGGCTGTGCTCTGAGAGACTGTTATCAGACTCTTTCGTCCAATGAAGAAGGGGCCGTTAGTGGGAGGAGACGCCGTGCATTCGGAGAGGCTGGAGAAGAAGAGATGGGTGAGAGAGAGGCAGGGGCTCCTCATGACGCCTGAGGAGCACAGACTTTGTGGCAGGCAGACCCTGGGCTCAAATCCTGACTCAGACACTTATGAGCTTTTTGATCTTGAGTAAATTGTCTACTTCACCCTCAAGTTTCCCCGTTTGTAAAATAAGGTTAATTTTTCCCAATGGTTTTTAGAAACAAAGAGACTAAGATTGTTAAGACTCCGGCACAGTGCCTGGCACGTATGAAGTGCTCCATAAATGGCAGCAACCACGATGACCAAGTGGGAGGGGAGACCAGCGTTTCCATCTTTCTGATTTTCTTTTGTGAGTTTCTCTGTTTCCTATGTCCCCACGCTTGGACTTGCTTCTGGACAGTAGGGTCACAATGACACTCCGCTTTTACACTGTGTCAGTGGGACAGCATTTACTGTGAGCATTAAGCAAGCACTTTAGGCCATCACATGCCAGTATAGGTGCTGGGAGAGAAAGGGGAAGAATTTTTAGGACCCAGACTTGCGCCCAGGGCGTTTCTAGCCTGAAAGTCCAAGTTCTCTATGGATGGCAGGATTTTCAGAGAAACCATGTCATCCCATCTTTTATGAATCCTTAATGGCTTTCTGCCATAAAATGAAAGAAAAAACACCTGGGATGTATAATTTACATCTTCCTGATTGTCAAACATTTAGCAGTCTGAAAATATAAGTGTTGGGGAGGCTGAAGACTAGTGGGGACTCCCATACGCAGCCAGTAGGAGTGTAAATTGACACAGTCACTTGGGGAAACAATTTGGAACTGTCTGGTAAAAGTGAACGTCCAATACACATGACAACCCAGCAATTCCACTCATGTTATACACCTGGAAAATCTCTTCACATAGGAACTTGAAGAACAAAAATGTTCACAGCAGCATGTGTGAAAATAGAAAACAAAACAAAATTGGAAACAACCCCACACAATATCGATTGAACAAAGCCAGTATCAGAAGGCTACTTAAAGTACAATAATAGTGTTTAAGGCTCCCAAAGCAAAACTAAACAATGTATTATTTAGGATTATATACATATTAAATATTCATGATTATGTATGACATGCATATCATATATATAATAAAAAAAATTTTGATCAAAAAGATAGTTACAATTCAGGACAGAAAGGAAAAGCAGAAGACAGATATGTACAAACAATATCACTAATATTCTGCTTCCTGAGTTGAGCAGTGGATTGACCAGTATTTCTTTATTTTGTTGTTTTGCATCATGTCTGATATTGCATGCATTACATTACATGTGTTCCTATGAATATATCAAACATTGCATACAATTTTTTTAGGGTCTGGTGTTAGAGGCAGCTAGGTAGAGAAGCGAGTCCCATTTCCCACATAATCTTGGGTGTGTTATTTCACATCTCAGACATATAATAGTTATATCTATCATTTCTTTAGAGCCTACTGAATGCTAGGTTCTGTACTAAGTACTTTTAATCCATTATCTCATTTAATCCTTGAAAAATCTCTCTGATGTGGATAACATCATCCCATTTTACAGATGATGAACTGAGGTTGAGTGAGGCTTAGTGAACTCACCAAGGTCTCAGTGAGTGAGTGGCAGGGCGAGGAGTCAATGATAGGCCTGACTCTCAAATCCCTGCCTTTAAAGAGACACTGTAACCCTTTCACATATGTGAGTAGGGATCACTTCACGCTGCTTCACAGGGTTGTTCTGAGTCCTGAGTGCGCATGTGCCCACGATGCACGTTATAAATTGAAAGGCCCATGGAGCAGTAACTGCTGGTAAGGGTCCCCAGTCTGTCCCTCAAAACCAGGGGCTCTGCCTCTCTGTGGACCTGTGGGGTCCACGCTCTTCCAATTCCTCTGCCAACCCCACTCTCTTAGAGGATCAGAGGGGATGGTGGGAAGTGGGCACTGAAGGTGCAGAGCAGGGAGCTCTTACCCTGGGCCAGTTTCCCTATGGGTGATGTGATGTCTGCAGCCTTAAGGGGCCAGGCCTTGGGTGTAGTGGGGTAAATAAAACCAAGCAAGGAATCTTCATTCCAGGTTGGATGCTAAACACATTAACTAACACAAGGCAGGGGTTACGGAGAATGCACAGGTCTTTGCTTTCCCACACTTGGGAAAAAGCCGTGCATTCCTGCTGTTCTTGCCGCTGTGGTGTGAATGCCCATATGGAGTCACTGCCTCATGGGACAGGCACCCACATGAGCCAGGAGGTGAACAGCCACGTGGTCCGAGGACTGGCTACTGCAGGCACTTCCAGCACCTTTAACTATAGCAGCTTAACTGGCTTCTTTCTCATTAGAAATATGTGGTCCACACTTGATGCCCAACGAGTCTCTTGTCTGGTTGTAAAATCTCCCCAATCTATCTCTAGCCACTAAATGCTCCAACTTCTTAAGAGCTCAGCCAGAGGCCTGGCCTTCACTAGGAGTGGGAGGCGAGGTGGGAATTTCTGCTGGTTCAGCGGAGTGCTTTCTGAAACTCGATGGCTTTGGCTTTTTTTTTTTTTTTTAAACAAACTGACTCTGAATTCAGCTCCCTTCCTTCTTAAGTGATTAATCTCTTACGCTTAGCAATTATATGTATTTAGAAAGTGGGCAGAATTTGGTTCTCCTGGAATTGAACTAATTTGCCATTTAAGAGTAAAACTCAAGAGACGGAGGTGTGCAAAGCACAGGTGTTTTGCCTTTCTCAGGTGTAGACCCTTGCTTAATAATTCTCCCACCAATTTTAGCTAAACTAGGGCAACTAGCCTGTTTATTTTAGATAATTTATAGCCATCCTGAGTTTTTTTCCTGTTGCCTTAGAGAAGAAAGAGAAAGCCACTATTTATAAGACGCTCACTATGTTCTGGACTTCCTATGTGTATTATATAATTTAATTTAGTTCTCATGACATCTCTGAAAGAAAGCATTATAATCCCTATTTCACAGATGGGAAACCCAGCTAAGAAAGTGTTGCGTTCAAGTCTATAGTTAGTGGAGGAACTGGGATTTGAACTTGGGTCATCTGGCCCTCAAACTTTCCACAATGCACACTGATTCCCAGGTCTTCCGGTTTGGGCCAAACTGGGCAGAAAAGGAGGATTGGAGCCATGGCTCTCAAAGACGGCATGGTGACAGTACATCTCTTTTGGTTGGGAGGTCAACTGCAAGTTTTTTTGTTACTATTTCGTGTGAATAATATGTTCCTGCCCCCGCAGAGTGACTTCATCTCACTCTCTCTTATTTGTGTTTTCATGCTCCTTGGATGGGCAGTCATTGTTAGAGACCGAGTTAGAATGCCTAAGTTCCAAACCTAGCTCAACCACTTACCCTTTCTTTATTATAAGGTCCTTATTGATAAAATTGGGACAATAATAGTATCTACTTCTTAGACATTATGAGGTAAGTAAGGCAACACCAATGTGTGTGTGGGGGGTGGGGCAGAGTAAGACTCAATAAGTGTTAGCTGTTATTACGGCCAGCAGCAAAGTACACGCCTTCTGACAGCAGATCAGAGTCAGCTAATCATAGTCTCCAAACCTTGAAATGAGCAAGACGGTGTGCCTTCCCAAGTCTGTGTCACAATAGATTATTAATGAAACCTGGCTGTAAGGTACTCTTCCTATTTGGGAAGTGATTACTGGCGTTGGATTTTATGT
Organism: Eonycteris spelaea; assembly: GCA_003508835.1. Classification (NCBI taxonomy): domain Eukaryota; kingdom Metazoa; phylum Chordata; class Mammalia; order Chiroptera; family Pteropodidae; genus Eonycteris; species Eonycteris spelaea. Next base: position 376,007 of record PUFA01000036.1, read on the forward strand.
TTGTTTGTTTGCTTTATGCTTTAGGTAATGTCATTTTTTTAAAAATAAATTTATTTATTTAAATTAGTTTCAAGAATACAGTCCATTGGTTAGACATCTCTACTGTTCATAAAATGATCCCCCTAATTGCTCCCTCCCTCCCCTGGCCCTCCACTTAGCCATCATATTAACGCTAACTGCATTCCCTCTGCCGTGCTCCCCAACGCGTGCCCAACTATCAACTACTAATTTGTGCTTCTTTAACCTTTCACCCCAGCCTCCCAGCCCCCTCCCCCCTGTCCATCACCAAATTGTCCACTATATTTGTGAGTCTGTTTTGATTAGTTTGTTCTTTTTGTTTCTTAGATACCACATATAAGTGAAATCTATGTATGTATTTAGCTTTTTTATAGAGTGTGTAACTTGGGGAAAGTATACTTTAAGTTCTTTCTTCTTGAATGCCACTTTCATTCTCTTGCCGGCTGCCCAGTATTTATGTGGTATTGGATGCGTTCATTCGTTTATTCAATAAATGTTGAGTCACAACATCATCTTTCTACGGCCTCAGACCTGTATCCTCTAGGTTTCTGTGCACAGGGAGGCCATGTTCCAGTGTAGGGAGACAGCTACTTACACGAGTGGTCATATCGTTTCATGTCACATATAGGAAATAAGTTGGAGCCAGGAGAGGAAGCAGCTATCTGTGATTGGAGGAAAGGAGGAGAGAAAGACAGACCTTGAAGTGGAAGAAACATAGGGAAAGGAATGAGAGGCACATGCCATTTTTTGTTCTCAGACGTTAAGGGGTATGTTAGGGCCAAAGCAAGTTACATGTGGGAGAGGCAGAAGCCAAGCCAAGTATGGCCAACAGACCCCAGATTATGGAGACATTTCTGGGCCCTGCCGAGGATCTGGGGCTTCATATGTACACACCAAGAAAACTTCACAGGATTTGATGGAATAGGAGCATCAGGTTTCCATTGTAGGAAAAATGGGGCTGAGACTGGAGGCAGGGAGACCAGTTAGAAATAATAACTAGTTTTAATTCACTTAGGCCTGAAAAAGTAGCCTAGGAACTGGATACTAAAACCATGTTACCAATGAAGAAACTGAAAGACAGAGAAGAAACTGTCCCCAGGTCACACGCTAAGGGGGCCCACTTGGGATGGGAACCCTATTGGCATGACTCCAGAGAACAGAGATGTAAGCACCAGACCATGGTATCTTTCTGTAAATCCACTGTCAGAAAACTGTAATAGTAATCCTCACGAGAAGTGACGAATACCCAAAGCACCTGCGTAGCATATAACCTTTAGCAGTTACCTCCACTCCCCAGCTCCCAGCACCTTCTCCATCCCTGGGCAGCCACTAATACGCCTCCCATCTCTAAGGACTTGTCTTTCACTTATCATGAGGTTTCAAGGTTCATCCATGTTGCAGAAGGCATCATTACTTCAACCCTTTTTACTGACGAATACATTCCATTGGATGGATGCGCCATACTTCATTTATCCGTTCATCGGTTGATAAACTTAGTGGTACTTTGGAGTAACCATGGAAAGACACTGAAGGAAAAAGAGTGATGCAATGTGCTAATGACTTTATGGGACAAAAGGCTTTATTGTGATGTACGGGCCATGAACATACGACTGTCACATCTACACAATGGTACCATTTCTCATAGTAAATAAATAAGTTGGCGTAGGATTTAATATACCAGTCTCTCCGAGACTTACTAGCATGAAACAGTGTCCCCCAGTGCAATCAGCTTGCAGTCATAAGTACAATGACATTTCTATCAAGCCGAGGCCAGACTCTAGGTGGAGAATTTGAACAAGGTAAATGCCACCTTCAGTCTAGGTGACCCAATAGTCTTTCTGGGCCACAGCCTACGGTGTTTATTATGGGCTTAAAAAAAATTACACGTAGCTCATAGATACTAAAATTTTCTTTTTTTTGAACCCACGTACTTAAGTCATTTCTTCCATGTAATCCATACTGTATGGTGATGGTGTTAAAATCTGAGTGTTACATCCTCCTCCATGACCTGATTTCTTGGACGTCTTTATTTTACTGAACTGGCAGGTTTACTGATGCCTAGGTTCAAATGTATTTGTCTATATCACTCACGTTCCACCAAGGATTTCTGTCATCTCGATTATAATGAGGACAGTAAAGTGACTAAGGAATCCTGGAGTCCCACCAGGCCGGAAATGCAACATGTCAGACTAGGCCAATTTCCCTTGGAACAGCGCCTGTCAAGCCTACAGGCAGGGGATCACTATCTCAGGAGTGCGCTCTTAGAAAACAGAGCAACATTTTGCCTCGTAGTCTTGTTTTATTTTCATCCCAATATTTAATTTAGACGAAATGTCTATTATTTATTAAAGGAGGGCAAGAGGGTTTTGCAACTAGGAGGTAAATAAGTCTTGGAGATCTAATCCACAGCATGGTGATTAGAGCCAACCATACTGCATTACAAACTTCAAATTTACTAAGAGACTAGGTTTATTTTTATTTTTCAATTAGAGTTAACATTCAATAGTATTTTATATCAGTTTTAGCTGTACAGCATAGTGGTTACACATTTATATAGTTTATGAAGTTGTCTCCCCAGTTAGTCTAGTACCCACCAGGCACTATACATAGTTATTACAATATTTTTGACTATGTTCCCTGTGCTATACTTCACACTTCTGTAACTATTTTGTAACTGCCAATTTGTACTTCTTAATCCCTTCACCTCTTTTACCCAGCCTCCCAAACCCCCTCCCATCTAGCAATCATCAGTTTGTTCTCTGTATCTATGAAACTGTTTGTTTTGTTCATTTATCTTGTTCTTTAGATTCCACATATTAGTAAAATCATGTGACATTTGTCTTTCTCTGTCTTGCTATTTCACTTAGCATAATACCCTCTGGGTCCATTCATGTTGTGCAAATGGTAAGATTTTATTTTTTATGGCCTAGTAATATTCCATTATATATATGAACCACATCTTCTTTATCCATTCATCTGCCAATAGGCACTTAGGTTGCTTTTATATCTCAGCTATTGTAAATAATGCTTCAGTGAACAGAGTGGTCCATATATCTTTTTGAATTAGTTTTTTTTTTATTTTTCCTCTGGATAAAATACCTAGGAGTGGAATTGCTGGGTTATAAAGTAGTTCTATTTTGAATTTTTTGAGGAACCTCCAAACTTTCCATAGTGACTGTCCTAATTAGCAAGCCCATCAACAATGTATGAGGGTTCCCTTTTCTCCACATCCTCACCAACACTTGTTTTTTGATTTATTGATGATAGCCATTCTGACAGGTGTGAGGTGATATCTCATTGCAGTTTTAATTTGCGTTTCTCTGAGTGACACTGAACATCTTTTCATATGTCTATTGGCCATCTGGCTAAGAGACTAGATCTTAATTGTTCTCACCACAAAAAAAGAAATAATAATTATGTGACATGATAGCGGTATTAGCTAATGCCCTGGTGGTAATCATATTGTGGCAGATAAATGTATCAAATCAACACGTTGCACATCTTAAAACCTTCACAATGCTATGCAACAATTATATCAACTTAAAAAAAAATCTTTAATGACAAACAGAAGTGTTCAGGAGAACATGGGTTTAGAAAGTTAAAAAAAAATACTACATAAAAAAATACTATGTAGGTAGTGAACTCTAGTTGCCTTCAGGACCAGACAGAGAGATAAAAGGGTGGAAGGGACTTTATCAAACTGGAGAATAGGAGTTGTCCATATTCTCTTATTATAAGATGAGAACATTAGGCTTGAATAATTAAAAGTGGGTAAAATATACTTAGACATTATGTAATACATCCTTGAATAAACTTTTAATAAAAGAGAAATTAAAATGTAAATTACGAAGTGTCTAAGAAGCAAGGGAAAAGAGAACGCTTCATACGAACCTATGGGCAGAGTGAAAGCTGTGATCAGAGCGGAAAGCATAGCCTTAAATATGCTTCCATCGGGGACTGGCAAACTTTTTCTGTAAATGGCCAGAGCTTCGGGGGACATATGGTCTCTGTCACAGAGCCTTAAAAAACAAAAACAAAAAACAGTGCTTTATAAATGTAAGACTACTACATGGAAGGCAATGGCAATAAATTTGAAAACCTAAAGTAATTTCCTGACCCAAGAAGAAATGAAACGTCAGTAGACCAATTACCAGAGAAGAAAGTCGATTGAAAATTTACCACTGGAAAAGGCACCGAATCAGATGGGTTCACAGATTTACATACTCTTTTAAAAACAAGTAAGTCTACTAGATTTTTTTTTTTAAACCATCCAGGCCATAGAAAAATGCAGAAAGTTCTGTAAATTCCTCTTCTCAGAAAGTAAAGAGCTAAAGGTTCTAGAACGGGAGTGGCAAATAAGTCTCATTTTCACTGCCAACTCAGATCAACAGGTTGTGCCTGGTTAGAAGCCCTGTAGAAGAGATTATGAGGCCCCGTTGAGATCCGGTGGGAGGAAAATTAGAGTTTGATTTGCCATCCCTGACTCAGCTTGGCATATAAAGTCAAATGGATCTTATGGGACATTTCCCACAGATAAAGTCAGGAATTACTCTATGATGTCTTAGGGATTTCTGATCAATAATTTGAAAATTTTACATCCCGTAAAATTTATATTTCTCTAATGACCATTCAGTAGCCACATGAAAATCATCTAGATTAAGCCTCGTCACTGCTGTGGGCATAGCGAATGAAACCAACAAGCTCATGGTATACCTTTCAGTTTGAGGACCATCAAGGCAGAAGCATCCTCCCGGTCTAACGCAAACTTTGCTACTTTGTAGCTGAGCAGAAATCTTCCCATTCCATCGATCGAACAGCGACTTCGGCTTTCATTTCCTAAACCACCAAGTGCAAAAGCAAGAGACAACAGCTCTTCCATCCCAAGGGGCCCGCTCATTCCAGGCCTGGGCTCCTGCGAGTCTATTACAGCGCCCCCTGCAGGTAGAAAGGGGGAGGGAGGGCCTGACTTAGGAAAGAGGAACTGCCCTTGCAGTGAATAGATCTTCATTATTATAAACAAAGGGAATCACGGTTTTACTCTCCTCATTTTTATGAGGAAGGAAGTAAAATAAAATGGAAAAGAAGAGCGAGTGAAATGAGTGCTTAGTAAACGACTTCAAACCTAGCACGTGTTTATTTAAGCGTCTCTGTGCAAACAGAACCCTGGGTGTCCGTTAAATCAGCAGGCCTGTCAGTTGGCACTTCTGGTTACAGACCGTTTTACAGTCATACATCATTCATAGCCGTAAAAGCCATTTGCCCTCTGTCACCCAACCAATCAGGATCCAGCCAAGAGGAAGCAGAGCGGGAGCCTGGCAGTTTTCTCTCAGCTCCTCTGAATTTCTACAACCTGGTTCAGCAGAATGTCACAGAAAATTAACTCTCCTGGGTTATTAAGAACCCCTGCCTTCCCCCACTCCCCACTGAAGAGCACTACACGATTTCAAGCTAATATTTACCCCATCACGAGCAACACCTTGTGACAAACAGCACAAAAGAGTAGCGGGCATCATACGCAAGTCCAGTGTGACACCTGCTGCTCTGAGCCGGTCGTGTGGCAGGATGTGGACGGGGTGCCCCTCGCCCAGGCCTCAGCAGTGCACCCTTAGTGCTCACTTGGAGCAGATCTGAAAGTGCTGTCGGCGTCTGAACCATCCAGCGGGCAACCTTGATCTGCCCTTGCTTCACTCTTGCGAGCACACATCTTTTCATTCTTCGTTCCCTCACTATGATTCAGTTGCTACAGCGGAGATGCCTGCCAGGCCCTGAGGACCGCCTCAGGCCTTGCAAGCCATGCTCTTTGAGTTCTCCCCAAATGCCTCTGCCTCTGGGGTGGTAATTTGCTTGATAATCCCTCCCCAAATCTAGGGCCTTCCCTTTGTATTTGTTATTTCTTAACTCTTTCCTAGTGCACACCTGCATTTATGAATAAGGCTCAGTGACAGTTGTCATAACCCCAGTGGGTGCCAGGACAGTCCCATCTGGCCACCCACTCCATCTCTGCTTGGATATGTCTCGTGTCTTCCGGCCTCTCCAATCGTAGCAGGCTAGGATCAATTTTCCAGTGGCAGCTTGGAAATAATAGTGCGAAATGTATATTAATACAGAAATATATTGTGAAACTGTCCTTAAACAAACAAATGAGCCACTTTAAAATATTACTGCCATAAATGACCATGACAGTAGCACAGCACATATAATAAAAAATAACTGCTGAAGAGAAGCTGCTGAATTACTATAGCAATAAACCAGATGTGATTATTATCATTTAACACGGTCATTGAATACCATGAATCCCTGAAGCCATTAAAATATTTATGATTAAACATTTGCTATTCCTTATAACAGAACATATAGTTGGGTACTAAAAAACTGTTAAAGTATTATTTCAGCTAATACATGCCGGTTCTATAACAGAGGTCAACCAACATTGCCTGAATCCTTTAAAAGAGGGATGAACAGCTGCCTCTCCATATCTCGGCATGTTTCGGATGTTTATGCTAGTATTATATACCCTCGCTGGGGAGGGAGTGTCAACTACACACTACCAAGGTAACAACAATACTTCCCATTCCGTTGGTTCGCGAACAGATGTGGGCTTGGGGGCTGTTCTGGTCATTCTTCTAGAAAAAAAACGCAGATGTAGCAGATGCTTTTCAAGGCCTGCTCATATGCCCTTGGCACTTGCCTTGAGCAGCCTTCAACAAACGTCTCCAGATGGGCCTTCACTGGGCCAGCCAGAGTCTAAAATTCCAGGATGTTAATGCCTTTGGGAACAGCCCTCACCCTGGTGGATCGAAGTTGGAGAATAAATACCTTAACCAAATTCGTGGATATACCTCTCTTTCTAAATCTGATCCTTGGCTGTTCTCTTGATACTTTAAGTTGCTTCCCTAAGACTGTTTTCAGTTAAAACTTCAGTGCAGTTACACATAAGGCGGGGTTTGTTATGCTGAACAAAATACTTAGAGTTAGTATCTTATATGGTGTAGACACTTCTGTTTCTTGATAGCTTCAGGATTGTTGATGGAAGGGGAACTCATTCATCCATGGAACATCCTGATGACAGCCCAGGATGGAGGGCTCAGTGCACGAAAGAAGGGCATGAATGAGAATCCATCACTATCGCTTGGGGCTTGCCTGAATATTTTAATTATTCCTGCTTTCGGAATTGGCTATTTCTTTCTAAATGGATATCAACGTATTCACCTTTCCTGATATCCTTAGAAGCAAATATTTTCCAAAAAATAAGATTGAGTTGTTTGAACCCTGCCAGGGGATATTGTGGTGAGAGGCAAAAAAGCAGAGATTTTGGAGAGAGATCTGGATTTGAGTCTCAGACCTGATCCTTACCTGGTGTGAGTGTGAGTGTGTGTGTGTGTGTGTGAGTGTGTCTGTGTGTAATATATATGGCACATATACAACTCTCTCGAGTCTCCTAACTTGCAAAAGGCTCAATTTTCTCATATATGAAATGACCATAGCAATTATATAAATTGCTATAATGTATATAAAGCATTTACATACACTACAAAAGAGTAATAGATATTTAATAAAAAATGATTTATTAAATGATAAATGAATGGTGAATTTACCCACTCTGAAGCTGTTTCCACACTATCATGGTGACAGCTCAATTCTTGGCATAAGATCTTAGCTGTTGGGAACACATTTGGTTCCCAGCATGTCTCTCTCTGGCTTCCCAACGTATGATTTTGGCACTGTTATAAATCTCTGTCATGTGGGTTCTATATTTGCCCTTATACTCCCAAGTTATACTTGTATAGGTCCATCCTGTTCTTTCCGTGGTTTTACATTTGTAAGTTTAATAACCTGGGCAGTGGTTTAATATAAGTACAGGAAAACTCACAAAGCCTCAGAGCGGAATTAAAAACATTTTCGAAGACCCCTGCTGGCTCAGTCAATCCTAATGAGCTATTAGGTCATTAAAGACTCTGCTATCAATTAGTCATTAGATCAGCAGCCATTCATCGATGACAAGGCTCTCCTACTTAAAGGGATAGTACTATTAAAATACAAACAAGCTATTGCTGGCATCTCTGAAACTCTGGAAATGTAGCTCCATATGGTCTTTTCTGCTTGTCAGTTACTCTAAAACCTGAAGTGAGAGCTCATCCAGTATCACTGCTTAAAATTTCAGGTTACCTTGACTTGGAAAGAATTTCCAGTGAACGAAGAATTAAGCATTTGTGCTAGTTTGTATGCAGTCCTGTATTCCAGGTGGGTAAAATAGGCTCAAATCCTCTCGTCCACATGCTGTGCGAGTATCAGCGCTTGCCTGTAATTAGGCTCGTGTTCTTGCGTGGGGGGGGTCCCTTCCTCCAATACCTTGTTCCTGCTGATCTCTGGATTTCTCTTGGACCCCAAGGCTGCTCTCTTCTCTGCCCAGTGGCCACCAAGACATCCCGTTTCCTTGAGGGCCTCCAATAATTACTCATATAAAGCGACGTATATCGACCTATGGTGAAAACGATTCTGTGGGCCTAGCAATCCAGCTGGACAGACGGCTCATGCAAACTAAGAATTGAATATCGGACATCATTTTTGGTAATCGTTCCTCTATCATACCCACATCAAAGTAAATTTCTTTGTCAATTTTCTTCCTAAACACCTCCTACCAACTGGTCTGTCCCTTTCCTGCAAATGCTCTTTCCCACCTCTCTCTGCTTCTCAGGCCCCTCCCAAAATGTCAAAATTCCTCTCTGTTACTAAGCAGAGAAATTCACCTCTGTCTTGGACCCCATCCAAAGGCACCGAAATGGCCCATCTAAGTATTTGCTAAAATAAAGACAGTCCTCTCCCCTAAAACGAATTCTGCTATATATATATATATCTCAACTAACAGATGATCTTCCCAAAATATTTGTGACATTCGTGTAAGTAATCAAAGATCATGCACGTTAATGCTTGATTTCTTATGATTTTCAGGAATTATGTTGGAAAACTCTATTGCCAGAACACAGCAGTTCCTGGTGTGGACCACTGGTCTCCTAAGGGTGATTTTGTCTGGTGATGGGCGGAGCCAAAAGTTCGTCTCTGGGGGGAATGCATTTCTGAAGTGATAATGAGAAAATATGAGTCCTAATGTACAAATATTTATTTAAAAATGCCCCCTGGCTATTTTTAAATGAGAGTAAGTGTTATTACCTTTTAGAAACGGGTTAGAACGCTTTGGAAGAGCGTTATTCTGCTGGGCATGTCCATGACAGGGGAGGGTGGGGGATTGAGTCCTCTTTTGAAGTAGGTAGAACCGAGTTATATGGTTCTTTCTTCCCGAAAGAAGCTGGGGTTTGATAGAGTCAATTGCTAGAGATTTCCGCTTAGGAGAGCCTGTTAATTTCAGTTATATTTATCTTCAAATTTACATTAATGTTCTACAGGCAACATCATTGTTTAATTCTGTCTATTAAAAAAGAGCGAGAACCACAGGGTAAAGCTTGCATCTTTTTAAAGATGAAGAGTGGTTCTCTCATATTAATTTGTTTGGGAACCCTGGGATGGTATTTGGCAATTATGACAACACTCGCTTTCTGATTTTTTTTTTTTTTTATGGAGGTTTTACACCTTGGTGGGGAGCAATGCAAGGGCCTATTGTATCTTATCTCAGTTCTTCTCATAGCGCCCCCACGAGGCAGGGATTACATTACCTTCTCTCTTACCCTGGAAAAACTGATCTCTTGTCACTTATACATCACTTTTTTTCCCCGAAGGCTTCTCTGGCTTCCAATATTATCACGTCGGTCACATTTGACTGTAAATGTTTGTCTATCTGTTGACCCCACTAGATCAGTGCGTCACTACCTGTATCTGTATCTGTGTGGTTACCTGTTACCCGCTGTGCCTAACTCAGTGCCTGGCATAGAGTAGGTGCCTCATAAGTATTTGCTGACTGACTGGCCTGATCAACGAATTAGGAGTAATTTGCTCAAGACACTGGGCAGGATGTGGAACTAAGATTCAAACCTGTGGCTATGGGGCTGTCAAACCCAAGGTCTAAAATGTCCCATAGAAATTTTTTTTCACCCCATACTCAGCACCCAAAAGAAATAATAATATGTCAATGTGAACAATAATATCTGTCCTGCTGCCAAGGCACAGACCTTTAATCTTTGTAAGGATTTAAGCTCCATGGTAAAGCATCTATCATCATTGGGGAAAGGATGAATTCCTCCAGGGCTCTGTATGGGGAGCTTTGTACTGGGCAGGGGGTGAAGTATACAGGAAGAAAAAGACAGAGCTGGTCCTCAAGATGATAGCAATCTAAAGCACTGGGTTGTTGCTACCCTGAGTGGTGCAGAGACCCCAGCCTAGTGTGCCCAGAAGCACCCCAGGCCAACACTCCTCTTGTCCATGGTCAAAGCTCCAAAGAAATTGTTTAAAACTTCAAGGTCTGTCCTTGAGAAGCTTAATGGCCCAAGTGCAAAGGGGCAGGGTAGGTGAGATGATGTAGCATTGAGGATGGTGGCGTTTGTGCAGAATTTCTTTTCTCAAATGAAAAGCCCAAATAAAATAAATAAATGAAAACATAAATCACGGTGTCTTCTCCAGGCTCCTGGCTGGAGGAAAACAAATTAGAAAGGGCTTGAATGAAAGGAGTATTGAAGAAGCTTGACTCAAATTAAGTGGTTATATATTTTAAAAGCACTTTGTTGGGTCCTGTAAAAATAGCAAATAAAAAGGTAGTAATATCCCCTGGCTCTGCCAGGCAAATACCAGTAATAAAGTAAGCTTAGGGTAGGGAGAATTTAAGAGTATAAACTTCAGTAGAAAGGATAAAGAAAGCATGTGGTTTAGAAACACTTCCATTTCTCCCTTAATAATTAATGATGAGGTCCTAGGTTTTCCAATAGGTATCATGTGTCTTTCTAACACCAGTCACTTTCTTCTTAAAAAGGTCTCAAATGAAATTTAAGGACATAACTTGGTATTTTTTTTCTTTTGACAGGCAGCCTAGATGAGTTATTTCAAGGCAATCAAATAGTCATAATTTAGCATCCATTTTGCAATCCCTTTCTACATAGTCTGAGAAAATTTCACAATGAACATTGCAGCAAGCATCTACCCCGGGCGTCAATAGCTGATTTACAACCCCTTTTTGACCTACTGTGCTGTTATTAATTTAAAAATAAACAATAACAGGAAAGTTTAGATATTTTTACAAATATATAGAGGCTTGAGCAATGAGTTTTACAAAAATGGTTACAGAAGAAGATAACATAGGAAGAGTTAACAGGAAAGGAGCTAAATGAACTTTCTCCTTGTTAAGAAATGTTTAGGTCCATTGTTTGTAAATGGCAGGTGGGATGTACAATTCCAATGTAATTTCAGAAAGCCATCTTCTGAATGTAATAAACATGTCTGCAATAATAGGATTCAGAAAATAGCAGAATGCATTCCAGACGCCCTTTGATTGTGCATACAGAACAGAGAATGTAGCTATAATTGGCTATAACACAGTTAGGGACAGCAAATGACACATGGTGAAATTGGGTGATGTAGCTGCTCTGAAGGTATGTTGCAGCAGAACAGCAGAAATAAAATATCAAGTCTATGGTGACACTGTGACTCTCCTTTCTTTCCTCCTGCCCCCCTCTCTTCTTCCTTCCTTTCCTTTCTTCCTCTCTTCCGTCCTTTTTCTCCTTCCTTCTACCCTCTGTCTCTCCCTCCTTTCCTTCTCACTTTCTTTCTCCCTTTCTTCCTGTCTGTTTAATTGAAGTATCATAACTTAGATTTGAAAACTTACTCTATTATTCCTCAGCTAATCAATTGTCAGCTAAGACTTCATTCTCTTCAGAGAGTAACAGTGGTATGGAAAGGAGAAGGAAGAGCTCACAGAGAATTGACTTTTGGAAAACAAGATGTAATTTGAATCAAGAATTATAATAGGAAATAAACCATTACAATAAACAAGGAAACATGTACACAATTACTTTCTTGGTGTAATTTTATTCACTCTAGTTGAGAAAATAAAGAGATAATACTGACCGTAACACCTGGGTATTTAATGCAAACTGTAAAATCTATTATATTAAACAAAGTCAAAAGCAATGTGAAAGATCTTGAATCCATTCAAGGCATGCACCTCATTACAGACTTAGCAAATTAAAACACAAATAGGATTAGAAAAGAATAATGTAACAATCTCCCACTACAGTCTCTAGAGCATTAAGTCATAAATTGGGTTTGCATTAAATTGTGCCTGCAGTATTGAATTCAGGGAAAGAGCTGTGGGCTGGAGATAAACCGTGCTGGGCTACTCACCAACTTTGGCAAAGCTATGTGTTTTCTGAGATGGGTAGTAAATTTGTTAGAATATAGCAGGTCCACAAAAAAAAAAAAATGAGCACTTCTTATCAATTAAAAAAAAAAGTCAGTGCCATGCCATATGTGACCTACACAGATATAAATACAGACAAAAATCCATACGTGAAGTGGAGCTGTTATTACCTGTGGACGTTTAAGACCATTTTGCTAATGTACTGCTTAATGCCAGACACAGTTAAAAAAAAGAAAAGTCTCAACCCAGGGTTTTTGATGAATTTGCTTTGTTTTTATTTTTAATTTTGTTTGATTGATTTTGCAAAGGAAGGAAGAAAAAGGAGAAAGTAACCCATCCTCTTTAGAGAATACATATGGGCTTTTAGAATATTCAAAGAAATGTTTTCTTTTATTCCACATGAAGATTAGATTGTAAATATTTGGCTGATCAACAGAAAAAATACATACGACTTCTTTTAAAAAGCAGGCGGATGTACTTATATCAATTTTTAAAAAAATTATTCGGGCTTTGAAAAACACTGTTCCCTCTCTAAAGCATGTTCCCCCTCCCTAACAGGTTTACTCTGGTTTATTTCCTAATCCCCAGCATGAGGGAGGCCAAATCAGAGAAGAAAAGAAGATTGTTCTGATTATGGCCTGGCACCCTTACGGGAATCCCTATCTGTGATCTCTTCGCAAATGGACGGGCCGCTTGCCTTGTTTTCTCAGGGGCCCGTTAAGGCACAGGACTCAATGTATTTTACGTATGAGAATTAAAGACAATCAGTGTGCGATGTCTGGGCGCTCAAAAATGTTCGTTCCCCTGCTCTCCCGTCATCGCTGAGGATAAGTCAGGAAAGCAACATTTGCGTGGCCACCCAATGTCTGGGTTCTCCCCGCGGAAGCGTAACCCCCTGTGCTCAGTGGCACACAGAAACTTCTCGGTTCTGTAGTGAAATATTGCTAGACCTCCCTGTTGGGGGACGTCCAAGCATCTTCTTTCTGGACAGTTTTTCGCCCCCCTTTCTTGCCTCTGGGCGCCCGCCCTCTCCCGCCCAGCCCTTACAGCTGTCCGGGCCTCCAGGCGAAAGGTTTCTATATCACACTTAGCAGCAGACAGTCTGTTTCCACCGGCATTGTCTATTTTTAAAAGCTTATTTGAAAGTCTAAACGGCTCCCATTTTGGCTTTAGTAAGACAAATATGGGCTAAAACACGCAGTGCCCTTAAGTATGATGGATATCCAGGATCTGCTCAAGTTTCCCATGGCCAAAGTCTGGCTCGTCCTAGTGGCAATTTTTCTGCCATGTTATTTATGTGGTGGTTTTACTTCTAATTATGGCTCATGATGGCTGTTAGCGCTGAGCAGTAAGAGAGCAAACTGCATTGTACTGCCATTGAACTCCAGCCCATGAAACGGGTGATAAAGCTGAGGGCTTAAAACCAAAACAAAACCGAAAAAAAAAAAAAAACAACACACATAACTTTCTGTGACAGGCTCACATCCGCTCCTGCCATTCTGTGGCTGGAAACTTTCACTGAGGAAGCACAAGGAGACAGGTGACTTCTGAGGCCTGGGAGCCTCCAATTTCAGCTCAGGCTTCACCCTGAAGTAATCCTTCATTAGAGACAAAACAACCCCAGACCTCAGATTTAATTAACGCATGCCAGGTTTAATCAGAACCAGTGTACTTCGTTGTTTGGAAACTAATGAAAGCAAATAGATGTTACTTAAACGGTAAATAATGAAAGGTCTTTTGTTGTTCTCAATTTTGATGACTATTTTTTGATGCTAAGAAGAATGCCGCTTCGCATATGCGTAAACAGAGAAGACAAATGGCCAGGATGAGAATGAGTTGTCCATAATCTGATTAAAGCAATAGAGCCGGCTCCTAGGAGAACCACAAGGGGCTTAATGATTGGGTTGTTGTTCTTAATATGTCTAATGTTCACTCTTAAAGAAATCAAGAAAAATGTTAAGAGGTTATGATATTTCGTTGCGGCGTGGGGCTGTCAGAGCTTCTGACAGGAAAAGAACATTCTCTGTGGCTGAAACACACCGTGCAGCCATGTAAGCTAATTTGCCCAAATGACATTAAGAGGAATTTAAAACCGAAATCTGCCTCGATTCGCTCACTCTGCTGGTGGCGCCATCAGGGACCAGGCAAGGACAGGCTTGGTTTTGTTGAAGTTATGAAGAGATAAAATAGCTGGGAAACACCTCTTCTATTTCGTTAGTTCCTTTCCTGGCAGAATGCTTCTGGATTTCAGTAAAATGTCTGCTAGGGTCTGGATAATAAATACATTATTGAAAAGCTCGTAGCTATTCTAGCCTATTGGGATTTTAGGGAGAAAAGTCACACTCATTATTGAGTTCTACAGGAATTCGTGGTTGGTTGAATGTAATGATTTGCTCCCCGTACCTCTTTTCAGTCGTGTAGTTACTGTGTGAAGTTCGATGTGTGTGAGCATACTGTGGTGTGAGCCAGGAGTGAGTGCGTGTGTGTGTGAGCATGTGTATGCTCACACACTCCATTACTCATAAGTGAGTGGTCCTGCAGATTCAAGAGTGCCGGTCGGAGGTCTGACTACGTGCACTGTGCATTGTCTCTAGAATACAACCGTCATGGGGTGCACAGCTCTCCTAATACATTTTAGAATTACCCCAATGACATTCAGCCATTAATATCTTTGTTGCCTGTGAAACTCCAAACTGGACACTTGGATTTCAGATAGATAGGAATTGGGTTATTCTGTTTAATTTAAACCAGCAACTGAAGTGATTTTGACTACTCTAATTCCAAGTCATCAAATATACATTGAGACCCCACTGTGTGCGAATGTCCCATTTTATAGGTGAGAAAGCCGAGATTCAGAGAGTTTTTAATTACTTCCCCAAGACCCCTAGCCGAGTGGTTAGTCTACTGGTTACTTAGTCCCAACTTTCAACAAAATCCATCTGATTCTCAAGTTCATGCTTCTACCTCCCTCTGTGTCTTGATCAACAGTTAAACCTTCATCTTCCAACAAATATTAAGTGTCTCTATCTGGTCTCTCTCTCTCTCTCTCTCTCTCTCTCTCTCTCTCTCTCTCTCTCTCTCTTTGATATGGTCTATGAATCTCATAGAAACAAGAAATTGACTCTCTCCCACTCCAGGAGAAGCAGCGACTGACATTTTGCTCTCTGCATCATGGCAAGTGGGATGTGGTTCTGAAGGTCTTCTCAGTTCCCTGGTGTGTCTGCCTCCTCCTTCCCTCACAGACCCGTCTTTGGCTTCGGTCACTTCCCAAGCCCAACAGACTGAGGTTGGATTCACAGGGACACAATAAAGACATTGGAGTGGAAAGGAAGAGAGAGAGAGGAGAGAGAGAGAGAGAGAGAGAGAGATCACCAATTCTCTTCCTTTCTCTCCCAAGCCTTTCCTTCTCTTCTTGGCCCATTTCAGAGCCATGTTGTCATGCACTGGCATCCCCACCTGAGGGCAGGGAGAAGAAATGAAAGGAGATGAAACAAAACCACAGCTGTGCTGTTTATTAGGCCTCTGGTTTAAAAAAAAAAAAAACTGATGGAGAATGAGGTTGGAACTAAGCTGCTTTCTCTTAGAAAATGCTGGCAGTAATTTTAGTGGCAGGTTTTTGGCATCTAAATGTATTAGCTAAAGTATTTGAAAATATTGAGCTATGCAGTGTGGTGGAGTAGAGAGGGCCCAAGGATAACTGGCACAATCTGGGTGACCTTCGGCAAGCCACTTCAGCCCTCTGGGCCTCAGTTTCTTTTCCTGCAGCAGGTGCACATTGAGCCAGATGATTCCTGCAACTTCTTCGGAAAGCAGTGAGGAGCAGTGGGGATAACTTGCTCTGGTGTCAGACCAGTCAGACCAGTCAGAATCTTAGCAGGAACTGTGTGACCCAGGCTTAGTCACGCCACTTCTCTGAGGCTTTATTTCTACTTCCGTGAAATGGGGTGAGATGTCTACCTCCAAGGGTCATTAAGAGGTTTAGATTGGCTAAAGCACGGACAGCTTTCAGAGAAGGCATTTCCCCAGGGCCAAAACTGGTGAGTGGGATGCTTTGAAGGGGAGTGTGAATGACCAGGCTGGGGGAGGCCTGGCCCGGGGTGGGTGTGGGGCTTTGACTGACCCTTGCCAAGGGAGGAGGAAATGAAATAACTGTAGTAGTGGGACAGAAAACAGGATGTCTCAATGCCAATCTTTTTGGGGGACATTGCCCTGTGGGAAAAAAAAGAGAAATCTCAGCATACGCCTGCCTCCTTGCCTACTGCTTTCCATTTCTTAACTCTATTTTTAACGAAGATGGGAAGGTTTATAACGTTGACAATTCCATTTATTTTACCATTTCCATCTAAAACAATACAAGGAATGATTATTTCCACCTGTGTTTCAACTGTAGCTGGATAAATGTATTAATTAAACATGTCCTGTGTCCTCTGTGTTATCTCTTCTGTTTCTCTGTCTGTCTTTCTGTCTGTTTGTATCTCTCTTTCTCTACCACTAACCACCAAAGCATCCCTCTCTATTTCTTTCCTCTCATCCCCACTCTCCTCCTCAAAGTGGGGAGCAGGAAAACACCAAAGAACACAGTTGAACTGAAGGAGCTTAACCCATGGTCAGGGACCATGAAGTCTGGAAGAGCAAATCCCTCCAGAGGGTTACATAGAGGATGCTAGTGAAGGAAGGGCTCGCTGCCCAATACCTCCAGGCTGCAGGGGGCGCCCTAGCTGCTCCTCTGGGCAGGAAAGCTGACTGGTCCCTATCAGTGCCAAGCAGAGGGCTGGGATCTTGCACAGAGCAAGGGGAATGAGATGACTCTCAAGCTTCTCCCCAGGGTTTCTCCTCAAATGTCACTCATCCAGTGTAGCTGGGGTTCTGTGGACACGCCATGTCTGCAAGAAGGCAACGGGAGCTTTCTTTGCATAATCAAGGTCAAATATTTATATTTGTTTAGGATTTGCTTCTATAGGATTTTTTTTAAAATTATAGTCGACATGCAATATTATATTAGTTTCAGATATATAACATAGTGACTCTACACTTATATATCTTATGATATGATCGCCATGATAAGTTGAGCAATCATCTGTCACGGTATAAAATTATTACAATATAAGGACTGACCTATATTCCCTGTAGTGTATATTACATCCTCATGACTTATTTATTTTATAAATGGAAGTTTGTACCTCTTATTCCCTTTCATATTTTCATTCACTCCCCTGCTCCTCCCTTCCATCAACCATCAAAAAATATGGAATGCTTCACGAATTAGGGGCCGTGCTAATCTTCTGTTTTGTTCCAATTTTAGTATATGTGCTGTAGAAGTGAGCAAATTATAGGATTTTTTTTTAATTCAAATCTATTTTCAAAATAAATTTGGATCTCTTTTATAAATAAGTATAATTTAAAAAAAAAGAATGATAGAGGAAGAAAGTAGAAGTGAAATTACTTAAAAGGAGTAGAGCCATTAGATGTTACAAGACATATGAGATGAAATCATTAGAACAGCTAGACATGGCTTTGAGCTAAGGCAAAAAGGAAAATCTGGGGTGACATAGTTCATATCATCTGACAAAATAAATCAAGCACATCTCTTGGTTGTTGTTGAGCACTACTTCCTGGAACAAACTCAGGGAGAAATTGATTACCTGGATTCTTGCATATTGAATGAATGACCAGTTGAACAAGATCTTCAAACAGAGTCTTGCAGAAAGACAAAGCATGTGAGGTGGAATACTGACTACCCCTTTCCGAAAGGATGATAAAATAAAGATTGCGGAGGAAGCCCCAATTATAAAATACAGATTTGTTAAAAAGAGAGAAATCTATAACTTCATCACTCATTTAACCACTATTAACATTTTAGGGCCATCATCTCATCTTTTTGTCTATGCAAAGGCATGCCATGTTTATTTTACAAAGATAAGAAATTACTACACATGACGTTTTGTTACACATTTTTTTCATTACATAATATACCACGGACAATTCCCATCCAATAAATCTCTCTACAATATCACTACGAAATCTCTACAATATCTACAGTATTACAATTGAATGCTTGTAGTACTGTGCTGAGATTAATGCTATAGAATACTATAGAATGTACAGAATATGGTTAGCCAATCCCCGGGGTGCTAGATATTTGGGTTGCCAACATTTCACCTTTTTATGAAATTCTGTGGTGAATATCTTATGCTGTTTTCAAAATATTCTTCATGATTAGCTGTGTTGCAGGGAGGGCAGGTCTAGTCCATTCAAGACCAGGGTGCCCCAGAGGTCCATGAATTATTTGCTCAATGATGAGTGAGCACAATTTGTACCTTTTGCACTTTACCAGGCAGGAAGGAGGAAATAGTCCTGGGAACCCACAGTCTTGATTTAAAGAGCATTTCCTGGACTGCTTAGTGAAGGCAGCAGAATTCTTTGTTTCTGTCCTTATGACTTGAAGCTTTAGCGTTGGTGGAAGCAGATAAGACAGTGTGGGACCACAGCAGAGGCAGACAGGACAGCGTTCATGCTGGACATGGATGAGAGCCCTAATGTGCCCTGAGGGGGTGGGCTCTAATTTCTCTGAACGTGCTTCTCTACCTGAGGGTCTGCCTCCTGTCGGGAGCACAGTGGCCCTGAGTAGAGGTGCAATGCATTTGGATATTCTTCTTTGTATGTAGTGAGTTCTCTCTTTCTATGGTCCTTCGAAAGATGCAAAGATAGTTTATGCCAGGCACCAAAGAGCCAGACGAATACCTGAGCTGCCATTCCATCAAGTTTTCCCTGTGCATGGTAATCCCTAGTCAGCCTCAAACAGATGAGAATTTATGCTCGAACACTGATAAGGAAGGGTTCTTCTGGATAATGTGGTATAGTAGCAAACACAACTACAAAGTGTCCCCAAGCCTGGCTTACGCATTCACACACATCCAATAACTTCACTCTAAGGACACATTGGTAGACTTAAATATGTAATCAATAGAAATCTGTATTTATTATAATCATATTCCCAGCACTGTTCTTTTTCCTATCTATGGGTTTTTTCCTCCTTACATTGTACTTAGACCCCAAAGGACACACTTTTGAGAAAATACTCCATTAAAGACATTGTTGGAACAACTTTTATTATTCATTAGTGTGTTTTAAAGTGGACCTCCACAGACATGCTTTTTGCTAAAGCAAAAATATATCCTTTTCTATGATCTAATTGTACAATTGCTTAGAATTTCTATCTATCAGTTCAGAGGGAAACTTGGTTTCAGTGAATTTGTTTTTAATAAAAATGTGTTATCTATGATAAATATATTTCACTTTGTTCAAATGGATTTGATTGGGAAAACATATTGAGCACAAGTACTGGTAGAGCTTAATTTCATTGCTTTGAGAAAATGTATTGAATGCTGGTTTGAATTAAATTCTATTTGTTTTAATAAAAGTGTATTGGCCTGAGTGTACATATATTTGTTTTAGTGGCAGTGCATTGGATTCAATAAAACTATATTGGCTTCACTGCTTATGTCTCCTTTTCAGTGAAAATGGATTGAATGGGAAAACGAAACAGTCATGAAGGAGCCAGTCTCAAAGATTCTGCTTGGCAAGAGAATCCAAACGAGGAGAGGGTGTGGGTTTCCACAGACTTTACATCAAAATATACTTTTAAATTTAAATACTTTACTATCAAGGACTCAGATGGCCACCATAAAGCGTGCAATTTTTTTTGAAGCATCCTTATCCGTGACGAGTGATGGGGTGATCCAAGACTCCAGAGGAAGAAAGTCTATGAAAGCCAAGAGCAGGTTTGTCAACATCCCTTAAGCTTTATGTGGGCCTCATTGGTTCCAATAAGATGCTGTCTATCAGGCATTCCTAAATCCCTTAAATGAGCAGAAAACATATCATGAGTGCTCCCTAAGGATGGTGTTGGCCCATCAGCACTGAAACGGGTCTGACTTTGAGCTGATTAAAAGGGGGAAGAATTGAAACAAGTGTTACCCTGAGACACACGTTGAATTACCAGACTTCCTATGGATTATAGACCCTCAGAGAGGAGTCAGCTCTCCAGGGGAAAACAACACTGGCACTGCTATCTAGAAAATGGTGTCCCAGGCAAAATGCCATAACTACATCGTGTAGCTATATATGGCTCCCTGATGTCCAGGCCTACAGATACCACTTTGTATAGGTGCCCCGGCCCAAAAGCTGGAGTTAAAATAATGGGGAATAATAACATTGACTGTTATTCTCATGTGACCGCTTCACTATTAAGAGAGCATGTGTTCTGAATTGCTTCTTCCCTCAGAAGAAGAACTTGACCTGACTCTTCTACCCAGGTTCATTTGGCCTTGATGAAGAATAAATGCAAATACTACTTTCATTAACACCTTTGCTCCCACTAAATGTGCTAACGAGCTCTAGACTTCGACTTTCCCACTAATAACAGCTCATTCTCAACTAGTACCATCACCAAGGAACCCGGAGCCCTTGGAGCATAGTTGCTCATTTTTTCAGTGCCTGAATTCTCACAAGACCCTACAAGGTTAAGAGAGAAAAACTGATTCATGGACTTTTTTTCTCTGTGGAAATATTCCCAATTATATACTAGAAGTTGAGAATAAAATGGAATTTGTGCTAAAGAAATTTGCTGTGCTGTCTTTGGAGATGTGAGATTGTGACCCCGGGGGACAGCAAGTGTCAGATGTAATACTGACCCATCACGCTGTAGAAGTATGATGTGGGGCTGAACGTACCAATTTTAGAAAAGAAATAGCAATGTGCAACCTAATTCTCTGTCCTTATAATGTTTTCAAAAGTTTTCAATCGTTTTCAAAAGATAATCCTAAGATATTTCCAGTTAAACAACATGAATGCAGAAATATGAATATGCCTTTGGGAAGGATCCCTGCTGGATTTTGAAGATGACTGTGCAGAGAGACTAAATATATCTGGGAACTGGAAAATCTCATGTGTGGGGTGTCCCAGGCTTTAAAAAGCATATCTACTGGGGAGCCCAATTAGAAACGAGCATTCCCTCTGAAGAGACCAATTAGAAAAAAAGCAGCCCTCACCCTTCCCCAAAACCAATGAGAAAAAAGCACCCTCTGAAATTATCTGAGAGATGATTTCTAATCAGAAGGTGAGTGGGGAAGTGAGACAAAGAAAGGAGGCAGCTAATAAAGGGTTTGTTTTTAAGCAAGTTACCATGTGTCAACTGGAGATCGATTCTGCCGTAGAAGTCTGGGAGTTGATACTGAACCTGTATTTTAAAGTTGTCCACTCAAGGGCCAGGGAGTTGAGGTATTTATATAACAGTACCAACTTATACACTACCCGCATGCTCATTGGTTGAGAGCTTCTTCCGGGAGCGGTTAATTCTCTGGTACATCCATCCTGCCAGGTGAGCAAGCATAGTGGACTCTGAGCACCAGAAAAAGCTTTAAGGCAAATGCGAACGGGAGTGCTGAGGTTCAAGGTAAGGGCAGGGCACTGACAAGATCTGCTATCCCCATGAAGCTCATTTTACAGATGAGTAAACTGAAATGTAGAGGTTAAGTAGTTTCCCCGGTGACACACAGCTAATAAATGGCACAGGCAAAATGCAAATCGAGCCTCTGTTTCACTTGAAAGTCAATGGCTTACCCACTCAGCCACACCGCCTTGGCCGTGCTGCCCAGCTGAAGAAGCTGGCGTACCTCCAAGATTTAACTCCATGTTAAATCTCCTCGAGGCTGGGCCTGAGTACTGCAGGTAGGAGAGGGGACCTGGAGATGCTGTATTGCCTGAGTTTCTCTTTCTATGGGTGGCCAGACAGTGATCAATCTTAGGCTGAACTGAATCTTAGTATCTAGGTATCTGTTTATTAGACACTAAACTCAACTTATCCTGTACTAAATCTTTGCCTAATAGTTCATTGCAAAGAAGCATAGGATCTCCCGCTCCAGGTCATTGTCCGTGAACCTCGAGACTCTTCGCCGTCTCCCAACTCCACCAGCCTCCGAGTTGCCCCCCTTTTCCTGTGCACCTTTTGCAGTCGGCTTTTCCATTTCAGGAGGGCTTGCTAGCTGCTAGCTGCTTTGTAGAGTAAGTTATGATGACTCTGTACTCTAACAGAAAAGAGCCATCCTCACAGCTGTTTTGATCCCATTTACTGAAACGATGGTGACCTCTGAATGCCACAACTGCAGAGAGGCGGACGAGTTGTTGTGGTTGCTGAGCATAGAAAGATCAGTATTATTCCCCAGGCTGATATCTCATGCAACAGATCTCCAGTTGTTGCTCCGTGTCAGTCCACGGTTGCTGCTGACCAGGGAGAGACTTCAGGTGTAGCAACAGACCTCTAGCTATTCTTTGTTACCTATAAAGACAATCGAACGGCTGCAGTGGAAAGAATGCATGCAGCATTCTGAAGATGAGTAAAATATATTTGTGGAAAGGAGCACTCGACTTACGGTTCCTGCTATCCAAGGTATACTGTCTCAGGAAAGCCAACAGTGCCCGTATCATCTCCTCCGAAAGTGCCAGAAAAAAAACCTTTGATTTTTCCTTTGTTGTCACATGTAAAGTGGAAGCGAGCACGGCGGAGAAGACAGCAGACAGTAAACAGAGGCCAGTCAAGACGCCAGGCTCATCCTCAATCAATTATGCGAGAGTATTATCAAACCAATGAATTCACAGTGTGAATGCTCGTGGCAGATGGACGAACACTTGTCCGCTATCTGGAGCGGCAAGAGAGTCAGATTTATTTTCCAGGCTTGTTTGTCTCATTCCTCCTGCCTGGTGCTGGAAGGCACGGCATGCATCTGGGGTTTCAAATGCAAGAGATCGCCAACGATTTTATAGCGGGCAAGACCGGGCTCTGCGAGCTAAACTCTCTGAGGTTTCTGGCTTTTTTCTCCTCAGAATGCAGACAAGGTGGGAGCAGGTTTGGCAAGGGGTCTCTATGCTCGCGGTTCTCAGCAATGGCAGAATGAGGCCGGCTGTGATGGTGGGGTTTGCTCCATTATGATCTCAGGGATGAGGTCATAGGAGGCTTCTGCCATAGGGGTAGCCTGAGTCAGGATGATATTGCCCTATAGCACCCAGAGGTGTTACCAGGGGTCATTGGGCAGCGCTGTTACATCTTCCAGCCGCTGAGGCTTATGGCATTCTTAGATGGCAGAGAATTTGCACTGAGATCTTGCTTGAGCAGATCAAGGAGGAAAGGGCCATGTTCTGAGTCAGATTTGTTAACGTCACAGCAGCATCTGCCACCCAGCTCCAGAAAGCTTTCTTAGGTTCCTTCTTGTGGGAGGAATCATAATTCCTGTTCTGTGTCTTGGGACAAGAGGAAGTTCACACGTGTCCTTGAAGCCAAACAAGGGTCCTCAAACATACTAGTTCTGAATTCGCAGCCCCCTGATCCCCGTGCACAGCCAAGGAGCTTTGTCAGACAAATTCTAAGTACTCAGGGCAGAGTGAGGCTCCAGGGCTGGTGGAGGCTGGCCAGAGTCTCAGGCTCTGTGCCTGTGTGTTCACTCATTCATTCATTCATTCATTCCCTCACTCATCCATTCAATCAGTTAGTTAGCAAACCTTGATGAGACCAGAGATTCTCAACTCTAGCCCAGTTACATTGGACTTCTTGGGCGATTCTATCATGCAGTCAGGGTGGAATCACTGCACCAGGCACTGCAGATACCCTAATGTGGAGAAGGGTGATGAAATGGACCGTGAAAGAAGTAAGCCCAGCTTTCCAATAGGGGCAGAAGGAAGCAGCCCAAAGGCAGAGAGGACAAGGAGGTGAAGAGGATGGGACGCGGATCTGGTTTCTAAGAAGCAGCAGGAATCGTGCATTACTCAGTCAAAAAGTGGAGAAGGCAGAGAGTGCAAAGCCTTAGAGAATCTCCAAAGAGCCAACTGTGGTCGACATGTACGATACAAACCAGAGGGAGAGGGAGGCCAGGAGGGGTGAGGGGTGCACTGGGCCCCTGATGAGTGCGCCACGTTGGGGAGTTATCCTATTTTTTTAATAGACAAACTCTTCGAAGGGACCGATCTGGTCAGATTTCAGTTTCAGAAAGAGCATTTCGGCAGCCAAATGACGATATTGGTAAGAGGGGGTTATACAGTTACAGAACGAGCCAACCCAAATCATTTAGATTTGCCACCTTTTCCAGTTAGGGTTCTTATATGCATTGTAACCAAAAAAAAAAAAAAAAAAAAGTAAAATTTACTTTAAAAGAATTTATTATATAACTCCCATTGGATTGTTTTAGGGAAACACACACACATACATTTTGAGTCTCTAAACAAATCGTTTCTGTCTTGGGCTTTTTGGGATGATGATGCTTGATGAGTCCTACTGTTTCCTCCTTCCAGCTAAAAAGACAATACTTTGTAGGGTCAAGAACCCAGCGTCCGAGGGTCCTAGAAATTTGGATTTCAGACTTAGTTCTGGCCCCTACTAGCCATGGAACCTTGAGAAATTTACCTAGCCTCTCTGTACCTCAGATTACTCATCTGTAAATTTGGATGACAACATGTCCCTCCCAGGTCACACGAGAACATACATGACCATGCATGTGCAAACATGTGAAGAGCCTGGAGCATTAAAAGCACTTAAAAATGACAGAAGCAACCAAAGGACACAAGACTAAAAACAAATAATTCAGAAAGGAAAAGTGCTAATCCACTAAGTGACTCCTATTTCTATTTTATTCCACTAAGGCATGATCTAGAAATGTCTTTTTTTTTTTTTTTTTTTAACAAAGAGGGGAAAAAACTCATGGGCATTGTGTGGGTCAGTCTTTCCAACCAGTCATTATAACCCCAATGCACAAGAACTGCGTTAACCTGACGATTTTGGGCTCCTGAACCCTACCCCAACCTGCGAAACGACCCGTGTCCGCTCCCACGACTCTCACTTGCTCTGGAGAAGGCAGAGGAGTGTTTGGCTCCTTCGCTCACGATACCTCCGGTAACCCATCAGCCGCTGAGCTGAGAGATGTGCCCGGCGCTCCCCTTTCCCCTTTAATGTGCCATTAAATCAAATACTCTATTAGCAGAATTAGTTCATTCAGTGTCTGCACGGATACGTCCTGCGAATTGTGTGATGTCTCGCGCAAATGGCCCTGCACTCTGGGGTCCTCTTCAGCAGTTTATATCCTGCGGGGAGGACTGAGCTGCCCCAGGATCCGACTGCCTTCCTCTATGTGAAATATTATGGCTTCCACAAAGGATAATTATTTCGATCATTTTGCCATGTGCGAACCTGGTGAATTCAAACGCTGTCAATCAGGCTCTGGCCCAAAGCCTGCTGTCCTCACAGCTGCAGCCCAGGACCTGCCTTGGCCACGGACTTCTTGGTTTCTCTGCTCTGCGTGGGTCCACTCCAGACACTGGTGCCAAAGTATATGCATTTGCCAAGAGTTTAAACATGGAGAAACTCTCTCTCCCCCAAAGAACCTGGGCAGAAACCAAGAGTGACCCCACTTTTGTATTCTCCATCAAGAGTGAGGGTTGAAAAGCAGTGTCCACATTTCCATTCCCTCTTATTTACACTTGTCACCCAATAAACGTGAAAGCAGGCAATGCCAACTGCCATGTCTCCTTCCTAATAATCTCATGCTCTGCAGACTAGCGAGGGTCTCAAGCACACAATGTCACGTTCAGCTCAGCCTGCGGAGCACTGCATGATGCTTCATTTGCCAGGGCTCTGGGCTCCTGCTGTGGGCAGCCTGGCTCTTTTCCGTTATGCTAAGCTCCGTTTAGCCAACATGCAGTTAATCTGTTATGCTCTTTTTACCTAAAGTAGAAAGTCAACATGTTAAGGAAATACTTGCTCCTATAAGAGATAAACCTTAGAATGGTGTGCTGGTAAATGTTTAACCTTTCTTGGAGCGGGGAATCCTGGTTGCTAGCGTTTGCCAATTTCCATGGTGTAAATACTGCCATTGTGGCTGATTTCAAAGCCACGAATGTGACACCACTGAATGCAAATGTAAGAGATATTTGTTACACTCCTACTATACAGTATTTTCACAAAAATAACCTCAAGAGCAGTATAATAGTTAAATATGGTAAAATTATTAGATTGGGATGAATTTTGAGTATTATTACCTTTTAAAAATATAATGTGTTTATTGTTGGTTTACAAAATTTAACTTTTCATAATAAATATAGTTATTATGAAACAAATTGTTATAAAGTTGGCAATTACTAAATAGAATTATGCCCATGTAACAACCAGGTTAGATGTCAGTCACCACTACTATGACATGAAAGGGATGTTATCTGGGTCAGGATGCTGCAATAGGTGCACCAGCTGGTTTTTCTAAGCACAATGTCCTCTCTGTTCATCTTCCCACCCATCCAGCCGGCCAACCAATAAGCCTTCATTCAGTACCCGTGTTAGCTTCTGACCATACAGAGGTACTGGGAGGTGCCAATAGTTCTGCGAGGAAGAGAATCAGACAAGCTCAGGCCAAGGCATGTGCTCTAACTGAAGAGAAAGCAGATAAAAGTCTGGGAGGTTCAAAAGCTTCCCAGGGAGGAGACATTTGATGTGGGTCTAGAGTGAGGCCTGGGTAGAATTTTTGAAGCATAGGAGGGAGCAATGCATTTTGGGTAAAGGGAAGAGTTTGTGCTAAGATCCAGAGGAGTGGAAGAGCTGGGCCGTTCCAGAAACAGCAAGAAACTCGGTGTGGTAAGAGATGCGGCTGAGAAGGGGAATTTTTACTGAATTGTGAAGATGTTTATATGGAGTACGCAGGAGCAAGGACTTCACCTGTAGGGCCACACTTCTCAAAATGCAGGCCATGTACCTCCAGGTGTCCCGAGTGTATGCCAGAGTACGTAAATGTGGCTGAAAACTTTCTTCATTTCCTTCCTTGGTGGCAACCAGTTCAAAATCAAGAAGAGGTTTCTGACAAAGACTTCTTTCCATCGTGGTGGACTGATGTCTAGTCCTAAACCACCCGGTGGTCAGTGGAGGGCGATGCCTTGATTGGCTGGGGCTGGGTCACGTGACATACCCCTGAGCCTGGGGTGAGGTGGTGCCTACCCAAAGCTTGGGGCTGAGATGAGGGAAGCCACGGCTCCTCAGAGGAAAATCCAGACGTAGAACAGAAGAAGGGGGAATGGCTGTCAGGGAGCCCATCAGCAGCTGACCCGTCTAGGTGGAAACAAGCAACTGGACAACTGTCTCGAGAACACTGCCCTTTGCAACAGAGAGAGACCCAGCTGTGAGAGAGGGAAAAATAACTTCTTTCGGCTCTCAGGTCCTGAAATAATGGAGGGACGAAAGGAATAAAGAGACGGCTGCCTCTACTGAACAGAACGAAGTGGGAAATTGTAGGGGCGACGCCTTCATCTTCGGCATTTGAAACATAAACCAAGGCCCTGCCCCGCTTCCTCTCAGACTCCTGGCCTGAGTGGCTCCCAGGCAAAGCCAGTGGCTTCATTGCGGTCGCTGTCATTGTGTCAAGTCATGAACCCACAGGGCTGAGCCAGGAAGGCCCTGCCCCAAAGCAGATAAGCCAGCCGGGTAAGGGAGCACCCCACACCTCGCATCCTGCCTGACAAATGGCTCTGGGAGAATCGCAAAGCCCAGAGCAGACCCTGCTGTGCTGCTTGTGGGAAAGGACCCGCAGCCAAGCCAAGATCGCCGTCCGCAGACGTCCAGCCCCCTGAGAAATGTGTTATTTACGAGGCCTCTGTGTGCTGCGTGTGGGGCGTCAGACCCGCCCGGTTAGAATTCCAGTTCTACATGCATCGGCGGTGAGTCTGGGGGAAGGGACTTCGCCCCTGCATCTCGGCTCCCTCACACATACGTGGGGTGACAGTGACTGCCCCTCAGGGCTGTGAAGATTCGACAAGCACCTGGCATGGGCGGCGTGGCACAAACCAGGTGCTCGGTAAATACCAGTCTGGTCAGGAGCGGTGGCGGGCACTCACGAGAAATGACTCTGCACGCCCAGAGCCTTGCCATACATTATCTCATTCACTCCCACCACTGTAGGAGGTGAGTCTACCGTTATGCTCACCTGACAGGTGAGGAACGGGCTCACAGAGGTTCAAGCCACTGCCCAGGGTTACACAGCTGGTGAGCAGAGCTGGACTTGACCCCAGGCAGCTTGTGGTCTGAGGAGGCCGAGAGAGAATGGCTTCTGGAGAATGGCAGAGGCAGCTGGTGATGGCGCCTGGAGAAGGCAGAGAGCCTGCTGCCCTGCCCACCGCTCGGTGCTTTGAGCTCCGCTCAGCGTGCGGACTCGGCCGCAAATCAGCGGCAGGTCTCCGGCGGCTTCGGGCCATTCCAGCTGAGTGGAGCTCGGGGGTACAGCGAGAGTGTGAACAGTGCAAGGCACCCATTAAAAATTTACGGCCACCATCTAATTTTAGAGCCTTCATTTTTCAGTATAAAAACGCCGCTGTACGTGCCATCAAACTACGAAACAAACAGAACAGTGCTGTCGGAAAGGACTCTCCTTAAGGACGAGGCTGTAAAAATGTCCAGTGCGGAAAACCTTCTTAGTATTAAACTACACAACCACCCCCGCCCCCTCCTTCCCTTTCATGTTAGATCAGAAACTCTCTTGGATTTCACACTGGAAAGCGCAGAAGGCTGGGCACAGACAACTCTGGAGGCCTGTCGTGAAGGCACTGACTTCGGGCCTCTTATATCTACAGCTGGGATGGGGAGCCGTGGAGACTCCACCAGGAAGACCAGATTTGACAAAACCCAGCATCACCCGCCCCCAAGAGTGAAAACCAAAAAGGCGGCAAAGAATGGCAAACCCACCATCAAGAACCAACTTTTTTTTGCCATTGTAGTGACAAATTGCTACTCTGTCTGAACTAACAATTGTAATAATAATAACAGTTAACATTTATGCAGCATGTACTATGTCCCCTAACTTATTCTTTTAAGGTCAGAATGTACTTTTATCATGATACTGTCATAGTATGTCTGTAATAATAGCAATGCTAGCTAACATTTAATGAATAATGACTGTGGTTACTTTACCTCCATTATCACATTAATCTTCAAAACTTCATAATGATGCTTTGATCTTTTTATTATTCCCATCACACAGATAATAAAACAGGTTTAGGTAGTTGGCACGTGGCTGAGCTGGATTGCAAACTCAGGTGGTAGGAATTCAGGGCTGGAGGTCTTATCCTCTCAGTGCTTAAGGGCACTGTCTATTTGCCTTTTACTATTCTTAATTATTTCTCATTCTACAAGCATGTCTTCCTGTGCGTGTACATGTGCGTGTAATTTACGCGTGTGCGTTTTCTTTTCCTTTTTCAGACTTCAAGCCCATAACTGCTTATTTGCCTGGTGTGTTAGCGTCAAAGGTGATTGACCGTCTTCTCGACACATTTCGCTTCGTGCCACTCTAGGAATTAGCTTAACTTGTCAGACATGGTAATGGGGTTCCTGAAGCCTCAATTTATCCTCTCCCTTTCATCCAGGAACTCACCTGAAGCCTGAGCTACTGCATGAAGTAATATGGACCTGACCAGGTCAATGAGAAGAGGTAAGATCCTGGGACTAGTGAAGCTGGTTTTAGTGTTGGGCAAAGAAGTGGGAAGGAGGGAGAGAAAGGCCAGGGAGGATTGACTGTGACCCATGTTAAGATAAGAGGGCTACGACATTTCTGTGATTGCACAGAGAATGCACGACCGGGAATGGACCATAGCTGCTGTGCATAAGGACGAATGGGTTGGCTCACTTCCTTGGCTCTATCAAGATACAGGTTTTGCTCTAGTCTGTGATGACCGTATAACTTGTCACCCAAACTCAGACACTGAGTGAAGGAAGGAGCGCTGTTAGTAATAGAACAGACTGAGTAAAGTGAAACTCTCCCAGGCAAACAGGCTGTGTGTCTCCCCACTACATTGCAAACTGATGTGAGAAGGCCAGTATATTACAGGTGAGCATCACTTTGAAACCTCACCATCCCTCAGCTCATCAGGCAAGCCCTGGTACTGAAGATGTAGCGTTGTGGGGTGCAGCCGGGAGAAACCCGGCAGTGGGCACTTACTGTTGGTTGGTTGGTTGCTTTTTTTTTTCTTTAAATCTTTAAGATTAGATGCCTTGTCTTGATACTGGATACTGGGTCATTTCTTCTGCATCTACCAAGTTTTGCAGATTTGCTCCTGGAATCTATGACGTTTCTGCGATATTCCTCAATCAATGAAATGAGGGAAAATTAGGTGGCCTGCTATATACAGCTGCAGCCTGCTAGCTTGGTGAGAGGGTCATGTGTATCTGTGGATACACACATATATAGATATAATATTAAACAAAAAATTTTTAAAACACCTCCTTTCATACCAGTTTTGTAATCTATGTAGAGAAAAATCTGCTTAATGTTACCCTGTGTGACACTGCAAAATTTGCTTCTCTGAACCCCTGACAACTATTACTCCAAGCAATTTCCCGGGTTCTTGGTGGTTTTTTAATGTTAGTGTCATCTCTTGGGTCAGCTGTGGAACGAAGGCAGGAACACCCGCTTTGGTGTCTGACTCGGCTTTGAATCCCAATGCAATTAATTATAGCTACGGCCTTGGGCGAATAGTGTAATATTCGTCCTTTCCCAGGTGTCAAGGGCCAGGACCCTGGAACCATGCTGCCTGGGTTCAGATCCCCACTTCCCCCTTACTCAGTGAGTAGCTTTCGAAAAGCCACTTAACCTCTCAGTGCCTTAGTTTCCTCATCTGGGAAATGGGGATAATGACGGGATCTACCTCTTAGCATTGCTGCGAGGACGAACAAGTTAATTTCATCCCTGGCCCACACACAGTGAGTGTTCAATAAACAGCGGCTACTTTTCATTTCACCCCTATGTGTACAGGATTCACTTTGCCCTTATTCAATCTGCTACTTTTCCTGTGGAACTTCATCTGTATTCTTTAAAGACGTGCAAAGCCATCCTACCAAGGTCAATAAATGCTGCAAAACTCCTTGCAGAAATTTTCATCGCCTGGGCCTGCACGAGGTTCTGCTGGGACTCAAAACAAAGAGCCCTCAACTCCACCTTCTGTCTCATGCTCCTCCCCATCAATTCATTCTTTGAACTTCAGAGTCTCCCTCACACTTACCTCTTTCCTTCTAGTCTCCTTGCCCTCATCAGGTCAAGGCCACATGATCTCACACCCTTGCCATGATTTTTCTATGAGCTCCCCAGCCCAGAGTCAGGTCAGGTCCTAAATTGACACTTGGAGCATAAAATACCCCCAGAAGTTTCTGTGAATGAACCTTTACCTCAATCAACTCCCTTTTTTTATTACAACGACTTTCAAAATCCTTTGTCAAGGTTATCTTCAAACCCTCCCCTTAAACTGGCCTTCTCACTGATGTCTAAATATGTCTCCCATAATCCCTGCCCCGAGGCAACAAATTCAAGTTTCCAATGGGGAGCGTTGAATTAGTAGGCCTTTAAAATCCTTTCTGGTACTTCAGACTACTTGCAGTTGGTCTACAAATCTACATAATGGCTTTGCACTTATTATGTCCTAAACATTATTGTCTTCATTTTACATTCATTCGCTCATTTAATTCTCCTAGCAATTTTATGAAGGAGGTAATATTATCCTATTTTACAGATGAGAGAGCTGAGTCTTAGAGAAGGTAAACTGTGGATCCAAGAATACCCACACAAGATGGGAAGGACTTGAACACAGATCTGTCTTGGGGTCAGGGGCAGTGTCTGTCAGAGGGCTGCCTCTCCCCAGCTTCTGTTAGCCGGTGTTAAACATTTCCGAGTCTAACCTCCACCCTCACCCTCATCCCTACCCTTTCTTCCTAATAAGTAAGGAAGAAATAAAACACACACACACACACACACACACACAAGTGGTTCCTCCCAAGGGTTGCACACCATAATCACCAAGGGACAGACGCGTGGGTCCTGTGAACCCCAAAACCAGAATCTCTGCAGATACGTATTTTGACAGGTGCTCTCCAGCGATCCTGAACGACCTGGTTAGAACCCTGCCCAGACTCAACCCAGCTGTCTCCCCATCTGCTCAGTATTACCTGGTTTTGTTGAATTGCACATAATCTTTTTGTTTTGCCAGAATCCAGAAAGTAGACTGACAGCTGCTTGCTTGCAGGAAATTGAAGTATTTCGATGGCACAGAAGAGAGGTGCATCTGGAGGTTTGGGGGTCCAACCAGACTTGCCTGTCCTAAACAAATGGATCGACCGCTTCCGGCTCCATCACAAAACTTCTGCAAAGCGACTGACTTCCGGAGCTTAACAACTCTCCGCCAGCCAGGAGGAAGGAGGCAGTAAGAAAGCTTTTCATGTATAGTAAACAGAGATCCCTGGTTGTTTTTTTCTGGCTCATTTAAAATGCCAGGCCTCCTCGAATCAAGAAAATCTTGTATAGTTTTCCCTTATAAGAAACTTCTCAGGTTTTTACCAAAATCCCAGAAAATACATATTTGTTAATTTACCATGATTCCCACGAGAGATAAATATTTATAGGATTTGCTTTGGGCAATGATGCTACAAAAATATTAGAGGTTTTGACTTTACCACCTAGTGATTCCTCTCTCTCTCTTTCTCTCTCTCACACACACACACACACACACACACACACACACACACACATATATTTTTAAATCAAGGTTACAATCGGTTTGAGAGGCTTAGGCAGTAAGAACATACCTTCGCTTTGAACAAAAACTACATTTCTCAGCGAGAAGAGTTACTAGGGTGAAAAATCAGGTTAATTTCACTTTCGCTAATAATACCTGAAATGAAAACAAAAACAAAAACAAAACAAAACGTTACAACTCTCCCCTCCGACCTCGTAGCTAGACACTGGGAATATTTATTTGTTCCCCCCCGAGGAAATACGGGTGGATGGTACCTTTAAGCTACATACACACTCAACCAATGAATGCAAGGAGAGTGATTCCGGCTGCATTTAAATTAGACACGTGCGTGTAGACTTTAAGAGATCCGATCTTAAAAATGAACAAAATGTTATTGTAATGACTCCATTTGCTAAAACAACAAATGCTGTGGCATTTGAATTTAAGATTTCTATCAAAAACAGTTGAGTGTCTAAGCAAGTCACACCTTTCCATTGTAATGGAGTTGGGGTCGAGCCATTGCGTGTACAATTACCCAGGCTGACTTCATCCCTTTGAAACGACTTAAAAAGATTAGCATTCATGGATTATTTATGAGCTCCTCGTGAACGTATTTCCAAGAATGGAAACAACATATTACATCAGAGTCATTTCCAAGTTTAACCCTTTTAATTAACATCATGACTGCACGCTGTTGCAAAAGGCATCTCTGAAGTCACAGGACATTTTGTCATGCGTTTTCCCCGTGGTGTCTTCAGGGGCAGTCTTTGTTCCTCACAAGCTCAGAGAGAATGCTAATTCCAGTCCTGGCGGCTGCCTATGATGCCCTGTAAAGGCTCTGGCTGCAGGAAGCAGGCTGCTCAGAGAGGCAGCTGATCCCAGCTTGCCACAGTTATCACTGATAGGGAATGCCTGTCTCGG
Source organism: Eonycteris spelaea (assembly GCA_003508835.1). NCBI lineage: Eukaryota > Metazoa > Chordata > Mammalia > Chiroptera > Pteropodidae > Eonycteris > Eonycteris spelaea. The sequence continues at coordinate 409,815 of PUFA01000036.1, forward strand.
GCTCAGCAGAAAACTCGGTGACATGATGGTGGTACTGGCAGTTTAACCCGAACACACTTTCTGCCTAGATAACAGAAATGTCATGCATGAGTCCCTGACAGCAACCCCAGAGGAGCTTCATTCAGGTTGGGGGCCGCGCTGGCGGCTGGCAGCCTATCTCCATCTGAAGCCCTGCATCACGCACCTGGCTGTGGATCTCACCTCCCTGTCAGTGGGAAGCAGGCCCGAACATCACGCACCAGACTTCCTCTCAGGCGGTCAAAGGACGCAAACCTCAGAGGGAGGGCCGAGTGCAAAAATAAGCCAGCCCTGAGTTCAAACTGACAAAGGCATTTGAGGCGGCTTCACAGGGGAGTTAAAATTCTTCCAGGAGAAATGGACTGTGGTGAAAGGCCTAGAAAATACCTGTGCTCGGGCCCGGGTCCTATAAGAATCTCCTCTGGAAAAGCAGGGGAGACGAAAGCAAGGGAAGAGTGACAGTCACTGCAAGCCTGGGATTTGTCTTATGAAATCCCGATTCTTCGTGGTGGTTTGGTTTATTTGTGCGCCTTACATGCAGAGGCTGTGGATGTACTTTGTGATTTTTTTTTTTTAATCTAATGACAGCATGAATAGGTCAAACCTTATATTGCACTTTTAGAAAATCCGAGAGAGCAAGATTCTCAAACTGTACAAATGACAGTTGGTTACTTGATTGTGCTACAGAACCCTTCTAGAAAGTTCCTTTGTAACAGTGATACCTTTATGGCCAGCAGACTACAATTTGACTTATGAAAAGTTTGTTTACATAAAGAGGCATCTCTCATATACAAAATAGGACCCACCTGTAACTTTTCCCCTAGAGACAGAGTTGAAGACATAAAACAGGACCGTTTTATAATAGATATATCCTGTCTTGATATGAAACTTCTGAGATCCACGCTAAAGCCAATCGAAGTAATGAAATTTTGCCTTTACTGAGGTAAAAATGGATTCATATTATTTAAAACATGGAGCTGAGATGACATAGTTACGAAATTTATAATTCTTCTTATTATAATTCTTACTAAGTACAAGGAATAAAAATTGGAGCAATCAAAAAGAAGTCTCGAGGATAAGGATTGCTGTTTTGGATAAGGTAAACACTGACCCAGAACTCATGAGAAAAACGTCGCCCTAGGTGACCTGGTTTGTTGATGCCCTCATTGAGAGTTCAGCGATAACATCACTCCCTTCCTCAGTCCCTCGCTTACTCACTCACCCGTTGTCACTCACCCAGGGGTCACTGTGTCGGGGTTACACCAACGCGGCAAACATGGCTCTTACCCTCAAGGAGTTTAACATATGACGAGAAATAGAAAACAGGTCCACACCGAACTGTTGTACAAAGCAGGCTGTGATAAACGCAAAAAGGAAGTGACAGAAGGAGTCGTGTGCCCCTGGGAGGTCTCAGTGGTGCTGACTTTGGGCACTGGGGGGAAGGGGTGGTGGTGAGGAGAATCCCAACAATGCTTCCAGAGGAGACCACGTGAGTCCCGCCGTGAAATAACGTGTCTGCGGGTGTGGAGCAGGAGGGGAGCTGCGGTGTGCTTGCTGCCTTGCTGTGTGAGCGACTGACTCAGTGCTCCCCCATTTTGCTCCTCACTCTTTCTGTGCTCTTAGACAAGACTCCTATTGGCTTTGGATATATATATATATATTTTTTTTTGAAATGTAGTTACTATGACAAGCTAACTTCTGGACAGAATTCCAATATGTATCATTATAGAAAAAATTACAAATATAGGTATATGCGAAGAAAAAAATAGAATATATCACCTATAATTCTAACACTCCTTGTCAACATTGTGTGAGGCTTCCCTCTAGACTTTTCTATTTATACATCTATCTATATTTTTTATTGTGGTAGAAACCATATAATACTGAATTTACCATCCTAACAATTTTTAAGTGTGCAGTTTGGTAGTAAGTAGAGTCACACTGTTGTGCAACAGACCTCTGGAACTTTTTCATCTTGCAAAACTGAAATACTACACCCACCGAACACAAAATTTCACCCCACCCTTGATTCCCTCCCCCATCCTTTATACTTTGTTTCTGTGATTTCGACGATTTTAGATACTTCATATGAGTATCATTATACAGTAATTGTCCTCTTGTGACTGGCTTAATTCACTTAGCATAATGTCTTTGAGGTTCATCCATATCATAGCATGTGACAGGATTTCCTTCTTTTTAAGGGCTGCATAATATTCCATTGCGTGCGCACACCACATTTTCTTTATCTGTTCATCTGTCAGAGGACATATGGGTTGCGTTCAGCTCTTGCCTATTGTGAATTATGCTGCTATGGACATGGATACACGAACATCTCTTCGAATTTCTGGTTTCCATTCTTTTAGATATACACCGAGAAGTAGCATTTCTGGACCATATGTCTCGTCTTTTTTTAATTTTTGAGGAACTACTGTTTTCCATAGCAGCTGTTCCATTTTCCATCCCACCTACGGTGTTCAAGTGTTCCCATGGCCCCACATCCCCGCCAACACTTATTTTCTCTTCTTTTGCTAGAGGCCATCTCAGTGGGTATGAGGCGATATCTCATTGTGGTTTTAATTTGCATTTCCCTGACCTAGAATGAGTCCCATAGAGGGAGAGGAAGTACCTCTGCCAAAGAGAGCCAAGCTCATGAACCAGAATTTGGGAATTGAGTTCTAGTCATAGATTTGATGTTGGCTCAAAACTCAACACAGTCTCATCACGTTCTCGCTTCTCTCAGCCACACAGCTGAGGACTCTAATCCCCCACTACCTGCTTTCTGTGTTACCACTAAGGAGCATTAAGCTAATCTTCAAGTAAACAAAGCTAATGACTTCGTTCCAAAGAGCTGGTTGTACATAAACACAAGGTACTGTGGGCAACTTGTCAAGATCCCCTAAAGGTCCACAAAACAAGGCAGGACCCTGAAGTCGCATTACCGTAAACATTATTAGCAGCTCACTCTAAATCCTTGGGCGACATCGACCTTAAAATATAATCCGCTCTGGACTGAGCGCTCCCCAGTTTATCTGCACCATGAGTCCAACCATATGTCTCCGTTATTCCCCCTTCAACGGCCAGAAACAAATTCAGACTTTTGAGTTTCAACTGTTTGATTCTTGTAGCTGCAAAGACAATAACAGATTAAATAGGATGAATCCAGCAGCCATACTTCTTGTAAAGTTATCCCCAGAGATCAACGTACAATGTTGTTTCAGAGGCTGTGGTGGTGTCTGCAGTGTAACTAAGGTTGACAGACTGCCTGCATGTGGGTGGCTGTCTCCTTTCCAGCTGTGACCAACTGAATTATATCACCTGTCCCATTTGATGTATTAGGATATGCCCAAGCTCAAGATGCATGTTGCTGCAATAGGGAAATTAATGTCCACCACTGGAGGCAATTAATAATGATTAGGAGCAAAACAGCAGGGTTAAATCTATGCATTTAACAGGGTATCCATATACATTTATACTATATTTCAGTCTAGTTGCTCATGGGGGGGGAAAGCCCTTTGGGGGACTAGAACAATCTTACCTTAATTAATGTGTAAACTTAGATGAAATGTCAAAGTCACTTCAATGAGATATGTTTATTCATTATTTACTTAATCCTCTCTTCCTGGGGTTAGGGATAAACACTGCACAAAAAGTAGTGTATACTAAGGAGACAAATGTTCAGATTCAGTTGAGCAGCTAGCAGGACTCCTGAACTTTTTGAACTGCTGCTGCATTTGGCTCATGGATCAGGGTGAGAAATTCTTGCCTCTTGCATTTTATGATTCTGCAGTCACTATCCTAAAAAGCAGCAGCAAATTGGCACCCCCTACTTTGGCTTGGTTTAGTGCAACCCCACAAAATCTGTACGTGAAACACTTCGTGGTGGGTAACTCATTTGGGTTTGGTGAGGAACCTCTCGATTTAAATTTGAATAGTAGAAATTTAAACTGAACAAGGGCTTTTGTCTCCAAAATGCAGAAGACATTGAAAGCAGATTGGTTAAAATCTATGACAGAAGAGTCTGAACAGTATTGATGTGTGCAGCACACACGTGCCTCTGACTAGGCATTTATGTCGCCACGAATTAGCGTAAAGCCTGCCCAATACAAAGACTCATTGACCAGGTATTTTATTAGAAAATTGTATTAAACAGATTAAAATGTCATTGGCCACCAGCTGGACTTTATAGCCCTGAGAAGATCGTGTACCTAACTTAAGTGATATTGCAAGTCTTATGAATTAAAAACTGCGACATAAAGGTCTTGGAAAACTTCGAAGCTCTATTTTTCTTATGAGGGATCTAAGAACAGAGACTCGGAAATGATTTCTTCACTGTGAACCTGTGATGGCTGTGGGGACGTTGAAGTTCGGCTTGCAACCAGCTCTCCTGGGGCGTTCCAAGGCTACCCATGGTTACGGCGCCTCCTCCTCACAGTTCTCCTTCATCGTGTCCTCCAGAGTGGCTCAGCCGACACGATCTCAAAACAGACGCAATTAAAACGAAAAGTTCAGTCAAGAATCAGTCATTCAGCTAGCTTCGTCTAGAGAGCCAGCTATTTGGACGTAACGGAAATATTGGATTAAATTTTAATGGCAGATATAGATACTCAGCCCCGGTTTTCATGTGGATAGTTAGCACCCTTTGGTGTAATAGCCACAGAGTAGTTTACGTTCAACAATTCATTCCTTTATTTATTCATTTGTTATTAAATAGTCTTTATGTACTGAACCACCGTTACTTATCCATTTGCCTCGAAATCTCACCATGGCAGAGCGTGGTTGAGTTAAGTTTCAGAGACAGAATAAGCCAACTGTTTATCTATGAATTACAACACTTTGACTACATTATTTTTATTATTTTTAGGAATCTGTTCGTTCGATGGGTATTATTTCAGTACTAAATGTATGTGAAGCATTCTGCTGGATGATTAATCACGATATATTAAAAAAAACAAACAAACAAACACAATGAGCCTGCTCTCAAATTTGCCAACATTGAGTAAGGTGCTGACTTTGTGCCAGGCATTTTCTGTTTGTTCTCACAACTCCATGAGATAGGCATTATTTCCATCTACATCTGAGAACACCAAGGCTCAGGGAAATGACTGGGACCCGCCCAAGGCCACACAGTGGTGATGGCAGAGTCAGGACTCCAACTTTAGCCTTCTGTTTTCAGGATCCCAAGGTCTTGCTTCCACACAGCAGTCATCCCTTAAGGCGCTGGCTGACCCAACAGCAGATCGAGTGGTTGTTTTTACGCAGCCTTCCACCAAAGATTAGTTTCTCAGTTAATTCCTGGACAATCACAGGTCAATGGAGTCGGCTCCAATCGTCAGCCAATGCTGGTGCTTTGGGGGCAGCTGCCCTACGCACGCCCCGGCCCCAGCAGACAAGCGGCAGACGGTGCTCGACCTTCACAAGGGTCCTGGCCTCTCCCCTTGACCCACTGCTCCTGCTCCCACTTCTCATCGGATTCCTGGCTTCCTAGTCATGGCCTCTTTGGTGCTGGCAACAGGTTGGGCGATTCTTTCCAGTTTGATGAACTTGAGCTGTCCCCTCAGTTCACCCCCTTCCCTAGTTTTGGTGCCCCCCCCGCCACCCCCGCCCCTGTGGCATGGATGGAAGTCATCGCCCACCTGCCCAGCCCTGGAGAACCCCATGGTGTGGTAGCCCTGTGCTCTCTGCCCTTTCCTACCTTGCCAATGGATAACCTGTGAAGACGATACACTGATTCTTAAATTTGGAGTGCGTTACGGTCTTCTGGGATTTAATAAAAATACAGATACCCGAACCCTTCTGTAAGCCTCTCGAATCTATAGGAGTGTGTTTTAACCCATTTCCCAGGTGACAAAGATGCACATCCAGGCCTGAGAGCCACTGGCATAATGAAACGGTGCTCTCTGCAAATACATACCCTCCTACTCCGGAATAAGAATCAGGCTGGCTTTCTTTTCCTCCAAGAGAAGGAAAAAGGAAATAGCTAATTTGCTAATTATTTCAGAGGATTATTAATTATCTTTCAGGGTGTCTCCACACAGACTTCAAGCATGGACAGAGTCATAGAAATTATAGCCCTTTGCTTTTAGCAATTAGTATAAGAAAATTATATTTTGATTTAGCAGAATTTTCTTATTTCTCTACTTATGAAAAAAAAATTACGCATTAGAGAATGGTTAGAGACCGGGCCTACATTTTTAAATAGCTGTCCAAGAAATTTAAGATGAAAGATTTTACAAACTCAGTGTGTGTACATTACTCACCTCTGAATCCAATTGGCTCAAATGTTAATGAGATGTACAGTGGACCCATATACCTAATTTTAAAAGTTAAAAATGTCAGTGATAAGATGTACTTGAAACAGAATTGAATAGGAAGCCCACGGGAATACAGTTTGAAACACTTAGTGCGCTTTGGCCTCCTTATTTTCTGCTTTAGTCAAGAATGTTAGAGGCTTCAAACGTTGCTAGAAAATTAAATCTGTGTTTGGCCTGGGTTCGAGGACTATAGGAAGGAGTTATGGTGCGGATGGCCCAGCTCACGGGCATCATGGCCCCGATGCCAACCTGGAGCTATCTATGGTGGACGGTGACACTAGACAAGCCTGAGGTCCCAGAGAGGATTCCGGGACCGGTGCTTTCTGCCTAGGGCACTGGTTTAACAGAGTAGAAAGTAGATGCTCAGTCCATGGAGATGGACAGCTGCTGTTTGGCCGGCAAGTTGGTGACAGTATTTTCTAGGGAGGACTTCTGGACTGATCTGTTGATGGCTGCCTCATTCCTAAGGGCAAATGGCAGATGGACTGGAGCAGAAGCTCTGAGGGGAGAGAACAGTGGGTCAGTCATCTTGACTTTAACTAGAGTCAATGCAACCGACTTTTCTGCAACCAGATCAGAGGAAACAGAGCATCCGAAGAGAGGAAAGAATGAGTTACACACAGTGACCATGTCCCGGGAGTGTGCATCTTCTTTGTCTAAACAATGGGGCGATGCCTCCCACCTTTCAGTACTGTGAAGACTAACCTTGTAAAAAGAGCATGGATGAATGTGCTTAGCACAGAGCCTGGCACCTTGGGGGTACCACTCGATAGTGGTATAATTATCTATTGCTACATAACAAATTACCCCAAAACTTGGCAGCTGAAACATAAACATTTATGACTTACACTTTCTGTGGGCCAGAAAGCCAGGAGTGGCTTAGTGGGGTGCTTCCGGCTCAAGGTCTCTCATAAGGTGCAGTCAAGAGCAAAAGCTGGCTCAGGCTCCTGTCATCTCAACACTTAGATAGGGCTAAAGGATGCTCTCCTCAGCTTCCTGTCATAGTTGTTGGCTGGCCTCAGGTCCTTTCAAGCTGTTGCACTGACGGCCCCAGTGCCTCACCACACCACATGGGTCTCTCCATAGGACTACCCACAATACGGCAGCTTGCTTCCAACAGGGTAATGGGAGACAGAGAGAGAGAGAGAGAGAGAGAGAGAGAGAGAGAGAGAACACAAGACAGAAGCCACAGCCTTCCTAATTGCAGAATAACATCTCATCAATTTATCATATTCCATTTTTAGAAGAGTGTTCACACTCAAGGTATTACGTGAGACTATAAATGCTAGAAGTCAGGGATTATTGGGAGCCATCTTAAAGCCTGTCCACCAAAGGTGGCCAGTTTCTCTTCAGTTTGGGGAGTTAGAACCAGTTAACGGGACTCACCAGTAGAAATATTTTCAAGGTTACTGGAGCGGGGCGGACTTCAGCTAGCAATCGGGAAAATTTGTATTGGTTGCATCCACTGTGTATTAGTTACCGTGCATTAGCATCATTAGTTCATCCACCCAACCATTCGTCCATCCATCCATCCATCCATCCATCCATCCATCTATCTAAACATCAAATAATCATTTATTATTTACTCTCCTCTGTGCCAGGTACTGCACTGGACACTGGAGGTGAAACCTAGGTACAGGACCATCTTCCTAGGGTTCACAGTCTTGTGGAGGGTGCAAACAAGGACAGAGGCTATTATCGTACGAGGCGACAGTAGCTCCAACAAGCCCTGTCATGGTGTGCTGGTAATCTCCTGTACAGACAATCTGCTCAAGTTCAGGGACTGGTCAAGGAAGACTTCCAGGAGCAGGTGATATCTAGGCTGAAAGGGTTTGCCAAGTGGAGAGCAGCCTGTGTAGGAGTGGGAGGGATGGGAGATGAAGGAATTTTTCCACTTTCAGGTGGAAGTTAGAATAGGGATTCCTGAAGTGGGGCGCCTGGACCCCTAACAGATAGTGAAGGTAAGAATGAGCCCTTAGGGATATTTATAACATTTCCAAAGTGTAATGGAATTTGCATAAGGCAAGCAGACCGAAGAAGCAGCTTATTTTTCATGGTTCTGGCAGAATTTCTTAAGTGCTGGGCTAACTCAGGTTATCTTGTGTTAATCAGAGGCTCTGACTAGCAGTTTCGTGTCTTTGATGAATAAAAATGGGACTGAGGATTAATTAATTAATAAGGGCAGTTTTCCTTTCCTCAGTTCTCTCGACTATTTTATATTTTATTTTATTTTACTATAAGGTTCACATCTCTGTAAGTGGTCGTAAAAATCTCAGTGGATTGAGGCTGGATATAAATAAATACACACAGACAATCCTTACCATATGCTACATTCTTTCCAAATATGGCATTCCTGAGGGAAATAGTAACCACCAGCATCCTTATGTTGGCAAGTTTGAGAAACTCGGGCTGACTCTGGACAAATGCCCAGCTGTGGAACTTATTGTTTTTATCAACGGGTCAGAACCCATATGATTCTTCCATGAAGAAAGAGGATATGATCATATACCTTTATGAAGGCAAAAGAAAGCCGGTATAATAATATCAGATAAAATAGACCTTAGGCAAAAAGTATCACTGTAGATGACGAGCATCAGTACATATTTTTTAAAAGATTTCATTCACCGCCAACTTACATGTACTTAGTAACGAATCTTCAAAATACATAAAAGGAAGACTTGACAATATAAGAAGAAACTGACAAATGGACCATCATTGAGGGAGAGACCCGTAGTGGTTGATAAATTAAGCAGAGGGGGAAAAAAATCAGGAAATGTATAAAAGTGAAAGGAAGAGCAAGTGACATTCTTTGGACTTTTCTCACTAATTTTGGAAATTGTGGGCCAGCATTACTTCTAAAGCTCTTTCAAAAGGTTTTTTTTTTTTTTTTTTAACTTACCTTGGGAAGCCTCAGCCTGAAGCAAATTTAACTTAGCCAAAATTAATTACCCAGTATCCTCTCAATTAGAATCCATATAACTCCTCTGTGGGTAGCTGCCGTTTATTCCATCATTTTAGTGGGCACCTCCTATGTGCCAAACACCGGACAAAATATATCACAGGCATTAATTCCTTTCATTACTCTCATTCACAACCACTCTCACGTCTCAAATGGAGGAACTGGTCATGTGATGAGGGTGTGGTAGAGCCAGCCGGGTCGGGATACAAAGCTGTTTGTCCGCATGCCATCTCACCGACCTACACGTACAAGAATCAGAACTACTGCTTTTAGGGACGTGATTCGGGTAAAGCAAATGGCCTTTGACATGTTGCCCAGTGTTGGAAGGTGGTTATAGCCCTTGTGTGAGAGGCAGGACATTTAATGCAGGAGGTAAACCACATCGGACCAAGCTTTTCGTGAAGATGGCACCGGCTTTGATGGGCCCAGATGTGCTCCTGAGCCCCCTGTCACTCCACCACCGCCGTGTCTCTTCGTAATTACCCAAAGGAAGCCACCAGGGCTTAAAGACTGAAGGTGTGTTTTCTCCACGAGCCTCACTCTAGCCTAAATCACCCTTAATTATCACTGCCCTCAGGGCTCCAAAGTGACCTCTTATTAAAATGATCTCTCATTTTCATGAGTTTCTAGCTCCCTCAGCAGAGTCTTGTGCCTGTCGACTATGAATTCACATGTTTTCTTCCTGAACGGAGGCTGGCCCGCCCGTTTGCTTGAGGTGGTCCTCTGAGAGAGGAAGGTGTCAGGCCTCAAGATCCAAGTTACTTTGCCTTTGCTCTTACATGTTGTCACTCTGGATTACCTGTGCAGGTACACAGCCTAATTCATTTCAGCCCATTCCCCCAAGCTCGGTCCTGAGCAGGCTTACAGCGAGGGCTATGTGGCTTTGGACTTGCCCTCATAAGGACGGCAGACAGCAAGCTATTCTCCCTTCACTATGGAAAGCAAACCCAAACTCATTTCTGAAGCTGAAGGCAAGGTGGTATTTCTGTCTTTCATTATTATTGATAAATAAAATATATATATATAATATATATTATATATATACATATATACATACATATATATACACACATATATATGTACTGCTAACAAGTTTAGAGGAAGTTTGTAATCCAAATCTAAAAGCAAATTGGTTGCTTTAAAACAATGTAATGTTTCCATTTGAAAGCTAATGGAGACGTGGATTCATTTCAATATCTTCATAGTATCATCAGCTCTATAGCTGGACAAATAAATAGATAGACCTATAATATCGCCATTCAAATGATTAAAAAGAAATAAAATGATGCCAGATGTTTATGTGGAATAACCCACAGCACACATTGCAAACAATTCCCATTTCTGCAACTGGAAATTGGAATTGATTATTACTGGGCATTAAATGTGCGTATGTTTTTCTGAAGTTCCTAAATCTATTTAATTTCTGTGTTGACAGAGATATTAGACAGCTGTTTGAAAATCTGTCTCTCTTTCCTGAGCTATGCACAAGAAATCTTTATGTTAAACCACAAAATGTCAATGAGCGCGCTTCAGTGTACTAATCAGCCTGCGAATGGAATGTATGTGGCTGGCAGCAATAACCTTAACGTACGTTCTCAATAGTCTTGATTGCTCTGCGTGCACCCCCTTAAGATATGGCTTTTGAAGGCGATGACCCCGGAGTGCTGCTGTGCAAGCCGGCTCTGGAAATTAGAGAAAGACGATGAGTTAAGAGAAGAGACATGTTCTCTACAAATGGCTTCAGCAGTGACTCACTGTGCACCCCAGGGGGACGTTCTCGAACACTCTGCCTCCGTTACCCTATTACCCATCAGCTTTATCCACCTCCCTCCAAATGGGCGACTATGGGCACCAGGCACAAGAAAGAAGAGACAGCTTCACTCCTAGCATCTTTAAGGGTAGGCTGATGCATTGAATAATTGACAGCATCACGCAGCTTCCTCAGAAACATTTCCACAGCTCAAAGGAAGAAAAACAAAAACCAAGATCTTTATACACAATTGTGTTCTTTCCAGTGTGATTTATGAAAATGGCAGGGAGGGGAAGGATTAAATCTAGATAACTGAGAATAGGGAAATAGTTACATAAACTATGCTAAATTCATACCATGGATCGTGAGATCATCATGCTAAACAAAATAAGTCAGGCAGAAAAAGCCGAAAACCATATGCTTTTGCTCTCATAAGTGGGATATAAAACTATATGTAACAAACATGACAAATAAACAGAGACTCGTGGACATGGACAGTGGATTAGTGGTTATCAGAGGGAAGAGGGGGGCGTGGATAGGGGAGAAGGGGTCAAATATTTGGTGGCAGAAGGAAATTTAACTCTGGGTGGTGAACACCATGCAATATCCCTGTGATGTATTATTCAATTGTGCACTTGAAACCTATTTGATTTCATTAAACAATGTCACCCTAGTAATTTTAATATAAAATAAAAAAATAAGTTCATACAATAGATTATAGCAGACCTATTAAAAACAAAGTTTATCGAAATCAATTTTTAAAATAAAAAGCCCCCTATATTCACTGGCTTGATGAATTTTCCACAAGTTTAGCTGTTTCTCTTAAGATAAGACACCTGACTGTCTTCATTGGGCGAGGGGGTCTATTTCTCAGCAATGGACACATGTTAACCACATTTTTGAGATGGATGCGTTAAAGCAGAGTGGCAGTGTATCATTTTATAATCAGAAATCTGTTACATGCCTTAGATTATTTAGATGCATAATCAGCATATTTTATTCCTAGAAATAAACTACATGGTAAGTAATTTCTTATTTGCCACATCCATTTACCTGCTACTATTCATTGAGTGTTTATGGTATGCCAGGTACTATACAAGACTTATGAATATCACGTTTAATGAGATCATGCTTGCAAAGCACTTAGCACATGCCTGCCCCATGCTAAGTGCTCCATATTCGTTAGCTGGTGTTATTTCTACTACCACTTATTCTCCTCAACTCATCATGGTATCTAAGTGACATTATCCCCTTTCTGCAAATGACAAAACGAAGACAGAGAACTTCAGTAATTGCCCAACCCATTTGGTAAGCAGTGGAGCCGCAGTGAGAAATACAATTGTCAGAAGAACTGGTACTCTGTCCACATGACCACAAGGGCTTTGCTTGGCAGAGCCCTGAGGAGGGGTGCTTTGTGAGTGCAGGACCACAAGAAAGGGAGCTGGAGGGATTCAATATTTAACAGCATCAAGCCAGAACAACTTGATGTGTTCATCTCCTGGTAGGATGATCTCGCATTTGAGACCCATTGGTTAAGCCTCCTTCTCCCCTAAATAGGAAAGGAAAGCTAGCATTTACTGAGAATTGGTGTGACAAGCCCCCATTTAATCTTCATAGAAACATCATGAAGGAGGTAGGAAAGGAACATTTCCCAAGATGCCAGTTAGGAAGTTGCGGAGTCTGGATTCGAACTCTGGACCGCCCAGCTCCCAAGCCCCGTCTTTAACCTCGGAGCTCCACCACCTGCAACACAGAGACATCGATGTGGTCTTTGCATTTCACAGACGAGGTAACCGACAGACAAGTTAGGTAACACGCCCCGAGGCACTCTGTGACTAAACGACAGAGAAGGAATCCTAAGTTTGTTTTCCTACATGTTCCACTGTGTTCGTCCGCTAGACCTGCCACAATAAAATACCACAGGCGGGGCGGCGTGAACAACAGAAATGTATCTTCCCGCAGTTCTGGAGGCTGGAAGCCCCAGGTCAAGGTGTTGGCAGGTCCGGTTTCTCCCGAGGCCTCTCTCCTTTGCTTGCAGATGGCTGCCTCCTTGCTGTGTCCTCACATGGTCCCTCGTTGGCTTGTGCCTCTCGCTGTATGTTTGGTGTCTCTCTCTGTGAATCCAAATTTCCTCTTTTTCTATGGACACCATTCCTATTGGCCTGGGGCCAATCCTACTAACCAGATTTTAACTTAACTCGTCAAAGACGTTATCTCTCAATATGGTTACATACTACACCTCCAACATGTGCATTTGGGGGTCGGGGGGGGACACAATTCAGCGCATAACCAGTAAATGATACTGTTGCACATAAAAAAATTGTTTTATATTTTTATAACTACAAAAATGTTATTTGGGGACTGTACAGCGTCGTGCCGAAAAACAATTTTTCTTGCTATCAACTAGAAAATTACTTGTGTGCCATGAGCGCCTTTGTTCATTCACTAATTTAAAATAAGAATCTCATCAGCAAAAGGAAATGATTAGCTAGAATTCAAAAAATTTCAAAATGGCTCACCTAGTCTTCTTGCTTTGGGCACTCAGCAAAATGCATTTTGCTGCCCAACCAAGGCTTAAATAACTAGCGAATGTATTGAAATCGAGGCATTATGAGGAATATCGAGAAGTAACAGTCTTTTCAAGAACTTAAAATTTAGCCGATGAGACAAAAGCATACGTATGTGAAAATTGATAACAATGCATGACGGGAATATGGGAAATGCCACAAGGCAGAATGGGGTGGATTGCAGAATATAGAAGCCAGAAAGCAAATTCTGTGAATTCAGAGGCAGGTCCAGTGACTAGTGAAGTTGATCCAGGAAGGCTTTCTGGAAGAGGAAGAGGTTATCATGTTGAGCAAGTGGGAAGTAGATTCCCTGAGAAGCATCTCTCGGGGACAGAAGCACCTTCTCTCCCCACCCCACAGGGTGCTGTGAGATTCAAGACATGCACAATGAAGGAATATCTCGGGGAAAAGCTGGTGAGATGGACGGAAACCCCGGGAGGGAGGGACCGAGTGAGCGAATGTTCGGTAAAATCGGCAGGGGAAGGAAAAAAAAGTTTCTCGAATAAGAGTAGTGGCCAGAATGAATCTGAAGGTGGCGCTGTGGCACTTGGGGCAAGTCAGCTGGCAAGGGAAGCGAGCCAGAGCTGAAGGTTCAGGTAGTGCTGGTGGAGAGACGCACCAGGAATCCAAGAACAGATAAAAGGCTGGGACCTGCTGCTTGCTTTCTTTCATCTTCCAGAAGAGGAGAGAAGAGGATTGAAAAGAATCCCTGAAGTTTCTGCTAAAAGTAGAGGAAAATAAGCGGGACGAGGTATGGTACAAAGTCACCTTACTTGAGAAGAACCCGAGCCCAGCCAGCCAACCCTCTAATTAGCTGCTAACTGTAATAAAACCAAGAATCACATTTGCAATTATTCAGTCCCTGAGCTTCACCAGCAGATAAATCTGCTTTGTTCTGGAGGCCATAGCAAGAGATGGAAGAACTTTTATCACTATTCCACTTATCACTATTCCATGTAGCAGGCAAGGCCGAGTGCTCTATTCATTCTCTTTAAGAAGGAAGTCGTGGCCACAGGTGATCCTGTGGCAGGGAAGGAGACAGGTGGTGGTGCAACGCAGGGAGCCAGCTGGGTGCAGCAGTTAATGTGCCCGGGAGTCAGGCTGCCCCAGTTCAAACCCCTGCTCCCCACAGCTGTGTGACTTTAAGCAAGCTAATTTATCTCTCTGTGCCTCAGTTTCCTCACCTGTAAAATGGGTTCAACAATTAAACCTCCCTCACTGGTATGTTTTAAAGGTTAATTGAGACAACACATGTCTGATGTTTAGGTAACATGCAAGGGATGTTGGCATTGATATTCGCATTAATATTCACATCGGTGAGCGTGGCAAGCCATTTTGGGAGTGGGAATGAGGCATGCAGGGTAAACTGGAGTAGAGGCAATACATTTAAAGAAAGCAAAAGATTATGGCTCCTGAGGTCATGCACAGACAAACCATATTGCTTAAAAACACACACACACACAAGCACAAACAAACAAACAAATAAAAGAACATCTTGATGCCTAATAAAACACATGTTTCAGGTATAGAGGAAGTGGATTTAGCAGAGGCTGTCTTTAACCTTTGCATGAAGGCACGTCAGTGCATGCAAATTCTCTGGGAGACTGTCACCAGGCTGATACGCGTGGCTGAGGCCTGGCAACCAGCATCCTGAGCCCCGAGGAGAGGCACAATTATGTGTTCTCCTCTGTTCCAAGGAAGATGGGTGGGGGAGTGAGGGAAGTCAACAGTTGAAGGCACAGTTTTGAGGAAGACAAGGGGGAAGTAAAAGAGGAAATGGCCGCAGAGATGCTAAGAGAGGGGTGAAGGGTGAAGGCACTGCAGAAGGAGACATCGACAGAGAAGGCGGAACGGCACTGAGATGAGACCCACAGCTGGGAAAGGAAGGCCGGCTTGCCTCAGGAGCAACAGCAATTAGCCCGAAGTCCGTGGACTCATCACCTGACCTGATCAATAACCTGGAAATGATAGAGCTAGCCTAAAGACCGCATGGCGTCCTTGTGCAGAATAAATAACACACGTACACTTTTTTTTTTTTTTTTGGTCAACGGTAAAGTCACAACACACATGTAATGCCAAGGAATGTCTCCATTAATAAGATTTCCTCTCAACGAATGTCCGTTTTCCCTTGTAAAATGTTAGAGATGTTTAGGCAGACCCCAAGGTTATTTAATTATTAGATAACACACTGGTGACAGAAATTAATTTCACAGGTACTGTGTGTGAAATACCCTTCTTTGTTAATAACGACGCCCAACAATGCAGAGAACACGGGTGAGTTCGTGGAAAGCCATGGTAATTGTGATGACGGCAACAGCAATTAAGCCACAAAGCTTCCTCTGCATGCGTCTGTAATTAGCTTATGTCACCAAGGGGCCATAAATAGAAGCTCCTATACATCGTAAGAGCCATGAGATAACAAGGTAAATAGAGGGCAGTGGTTTAATTCCTCTAGCGTAAGCGAGTGGAGTGCATGGCAAATAGGTTTCTGAATGCACTTTAGACCATCTCAGTACTGTATGGTTTTCACTAAGGATGGGTGAGCTCAGAGCCTGGCTGGCCATGGCTGTGCCTTGTTGACCATGACCCAAAGGCTATGACTGGAGAGTCTCCCCGATGCCTAGGGAGGCAACTAGGGTTGCAAAGGAGCATGGAGCACATATTCTAGTCTCTGACCTTGGCTGAAGTCCAGGATCTCTAGTCTGAGAAGAATTTCAGTTTCTAAGATCCTCCTTTTACATTTTAAAGAAAGATCTTGGATGAAAGCAAAAGATTCACAGAGCGAGGATGACAGAGACCAGAAATTCACAGTTCACAAGAGGCCTCCCGGCCTCCCTTTTCCCTTTCCGGGTCTGGTCTGGTGGTTATTCCCCTTAGCTGCAGTGCTCAGGAATAGGCAGGCTACCTCCGACCCCCGGTGCTGGGAATACTCCCCAAAATTAAAATCAGATGGCCGTCGGCAGGTGAGTGCATAAACGAAAGGTGGCATAGATATACAAGTGGATATTATTCAGCTTTAAAAAGGAAGGAAACTCTGATATATGCTACAGTGTAAGTGAATCTTGAAGACATTACGCTACGTGGAAGAAGCCAATCACAAAAGAACAAATATTGTAGGACTCCACTTACATGAGGTACCTGCAACAGGTGGATGATGGTGATGGTCGCAAAACAGTGTGAAGATACGCCATGCTGCTGAATTGTACGCTTAGAAATAGTTACAATGATAAATTTTATGTTCTTTATATTTTACCACAATTTTTAAAAATATGGTTTCAGAACTAGAAAAACAACAAAAATCAGAGAAACATCCACGTTGTGAAGAATTCACTCTCACGAGCCCAGCGCACAGACATCTCCTTGATGTGTTAGTCCGTGATACTTCAATTTACAGCTCCTTTCCAAAATGTGAGATTTGTCACGGTTCCTTAAGATATGAGAAGGTAGGGAAGAGGCAAGAAAAAATACTTCCGGATTGTCTGTGTTTTTGTGTTTGGACCATCTCAGTATAGTATGGTTTTCACTAAAGATGGGTGTAAACGCATTTTTTTTTTTTTTGGTAGAGCTTGGTTGACTCTTCCAGTATTTTAAGCCATTTACAGGTAGTGTTAAATACTTCGTTAAAATCCTTCTAATGTGTCTGGTAATCATTTGAGCTGTTAAGGCATAATGTGAGTTCAGACATACAGTTATACTACAATCTTTCCCACTTGCCTACCTCACACAGATTACGGAGGGAATGTGTTATAGACAATAAAATCTAAGGGGGAAAAAAATGCCATCCTGTTCCAGCTCTGCCGTTAAACCCAATGATGGCGGCCATTGCCGTGTAAAAGGAAAAAACAAGTTTACAGTTCCTCATTTCCCACGGTAAACAGATTGCTTATTTTAATTTTGAAAACAAAGCGATGGAGGCTATGTAGGTCTGTAAATAAGAGTGTGCATCTCAATTTTCTGCAAATGCTTAAGTGGTTTACATCTGTTTCCTCCCAGTTGTATTTCTCAAACATGAATTTCCATTTTAAAAAGAGTCATAAAATCACTACTGTTTTCTCTGTGGATCTATTAGCAATAAAATAGCCTACAGAGGTTTGCACAGCCATGGAAAATGTACGGTGATAATAGGCTGTCCTGCTGTTACATGGCTTATGCAAACTTTACATTTATCACGCAGAACCATCTATCCGCAGGGTTGTAGCACAGCAAACAACGGAATAAAAAAGACCAAGGGAAGGAAGATGAGACCAAAATCTCTATGTACACATCATTAATCAGACAAGATGAATTCTCAAACTTGGAAGCATGTTTCCTCAAAGCCAGCTGAGAGCAGGAGCAGGAGGGAGAGACTGCGTCAGGTTGGTCATAATCTGCAATAAACAATTTGCTGTAAAAATGATTTCTGACAAACAAAGCATTTACTCTTCTCTTTGGCACATTGTGTGGTTCACTCTTCTTCTTCTTCTTCTTTTTTTTTTTTTTTAAAGAACCACGCTGGGTCATCTGTTGAAAACTTTTAGTCTGCAGACAACACAATTATTCTTTCACGTCTTTAAGTAAAAGGGCTCGAAATAGCCCATTGCTTTGTCACATACCAGTGGGGCCTCTCTAATCCTCTTCTTCTCTTGTCTGGGAAGCAGAGGGGTGACACAGAGCACATTTGTCCACCCCTTAAAATCCTGTATCATAACTGCAACTGAGTGTTCACAATCCTCCAGCCCCACTTTGCATCCCAGTGAAATTCTACCACACACAGAGAAGATATTTTTGTGCATCCCACCCACCCCACCCCACCCTCCCACCCCTCCCCCAAATCTAAATTAATTCGCTGAAGGTCTGGAATGGTGGCAAGGAACAGGTTTCAAAATGGCCTCCTTTCAAAACCGGACTTATATATGTGAGGGGGACCCCATCTAGGAGTTCCACATGTTATCCAGTCTTCTGAGTTGTCCTATTTTCCTGAAATAGAAAAGAATCAACAAAATACACCGATGGAATTTAAATTGCTTGGCATCTCACAGCCTGTTTTATTTAGTGGGGTATGTTTTTACTTTTTAAAAAATGTTTTTGTTCTGTTTAATTAGTTTAACAGGAGGAGAAGTTTAAGAAATAATTCTCGAGACTTTCAGAGGGAAGATGGGAAAGATACCTTTCAATTAACATTCCATTGAGTGACTACTTACTATACTCATGCCCGGAAGTTCTACCTCTCTGGAGCAGACCAAGACAGGGATGAATAAAAGGAAAACAGGAAGTGAGGGAAATAAGGAAGAGATGAGGAACGCAGCGTGTACATCCAACAGCCCAAAAGTTCTGCCACTCAAATACCATGGTTTTTATTCAGGATTCTTTTGAATTAATTCATATCATTCAATTCTGGGGGTTTGGTAGGGGAGTGCTTTCAGTTACATGACCCCAAATCACCAGGCCACTTCAAACAACTGGGTGGAAAACAACCCACTACCAACCTCGACACTGCCATTTGTGGATCAAGCATCCAGTTATTAAAACGAGTCATTTTTTATCTTGGTTTGATGGCATATACACATTATTTAAGTATTTCATTGTGGGGAGGATGATCATTTGCATCCTAGATTGGACGTTCTAATACTATGACCTCCTAGGAAGCAATGAAGCATTTCCTGACCCCCGGAGCTGAAAGGACTCAGAATCCAAACCCCAGTTGCCTTGGACAGTCCCGTACTGGCTGTCCTTCCATCAACACAAACCCAGAGGTCACTAGCAAGACCACTACCTCTCAACGACCAGTTTTAACTTGAATTGAAACCCCCCAGCAGGGCCTTGGCGATTCTAGAAGGTGCCCATTTGACTCCTGTCAGTGGTTCCATGCTGGCTGTGGGGTCCCATTTCTCCTGGATCTCTTTGGTGACACTTCCCAGGGAAAACAGACTCAGCTTTAGATTATGTACTGGGTCCTGCAAATCGCTGACAACTGGCCCAAGGCCTGATAATAGCAGTGGTAATCGTAATAATAATCATTGCTACAGCTATTTAGAGCTTCCTATGTGCCCAGGGCCACTAACCAAGGTGCAGAAAGGCTCATGAGCTCATCTAAAGCATGTAGTTATCCATGTCGGAGTTGGGATTTGAATCCAGGCCTACAAGGAGGGCTATTCTCCTCTCCAGTGCAACATCTTCATGTGTCTTATGTTTGCTGAGTAAAAAAATAATAATATCATTTCTTGCTTCTGGCCACAACAGTGTCCCTGGTGGAGACCCCATGCACAGGGCACCCCGTCCCAGCCTTAGCACTTTTCCTTGGGGTTCCTCCCGCGGTCCTGAGGTTCCTCCTCTTCCACACTCCCCACCCCACTGCACATCTTTTACACAGCAGGGCAGGGTAATTCGCTGCATGCTAGGCAGTAACTACATAGTAATAACAATAATTCTTGGTATTTAGAGCTCCTCATCCGAGGATGTCACCCAAGCTTAAAGAAATTTAAATGTATCTGTTCACGGCAGCGTGGTGGGTCTGGCTTGGGTCTCCTTTGAGGCCTGGAGAGGGAAATGCATGTATGAAGTCCCTTCCAATGAGGCTTCCTCACCGTACACGGAACCAAGAGAGGGAACCGGAAGGGGAAGGGCCGGACGAGGAGCCGTGGTCTCTCGGTTCCCTGAAGTCCCTTTGCATTTGAAGGTTGTCAGTGTGCTGCCTTCAGGAGCTCTAAGGCTTTAAGGCACTGATGAGAAGGGACTGTCATCAGCAGAGTCTCCGTGACAAAATTAGCCACCAATGTTGAAGTGCCCAAAGTGAGCACCACTGGGTCTGGTGTGCGTCTGATGGCTGTCCTCCATCTCGGTCTACCTCAGCCACGCCCATTCCCTCCACTCTGTGGGGTGGCCCCTATCTCTGCCTTGAGGGTGAGTTCACACACAAGCTCAGTCCTGGCAGCCTGCACATTCAAGGCTGAGGCCACCTTTCCCCAGGGCAGCCTGAGGCAAGGCAGGGGCTTGCTAGCTAAGGATCAAAGGTCTCAGAGCCTCCTTTGCTACTCCTACCCTCCAGCAACCCCTTCCTTGCCAGGGTTGAGCTCTGGTCTTGGTTCTCTCCTACCTGGACCCGTAGGCTGTGCCACTGTCCATCCATGTGTGTGGCCTACGGTCTGCCCTTTTGTCCAAACCGACTTGTCAACATCTGCTCCTCCATAGGACACACCGGAGAGAAGGACGCACTAAAAGGGAACATTTACCCTAGAAGGTAAGCTCATCGGCTGGGGAGGTAGATAGTCTGTATCCCTGGATTAAGAGTCGGGCCCTGCTCTGCCTCTCAGACACACTGACGTGGAGCACCGTTTTGGAGCACACAGCCCGTGCCTGGTTCCCTGAGGACCACACCACCACTCTGGGAGAATAATGACAAATACAGCCTGAGGAGGCACCTTTCACATGCAAATCATTCTTCTCAGGTAGAAAATCTGGGGACAAGCTACAGACATTTCCTTACTCTCAGGGAGTGTGGTCTTCATGGTCTTCGCTGGAAGGCAAGACGTAAACACACACAGATACCATGCCGTGTTGACTTTTAAGGATGCTCCAAACCCTTATTCCAAACATGTATCAAGCACTGAGACCAAAAGGTGGTACCCACCTCAGACTCGGTTACAGTGAGAAATCCAGAAGAAAAAGAGCAATTTAGTCCAGGTAGATGGGACGCTTTTCCACCATAAAATCACTGGAGCTTTTCCCTCTGACTCAAAGCAAATACATTTGTCAAATACACCATAAATATACATTTGCACTATTTATTACCTCTGCCTATAAAAGAAAATTGTATTAGGTGATTGTGCTGAAAATGTGTCAAAAATATAATTTGCATCTCTTTTATGTGGGTGTTTCTGTGGGTATTTGCTGTATTTCAATTTGCTAATATACATATATATCTCTGTAGAGACATATATAAATGCTGTTTAGTTCTTCTGATCTTTGTTTTTATTTTCTCGGTATAAAAATTTCAATATAATTTGTGATTCTAAAAATATTGCTTTTGAAAAATATGGTATGGATCCTTCGTTCCCTTAATTCCCGTAATCCAATACAATAAAACATTTACTAAAAGTATATTAAAGAGAATGTCCTGAAGGATTTGCTTCTCTTTGACAAACTGTCACTGGAGGATTATGCGGAATGTTTCCTCTGTTTTCCTGAATTTCATAGACTCCATCTC
Source organism: Eonycteris spelaea (assembly GCA_003508835.1). Classification (NCBI taxonomy): domain Eukaryota; kingdom Metazoa; phylum Chordata; class Mammalia; order Chiroptera; family Pteropodidae; genus Eonycteris; species Eonycteris spelaea. The sequence continues at coordinate 431,602 of PUFA01000036.1, forward strand.
CCCTCAGTTAGGCGAATTTCCCCAAGCTTGCCCCTCACCCTGAGATGGGAGACTCATCTTCCCTCCCACCAAACCCCCCAGACCACGGGAAACTAGGATTTCACATATTAGGGCTCCTGCTTTTCTCTGCAGATGTTCGGGATTTTGAAAGGAGATATAGTCTTCTGCGTTGTTTTTATTTACAGTATCTAAAAGCAGCTTTGTGTTTGCCAAAAAGACTTTCGCAATTTTGTCTTCTGCTGGTTCTCCTCGACCACCTTAGGAAGCAGGTCGACAGCCTCCTCTATGAGGGACACAGGAATAAAGCCCAAGGGGAGATGATGTCACTTTAAGGTCACACAGAAAATCATTAAAAGATTAAAACTCAGGTCTCTTAAGTCTCAAGCGTTCTGCTTCGCTGTTAGAAATGTCATCTTAGCTTCTCTTCCTCATCTACAAGCCACATATATATTATTTTTCCTGGACTAGGCAATGCGTAAGGCCAAGGGGGGTCACTGTTCCTTCTACCCTATTTTGAACTCTGGAAAGACATCCCCTCAGAGTTCCCCTGGGAACGTGTCCTCACGGTGTGGCCAGGCAGAGAGAGATCACCACGGACCGAACTGTGCTCCAGCCCCATTCCCAGTGCATATGTTGAAGCCCTACCCCCTGCCCCCAATGCGACTATATGTAGGGACAGTGATTTTAGGAAGTAATTAAGGTCAACTGAGGTAATAAAGGTGGGGTTCTCATCTGATGGGTTTGGTGTCTTTAAAAAAAGAATTGAGAGAGAGAGAGAGAGAGAGAGAGAGAGAGAGAGAGAGAGAGAGGTCTCCACGTGTACACATCGAGGAAAGGCCATGTGAGGACGCAGAGGGAATGCAAACCAGGAAGAGGATTCTCACCAGAAACCGACATTGTCAGACCTCGGTCTGGGCATTTCTGCCTCCAAAACTGTGAGAAGTAAATTTCCATTGTTTAAACTGCCCGATGTATGGTACTACGTTATGTCTTGCAGACTAAGACAGAGGTCTTAAGGTTTGGCTTTCAAGTCATCTCTTGGGGTTCATGTGGCACAGGCAGGACCTAGAAGCTGCTTAGAGTCTGACTGGGCAACACTTGCCAGAGAGGGTCCCTGGGATGAGGTGGCCCTATAGCAAAGGCGGCAGAGTGGACGCCTGGGTCAGGGCCGGAGGCTGTGGCAGAACCCTGCCCAAGCAGAAGCACAAGACTAGGATTTCGCCAGCCCTGGACATCGGCTGCCATTCCAACAGGGCAGGCAGCCCCCAGGTGAACGCAGAGCACCCCGGAGAGCAGGAGCCCGAGGCCCTAAGGCACAAGGATCCGCAATCTTTCCTACTCGGGGTGACCTTGCACTCTCTCCGCATATTCGAACACCCCCAGGGAGAGAGAAGAAGGGGATGTCGCTGAGAGATGGAACGTTTTTATCACAAAGAGCCTTGATACCATCTAAAGGACTGCTGAGCTATCCGATCGCAGGTAACGGAGCGGACAGTGAGTTCCCTTCCCTTCCCACTGCTGGGGGCGCAGGAGGAGAGCCAGTTCAGTCACGGGCAAATAAAGGCAGAAGCTTTTCTCCGCCCGCACAAGTTCTAATTTAAGTTGAATTTGTGGCCCGCTACAGAAAAAAGAACTGTGGGGATTGTGCCTCTTCTTGGGGACCAGGCCAACTACGGCCATATTCTATGAACGGAAGCATCTTTGGGAGTCTATTAAATTGTGTCCCCCCTGCTCCACCCTCTATTCTGTCTCCCAGGGGACGACTATAGGTAGGCTGCGCTGTGTTATTTAATAACATGAAACATGTTTGCCTTAATTCGCATACATTTTTATCTTCCCAACTACATTATAAACTCTCCTTGAGCAGAAACACCGAAGGATGCCAGATACAGAGCTCTGAAAAGTGTTTGCCAACTGAGCAGTGATGTTATGCCCATCCTAGGCGGGCATCAAGTGTGTCTGGATTTTGCAGCATCTTTCAAAACCCCAGCCGAGGACTCCTGGGATAAGTTTCAGTACCATTAGTTATGGGACCTTGCAGATGTCAGTTTCCATTTTAGGACTCCAGTTCTCACACCCGTAAAACAAAATAGTTGAACTAGAGGCCCGTTAAGATTCCCTCTAAGGTCTCATTTGTATGAGGGCATGGGATCTCTTATTCCATCTTTTACTGTCTTTCCAACGGGCCATCTGGAGAAGTGAAGCTTTATGTAACTAAACCTACTCAGTCCTCACCACAGTCCTATGAAGAAGGCTCTATCATGGCCATCGCCACTTTACAGACCAGAGAATTGAGACACAGGCTGTAACCTGCCCCAGGAAAGAAAGTTGCCAAGAACTAGAGCTGCTCAAACACAGGCAGATGACCCCGTGGTCCCGCCTGGGCTGCCACGTGGTCCTGCCTCCAGCATCAGGTATTACCAGCCATTAGGTTGGCTTTGGGAGACGGGCGCCCACACTTCCTCAGTTTGGAAGCCTCCAAAGAGAGGCATGCTTCCACTGCAGCATGCTCTTTTTTCCCCCCGGAAGACTATTTCCTAACTTAGTTTAACTAAAGGACCGTTTCACAAACCTTTATCGAATGCTTGCCGTGTGCCAGGCTGCCTTGGGCTGGGACAGGGAGCTGACGTGAGGCCCATTAAAAGGGACAGGGTGGGACTGGGCTGGCTGCAGAATGACCGTTTCCAAGATGTATTTTAGGGACCCTTATTCAAACTTTTCACATTCATTCAACCTAATTCTATCATTTCATAGAACAGTGTAGGAATTCTCCGTGGGTCTGTCAGCCGAGTCCTGACAGACCCCTACATGGTCCTTCTTACCCTGTGGTTTGTATTCTTCCTAATCTTTAACTGGTTTATTTGGCTTTTACAAAGAGATGGTAGAGAAATGGGACTAATTTATCCTATCAAAGGATTTCCTTGGAATTTGCTCTAATTCCCTGCTATGAAAAACCATGCATTTATTCTTTTGAGCGCCGTGGCTTTTTTACGCAAAATAATCATTCCTCAAATAGCAGAATGGAGCTGAACTGGAGGCAGTGGCTTCAACTGAGGAAAAAAACCAGTTACTTTTCTAAACCATGCTATGGGCACGTATGAGGAGCCCACTCTTGATCCCAAAGAACTTAACACATTTCAACAAGCTGACCATCTTCATGGGGACATCTTCCACCCGCAGCCCCAGGGAGGAGGCAGCTATCCTGCTTCTCAGATGGAAGCCACACTGCTCTGGGTCCTCCAGGAGACTAAGGAGCTGCCCAGGTAACTGCACAGAGCTTGGGGGCGGCATAGGCGTTTCAGACCCTGCTGAGGTTTCTCCAGTCAGGAGAAAACAGGTGCACCCAGCCCACCCCATGGGCCATGCACAAGCTGGGCCGGCGGCCACTATTCCTATAAAACCAGGGCAGAGGATACACTGGGGTGCGAACGTGCTCTCAGCTGCTTCCTGTGCCCAAGGCCAAGGGACAGTTCAAGGAGCAGGGCTGCAAGAGTCCCGCCGGCTGAGAAAACAGGGTGAACGCAGACCCCATGAGGAGCCTCCCCACCACGGTGTGTGAGTCCGCACCTGAACAGAACTGGCCAAAACCCCAGGAGGGCGTAGCCTCTTCTCATTCACATGACGCGTGGTGAGCCGGACGGGAACGGCGAAGACCACACAGAGGACTTACGTGGGAACGGAGGTTTACTTGGCACGGTGTGGTCCAGCTAGACCATCTCAGCCCCTCAGATGGGAAACAAAAGGGTCTCCAGGGCAAGAGAGGTGTGTAGCCACCAGGCCTTGGGCAATAGCTAACGGGCGCCTCTGGCTTAGGGAGGGAGGTGGGCTGCTCTCGCGCAGGTTCCCTGGCCGAGCTGCAGTGGGGATGTCAGTCTGGAAAACATCTGGACTGTGTGACTTCCTTAAAGCTGGCTGTGGCAGTGGCCCGGGCCAGCAGCCAGCCACTCCCTCTCTCCACTCCCTCTCTGGGAGGAGGTCATTTTGACTGCCAGCCCAGCCCGGGGCTCCGGCATCGCTGCCCTCAGGGGATAGCTGACTCTCCAGAAAACTTGCATTCAATTTGTCTCTAGGAGAAGCAAAGATGCTTCAATCATCTACCAAACTGTGCCTTGTCCTTCTAGAATATGGCTATATGTAGGGGGGGAGCGGGGAACAAGACACGAAGTGCAGAGTGATGTCAAAATATGGAAGGCTCTCCCTCCATTTTTTATCTTGTTTCCTATTTTCAATAGCTACTGGGTGCCAGAGAGGAGAGGAACAACTTTAAAAAACAATTAGTGGGACATGTGGTGTTCGTTCTTGGCTGGAGCTATGCGGCCTCATCTGCTGGCAAATACTCGGCAGTCTTTCATGAAAAATGTTTTAGAACTAATGAGCTATATTTGCATTCCCCGTAGAATGGATTTGGAATTTTTCATCTACGCTGCACCATGAAAAATGAATGTGTTTGGCACAGAAGTCATTTGAACATAAAGCCCAGCCTCAGTGGAAAGACAACCTTCAGAAAAACTTTCCAAGTAACTTAGCTCATTCGCACTTGCTTCCACTGGGGAAGGTCAGGCTGGTGTGAAAGATGGAAATTTCCCGCACAGACCTAGATGCTGATGAGATTTGTTTTTGTAGATAATCTACAGCAGTGAAATTTTTCATAATGTCACTGCAAAATAAATTAAAATGTTCATCTTCATATGGCTGGTTCCATTGCATTAAAATAAATGTTGCAAGCTCATTTAATTAGTATAGTTAGGAATGTCTCTTCCCTGCTTCACTGACTCTCCAAATCACAAGTTAATTTGTCAAAATCAGACCATTGTTTTTCCTTCATTCTTCATTACTAGAGACAGCCCCATTTAAATAAATGTTTATGCTACAGAGAGCCGAGCCGTGAACAACCCCAAATATTTTCATAAGCCAGTGCTGGAAAAGTTTAAAACGCAGGAAGTGAGATTGTGGGTTTTTTCCCTCCCTTTGTGGTTATCGGATATTTGACAAGCTGAAAAGGCACAAAATCGAGCCGTCTCTAACGGATGACGCTCTGACCGCCGCTGCTTGTACCGGCGGGCCACATCTTCGTGGAAGCAGTTTTCTTCTGCGTCTTTAAAGACAAATGACAAAAGATACCATCTCGATGAATTACCCTCGTCAAACCATTTTCTTCAAGAACCCTTGGTTAATCAATTAGTCAGTGTTAACGGGGGGGTGGTTGAACTTGGGGGGAGGCGTTCTGGTTTTCACAACCTCTTGCTCACCATTTACTAGCTGTGAGCAGCCAGATAGCCCTGCTTAAAATTCCAGAGCCAACCGAACTCCGCTTCTTCTTTCCTACCTCGCTTCCTGATCCTCCCAAACCTCCAAGAAAGATCAGAAGTATCACAACGGCCATTGATAAAGCATGAGTTCCTGGCAATAGAAGTGTTTGGGGGGTTCGTGACAGAGACCAGGGGAGGGGGTTCATGTAACCGGCTGAGGCGTTCCATCGGCGGAGGCCTCCTGAAAGGCATCCATCGGTGATGGATGACGGAGCTTATCGGGCCATCATCAGCGCCCCATACTAATGGGATGTTGCATTCTTGCAAGGTAGAGACTCTCCCCCTGGAAAATTCCGCAGTGCTCGGCTCCAGATTCAGCTCCAACCAGGGGAAGGTCGGCTTTCCTCCCACCCTTTGTCTTCCACCATGATGGGGTGACCTCACCGCCCTCCTCCAAGAAGAAGCTAAAGACGCGTTAGCTGTTTTCTCCTTAGTAGGGAGGGTTTTCGTGCCCTGTCGCCCATTTCCCTCTGCCCCTCTTGCTTTGCATGGCTTTTCTCTCTTGAAGCAAATGGGTGCAAGGAAGTGGATGTGTTTCTTTAGATTTCTCAATATGTGGTGAGTGAAAAGGCTTTCGAAGTTGCCCTTGGTAGGACTCTGGTGAGGCCTCAGGTTTAGAATCAAAATTTCTTACACCTCCCCCACCCCAATTTTCTTTTCTTCTCTTTAAAAAAAATATTTCTGAGTAAATCCTTGGGACCAACTTTGCTTCATTCATAAATTATTTAATGAACAAGAGGACGTAATTGCTACGTATTGTACAAATACACCTGCCTACTTGACTTTCAAAAACCAGAACTTGCATGAGCCGCCACAGGCTCAGGCAGGCAGGCAGCAGAGGCATCCCTGGCCTATCTTGCAGGGAGCTGGGAGTTTTCTAAAAGTAGCAGCTGATCGCAACCCTGACCTTTTATTCATTCACTCGTTTATTCGATAAACATTTGTTGGTGGCACTGAAACAGGCACCGAGTATGGAATGTCAATTTTTTTTTCTAATAGAAAAGAAGTGAGCCTTCTGACGATACCAGGACCGATGTGCCCTCTAGCTAGCTGTGTGACCTCTGAGCCTCGTCAATGGTACAGTGTTCTGAAAACACCTGTATCTCTGGTTGGCTATGGAGCAGGCTTTGTGAAACTGGAGAGCAAGCCACGCACATAAAAGACAAGTGGCATGGACTAGCGGCAGGTCATACATTCGGCCTTGGCAGTCTAAACGAAGCCAGATTGTCACTTGGAGTCCCTTCTCCCTGGGTCAGCCCATTCTACGATGAGTTTCTTGGTGAGGACGAGGAGGACTGACGGGCACTTTGGGCACCGAGAAGACAGGAAGCAGAGAAATCCTGACACGGAAGGGCACATGAGTGAGCAGAGAAATCGTTTTCTTAGTAAAAAAACTGCTGCCACATAACGTCAGCCTTGTTTTCTGTTCCCAGATCAAAGGCAAGGCTGTGAGCTTGGAGCCCGGTGCACGTCCCATGGCAAACAGAGCAGGCCAGCTCGGGACAAACTCAGCTAAGCTCTGTGAGGCTTTTGCCCCTGGTATTGGGGAGACCTCAGTTCAAAACCCAGGCTCTACTTACCAGTGGTGACCTGGGGTTTCAAGTGACATCTTCTGAGAGGCCTTATGTCACACAGAAAGTGGTCAGTAACAGAATAATGTCTCTTTTGTGTGGTTCCTATGAAAATTAAATGAGACACTTGTGCAAATATGATCTGGCACACATCAAGTCTTTTAGGACTTTTTGGAGGAATAAGGTAGCAGAGGAGAGGTCAGGCTGATGGATCAGACTGCCCGTAAGGTAAATATAGTATCTTTTTTTTAAGTTAATTTTTAAGAAAATAGATTTTTAATTAAGTCTGGCTGCTAAATTATTTTTGAATGGGACACTAAGACTTAACCATGAAATGTCTCTGGGCTATAAAATTCATAGCTATATTTTGGAATAAACTTAGTGATTGATCATTCAGTCAGAGCTCATTTATAACTTACAAAAGATTAGATGGCTTCCAAAATCAGACACAAGTTAGCATCTTCCTTCCTTGCTACCTCTCACATCCCTTCAGACGTGAGAAAATCATAGAGCACCTGACTACAGATCCTCCGACCATGTCTCCTATGATGAGATCTCCCCATCATTTATCATCCTTTTACCCTTCTTTACCTCTCTCTGGTTTTACCATGTTGCTTTTTAAATGTGTTGCTCAAAACCAGATAAAATACCCCAAATCCTTCTGACTAAGGCGGAGAAAAGAAGAACGGTGACTAACCTCTCCTGTTCTAGACAAGACTATGATTAAGGTAGTATGTTGGCATCCACGCCATATTGCCCTTACAGCCGACTGACATCTCTAGAACTTTTTTCATAACTTGAATGAATGTCAGGCAGCCTCTCTCGTCCTGTAAGTGTGTCGTTAGTTATTTATCCTTGTAACAGAACATTATGTTTGTCACCATGAAATTCAGTAAGTTTGGAGTTATCCCTTCAGACTGTCGAGATCTTTTTACATCATAATCCTGTCACCTGGTGGATTAGTTTTACTTCCCAGTTCAGCGTCAGGTTATTATTCTGCCAGTCACACACTTCTTCCTCTGCTCCTCAAGAATAACATGGCAGACTTTTTCAAAAGGTTTGCTGAATTCAGGTTACTCATTCCTCTGAGCTCCCAGTTTTCATGATACCCTGGCTCCCTGCTATATCTCTTCAACTCTTGAGTATTTAAGACCTTTCAAACATTGCAAGATCCACTAGGAGGAGGTGGTCAGTAATTGTTATTGAACACTTTCATTGTCAGTTAACCCTTTAAAATGAATTATTAAAATCAGAACCAGGAAAGGGTCGCTTGTAGACTCGAGGTTTTTTGTGCCCCCTTGAAATTCATAGGTTGAAATTTCATCCCCAATGTGATGGTGTTAGGAGGTGGGGGCTTTGGAGGTGATTATGTCACAAGGGCGGGCTCTCATGAATGGAATTGGTGCCCTTATTAAAAAAAAAATAAAGAACTTAGAAAATTCTCTGGGTGAAGACATCACGAGACCTCTGTCTGCCTGTGAACGAGGAGGCAGACCTTCATGAGACTCCAGACGTGCTGGCACCCCCCAGAACCTCCCAGCCCCTAGAACAATGAGAAATAAATGTTCATAGCTTACGACTACCCGGTCTCTGGTATTTTTATTATAGGAGCCCAAATAGACTAAGACCAGTTCTTTGATAGAAAGAGGAAGAGATGAAGGAAGAAAAATCCAAGATAGGAGGAGGTAGATAAACTTTGCCTACTTCACGCTTTTTTATGCTTGGAAATTAAGCAATATAATGAGTGACCATTAACACATAAAAAATACAAAAAAAATGTTTTTTTAATGTAATGTAGTCAGAAGTGATAACAGCGGTTGTATCTTTGTCCTTTAGATCAGTTCAGTCTATGCTGCTTAGGATATAGAGATTGTATGTCACGCATATCCTTATTATAAGACTGCAAACTTTGCTTTTCATTCTTATTTTGAAAATGGCTTGAGCGTAAAAGAAATATCCACTTGCATAAAGTTCAAAATCACTTACGATGTTAGAAATCAGCATAGTGGGGGCCACAGGAGAGGAAGATGAGATGTCCACCAGAGAGCTCGAGGGGCTTCTGGGGGGCTGGTCCACTGTGGTGTTCGATCTGGTCACACAGGCGCCCTTCCTTTGTGGACATTCATCAAGCAACGCAGTGTGAATTCTGCGCTTCTCTAAATGGAAGCCCGTTTGTGAGGGTCAGAATGCCTTTTATAAAAGTCTCTTTTTTTTTCTTACTGAGCACAAAGAGCAGAAGAGCATATAACTTAATTCATTCATCAAACTGCAGTTTGCTGAGTGAATTCTAGGTGCAAATTGTGTTGGGGCTTTAGACATAAAAAGGAAGCAGCTGTGGTCCCTGCCTGAAAAGATTTTACAGCCCAGCAAAGGAAAAACACATATTGAATATCGCTATACTCCAAGGAAACACATCCTGGGGTCTGAAGAAGGGTCAGGTGGTTGGTCTTCATGAAAAGCTACTTGAACAGCATTTTATATATTCAAGAATCACATGTAATCTTTAAATTGGAATTTATTCAGTAAATGGTGTTGTTAAGGTGTTTCAGAAATTTCTGCATAGTCAGTAAAAGATATTTTTGTTATCGTTATTGTTATTATTGAAGACACTAAAATAACATATACTTTATAGAATTGTTTCAATCATCTAGCTTTTAAAAATATTACAAACAGGAGAAATGCCTGGGGAATCCATTATAAGACAACTTTTGAACATATAGATGGAGTTTTTTAAATGAAAATATCTATCCATCAACTGATGAAGCAAATAAACAGAATTGGTATGTCCACATAACGGGATATTATTCAGCCACAAAAAGAAATGAAGTACTAATAACACACTACAACATGAACGAATCTTGGAAATATGCTAAATAAAGGAAGCTAAATATAAAAGGCCACATATTCTGTGAGTCCACTTATATGAAGTATCCAGAATAGGCAAATCCAGAGAGACAGAGGTAGATTAGTGGTCACCAGGAGCTGGGGAAAGGAGGACAGCTAACAGGTATAGGGAAGTTTCTTTTATGGGGTGATGAAAATATTCTGGACTTAGATCGTAGTGATGGTTGTACAACCTTGTGAATACAATAAAAACCACTGGCTTGTACCCTTTAGAATGGAGCATTTTATGGTATGTGAATGACATCTCAATGAGAAACATCTCAGGCGATTTTTAAACATATAGGTAGAAAATTTTAAATCATAAAATTTTTTAACTGGGAAATTCTCAACCCATTTTATGATACATCTAATTATTGAGTACAAAAGACATACACGTAAAGATGGAAAGTTATAAAGATTAAACTGGGGAAATGAGTTTCCTCTTTTGTGAAAGGTAAATCAGGATCTAAAGGAACCCTTTCCCGCAGGACCGCAGGGCCGCGGAGGGGCCAGGCCGTGACCTGCTGTGCCTGTCTCTCTGCCGCTGATTCCCAAACGATTCATTCACAACTGGGTCACCCCCATCCGTGCATATTTTATCAACTCTTGCTTTTCTCAACCTGAATGGCAGCAAAACCACCTTTGGTTTCCCACTCGGATAAGCAGCTCTTTCTCGATCCCTGTTGATAGAAATTAGAGAATAAAACCAGCCTTTACAGGTAAGATGAGACTTCTGTGAGGGAGAAGGAAAGGATTCAAAGCAGCTAGGCAAAGGGCTCCAAGTCAGAAGCCTGGGGAAGCCCCCAGTAATAAATACATTTATTGCTTGGACAGTAAAAAGTACTGGAGAGTTTAAAATAAATTCAGAGTTATTTAAACTTAATTTATGACCAGGAAAATAAACCCTCTCTTCCGCCATTAATGTTTTTTATCTGGGCCATCAAATGTCACACGCTACTGATTTTGGATGTAAGGTCACTGGAAACAACATATCAGAGGTGTCAGCACCACAAATCAAGTGAAATTCCCTTAAAAATAAAAACGTCAGGAGTAAAATAATAGGCAATAGTTATTTCATGCTATGAAAGACTTGTCATATATCAAAGGGTTCACCTTTCTCTACCTTTATGATGTATCGTTCTGAACACTGAATATACTTCTGCTTAACAGATAAAGTAAAGAAAACAGGCATCGAATGCCAGCGATAATAAGAATGATGTTATATAATAAGACTATTTGGAGGCACATAAACACGAGAAGGCAGACTGCTAAATATATCAAAAGAGAAACGATGACCCCATCTATGGAGATCTGCTGTCTTGTGTGTCAGTTGTTTTAAGGGGTCATCCCAAGGGTCACCTCAATTGGCGTCTTTGAAATCAGAATCCAAATTATATTGGATTTTGGTAAGGAAAAAACATTGAATGTCTTAGAGGTTTTGCAGAGCTGATGTAGTCTTATACGCAGAGGTCCAAATCCTGAAGCAACCTTCTGGTCTTTCATCCATGGACCGAAAAAAAAAAAAAACAGAAACAAGTGCCAATCTGTGGGGAGGAGATGAAAGATAAAGGCAACTGGGAGCAGACGGGTTCTTTATGATCCCAATGTGAAACAACTGACAGGCAGTGGCATTTGCCATAATGCGTTCTTGTAAAGGCATTAACTCCTGGCAGAGGAAATGCACCCAGGATTATACTTTATGCAAAGGCATCTGACTGAAAGGGTTATCAAAGCCTCAGGTGCAAATGACTTTGTTTCATCCTTGTGACATATCTTATAGCATTTCTAGGACGTTAAAGGTAAAATCTCGCTTCCTGATTCAAGGGCTCATAATCCGGTGGCTGAAATGGCTCCAGGGAAAGATAAAGGAATATGGAGCCATTCACGTATAAGCACAAATTTCGCCCAGGATGGTAGTGATCAGTTAGAAAGAAGCCATAATACTTCAGTTTAAGCCTCCCAAAGTCCTTTTATCATTGGAGTGGGGGAGGGGGAGAGGAGGTCATGTTTGCCAATGAGCAGGTAACCAGGGGTGGGATACAGGGCGAGTGCCATCACTTTTTAAGTTTTCCACCAGGGTTGTAGCACCGTAGACCGACGTTCCAGAAAGGTGAAGTACTCTTGACTCCACAATGAAATATCCTTCTCGGCTGTGGAGGCTACATATTTTTAGTGACAATCAAACTCGAAAGATTTGATAATCTATCTCCTTTCCGATGACAGGTATGGAAACTGAGGCTTCACCAGGATGGAAGTGCCTGGGGGCAGATCCAAGCTGGGAGCCTCCGTCATGGTCCTTGGCTCTGGCCAGACCTGGTGTTAATGTCATGCACAAGCCAGACATGTGTGTAGGGGCAGTCCCAACCGGGAGGCAGGCTCCAACCTGCCCTCGACTCATTCTGTGCGTCATCCTAGTAAGTCACAAATTCTCTGCACCTCCGTTTCCCCACGAAGCCATCTGGTATCTGTGTCGGTCACCTTTTCAGAATACCTCTATAGTGCTGGGTATCTTAAGGGAAGACTTCATATTCCTGTATAGTCTGGCATAACGTCTAAATTGCAGTCTGGCTTGGCAACATTGGATAAGATGCTAAGCCTTCTAAATCCTGATTTCCTTATCCACAAAATGGAGATAGTGGTAAGAATACTTCCCTGGTGTGGCGCCGTGGGGATGAAATAGAAGGCTCTCAGGACTAAAGCGTGGTGAAACAACAGAGAACGAGGAGTCCCTTGAAACAGGGCTGTGGCCACAGTTCTGCCACCCGGCACGTCCGCCTTTGCTGGCGGACTCTGGACCTGAGTTTGCTCTGAGTGTGGGGCTGAAGGGCGTGACTTGGGGAATGCAAACCCCGTAACAAGGCTTCCCCTATTCCGGGCTGGTATTCTTTGAGTATTCTGCTCAAAGGATGGATGTTCTCTCTGCTCAAGGTAGAGTTGGAGTCAGACTCACAGGATGAAAGATAAGAGCCTCAGTGCCAGCCAGCACCCTATTTATTTGTGAATTTATTTGTGAATTGGTTTACTACAGACAAATGAAGCTGAGGCAGTTCTATGAGTATCAAGGGAATTATTTACACATTCGATTAAATTGTCTATTGGAGAACCCAACCCTGTTTAGTTTGTGAATTTTCAGTCTGCACGTAGGAATTCTCTTGAGCACTTTCTAATCACTTTCCAAATTTTACGTTAGGGCCCCACCCAGAAAATTCATGGGCATTAGGTCTACATTGCAAAGGGATGACGGTACTCAAAAAAAAAGTCAAAAGCAAACTTAGGTTTGAGAAAACCATCAGTTTCTACAAAATGTTTATTAGAGAATGTGTTTTTGAAGCTATTAGACCTTTGAAAATCTAGAATGAAAGATATTTAAAATCAAATGTAATGATACATCACTTTTATTCATTTTTCCTAACTTTAAAGGGAGATTTCTCTCCCTTCAGGCGCACAATTTCACTCAAAAGTAATTGCTAGCCCAGCCTCATTCTATTACTCGTAAATTCAATATAATTAGAGACATAGTCAGTTCATTACTAGCTTGAAGTTTTGCCCAGCTTTTCTTTCAGCCTATTGCCTTTTCAAAACACTTTATTAAAAACTTGTTTTAGTATCACATTCTTTAAAGGAAAATAATAACTCCCCAGGACATTTTATAGGAATCGCTCAAAGTACAGGTCTCCATGCCAGAAACTAATAAACTCAAATCACAGAACTTACATCAGAAAACTGCCATAAAGTGCTGCGGAGCAGGTTGGGTATGTCGGACCTGGAAATTGAAATCCATGTGCCCTAATACCTAGTTTTCTGCAGAAGCTGTCACCAGGTCTTACAATTTAAAAACCATGTTCTTATTCCATTGACTATAATGCAATTTAGCCCCTAAATATCCTTTTTCCTCCAAAGAACTCCGAACACTTTCCCATCGTATTACTGGAAGTGGGACCTTGTGGGCTGGCATTTCTTAGTCCTGTTTCCTGGAGTGAGATGCTTGGATGGGCAGTGCTTTTCAGGCCAGACTCTCGAGATGAGAAGTTTTGACCTGTCTGCTTCAAGGAGATGCTTCAGTCCTAGAGAGAAAGAATTTGAGGAGAGAGGCCCTGGAGAGAAGACGAATCCACATTGACACCTGAAACCCAGAGGTGGGTCCTCAGGCTTCATGGCCCACGTGTTAAATGGCTTGCAAGTTTGAAAGCCTGAGTGCATCAGCCCGTGGGTACACGTGAAGCACAATGCTGGTGATTTCCAAAGCTAGCTCCTCGGAGAGGAGCAGGCCCTTCTGGAACCAAGAGCCAGGAAAGGGAAGCTGGCCACCTGGAGAGGTGGTACTGATGGAGAAGAGAGATTTGCTCCAGGCCACTTTGTCACCTGGTGAGCTGAGTGCCTGCCATATGGAAAAGCACAGTTGGCAACATAGTCTAGACGGAGCCATTCCTGGAGACTCGTTTCTTAAATCTGCTTTTTCAAGTGCTGCATTCTGGAGGGGAGTGTTTCAAAGAGCTCATTTTTAGAAACCTACCCTTAATGAACCGAAGCATGATAATTTGCCTCCTGGAATTTGAAGGGTGTTTCTCTGATTGATGTCACACTATATCTGGTCCACAGCATGTAGATTATTAGATGGTCTCAGCACTTTGGCTTACTAGGTCCACAGCACTTAAGCACTGAGGTATGAAGAACGGCGAGTTTCCAATCACTAGGTGGAGAAACTGAGGCTGAGTTGTATGGCCAGACACGTTCTTAATTTCCAATTGAGATAACTGGCCATTGTCTTAATTTCAAATGAGATACAGAAATCTGAGCCACACAGACTAGTTTCCTGTTCTCAGATCCAAGCTTTTGCCTGACTAGGAAAGGAAGGGTTCATCACAAAGAAATAAGCATTTCCTCGTTCTTCTGAATTTTATTAGTGGAATTTTATTAGGGGATCCAGTACCCAGTGAAATAATCTGACCCGAATAATGCATTTTATGTTTGATAATAAGTGAAAATTTTAATTCAACTTCTCTTCAACTTCATGGACACACAGTGTAAATATAGATGCGTGCCTTACTGCTAAAGTGTACAGCTGAAACTTATTGGATTTCGTTAATCAATGTCACAAATAAATAAATAAATTTAAATTTAAAAATAAATAAAATAAAATATATTTGGCTCACCTGGCCATTAAAACGGGGCTCCATCCAGTCTTACCAAAGGTAAAGATGTGAACAAAGAAACTCACCTGTTCAGTAACCATTTAGTGAGCAACTACTACAGACTTGGCACTGTTCTAGGGAATAAACACGAATTCCTGCCCCAAAGGAATTATTGGAAATTTCAATCTTAGGTGAACTTAGAAGTAATGATTATGATTATTTTAAAACACTTTTTAACCCAAGCTTTGCCATTTGAACAGCAGATAAAATAAATGTTGCAGTCCTTGGGAAATCTGGTCACAGCTCTGCATCTGAGCCTCCTGGCTGGCTGGTGTGCAAGAGACAGTCCCCGTGCAGCAGAGCTGTTAGGACAAAATGCTGAGCCAGGAGGAAAAGGGCTGGTCTCTCTGGGTCCTCAGCTGACTTCCTTTATCACATCAAGAAAGGCACGTGACTGTTCTGTGTTTAATTTCTCCATCAGTCAAAGGAATGCAGTATTTCCCGCTCCTGTTCCACGGATTACTTACCTATGATCTAGAAAGTGCTCCAAGGAGTTGTTTCCAATGCCATGTTCCACTTTGAAAAGCTCCTACAAAAGCAAGGCAGGATTTGGGTGTCTGGCTTTCCCAGAAAGGGTCTTTCTATCCAGGGATGCAGCTCGATTTCACTCAATGTTCACTTATTAAGGGACTGCCCTCCCGTAAGTTTGGAGACACAAAGATGAAAACAGTTCCTGCCTTCAAATATCTCGTAATCTGAGGGGACAAGTAGGCACAGGCTAGCTGCGTAACAGAAGGCAGACTGGACTAGGAGTGATACAAGGTATAAATCACATAGTGATTCAGAGGAGAGTTATTCATGAATAAAAAAGCATTTGAGATTAGGGCTGGATATGGCAGATGAAACACCGGGCTTGGTGTTTAACAAAAAAAAAAAAAGCCTGGGTCCATCCTCGTGTGCAGGTCCTCACACAGCCTGGCAAATTGAAGATAGTCTTTAAATACTTGTTGAATGAACAAATGAATAAATGAAATATTCCCAGCACTGGATAAACTGGGGCCTCTTTTTCGTGTACGAAATGAGAACGTAACGCTCAATCTCTCAGGGTTGCAGTGAAGACTCTGTGGGAGTAGGAGACCATCCCATAGATGCCCTTAAACATGACCCTCCTCTGATGTCCGCACTTCCATTCTCCAGAAAACCACAGCCTTTATTGCTTGGGCTCAGACTCTTCTTTGAGCCTCTAACTGCCTCCCTCTCCCCATCACTGAGCTGCCGAGAACTAGGGATTCTATTTCCAAAAGGGCTCCCTTAACGCCTTTCTTTGCTTCTGGTTGCATCATTGGGACTCTGGCTCATGTCCCTACCCCTTCCTGCTCTCCTTCCTCTGCCATCGACCTCACCCTCAACTGCCAGGTGCATCTTTGTAGGAGGATGCTCTACTGGGGGCACTCTGCTCCTTCAAAAATCCTTGACTGCTCTCTCCTCTTTTTCCCCTGTCCCTAATCCTTCTTCCTGCCCTCATCAATTCCTCTCTGATGTTGTGCCTCTGTAAATGCCCTCCCCACCTCCCTCAGTTGACTATAGGATTATTTTTTGCATTTCCTATAAGGTCTAACTCAGACTTGACACATGGTACACATCAATCAATAAGCATGTTGTCAGTGCAGGAATCATAGTTCTCATCTGTCCAGCCAAAACCCTAATCATGTTGCTACTTTCCTGATGAGACCACAGATCCTTGTAGAGCACACTACACTTTGCAAAATGACTTCACCTCCATTATCTCTTTCGCTCCCCACAACGACTCTGTGGAGAGTTGGAGATCTTAAAGAAGGGGATGTGATCACAATCACAAGTGTGCGGGTGCGATTGAAACCCATCTTGGCTGAGCAGGCACCTGTCTCCCACTGCACTGGCTGCGTGCGGAGACGCGGCCACACTGAGCCATAACAGCCCCAAGTCCACCCCCGCCCGCCCCGTTTGTCTCCACTTTACCCATAATGATCACAACTTCATCGATGACCCGCCTCCCCCTAAACTCAGAGGGAGTGTTTGTCTTGAACTTCTCTCCCATTCAAAGCCCTTGGTTGACCTTCTCTCTTCCTCTGACAAGCTCAGCCACCCCACCCCCCACCCCACAGGGACAAGCGGGGCTGCCTTCCGCCTCCGGCTCTCTCCATCCTGATTCTTTCCTTCCTCTCGCTCTCTACCTCTCAGCTGCTGCCCTAAACTTCTCCGGACTGCATGTATTTTCTCCTTGCTTAAAGCGAAACAAACAAAAACTCTTCTCCAGCATGGATTTTGCAGTAAGTTGCTCGTTAAAGAACAGGAGAGAGATTCTGGAAGGAACCGGGTTATGCCTTTGGGTGTATGGGACGCGGAGAGGACGCAGAGCTGGGAATCAGGACGCCTGGGTTTCAGTGCCTGCTCTACCAGGACGAGTGATGTGGCTTCCGTCAAGTGACTCCCCCATCTGGGTTTCAGGCTCCTTGAAGTAGTCAGGATGAGATGCTTCCAACGGGTTGTCTTCTCTGCCAACTTCTAGATGCTTCCAAGGAGAGGGTAGAGGATAGAACCTGCACAGCAGGTCCTGGGTTTGGATTCAGACACTACCACTTACCAGCTGTGTGATCCTGGGCCAGTTACTTAACCTCTCGGTCTCACTCCTCAGCTGTAAAGTGGCGATAATGATAGTCATCTCGCAGGGTTGGTGGAGGTTTAAATGGAGGACACAGTGTTTAACCAGTGCCTAGTACCTCGGGACAGCGCCCTAAATGTTCATTGTTGTTATTGTTCCAGTGAGTGTCAGGGTTATACTGGACATCCCTGCCACCACTGTTGGCCTGGCGTCCTCCTCTGACACAAATTTAAGGTACTAGAGAAAACATTTTCATCTCCCACCTGTCATGCTGTGTGGGGAAAGCTGATAGCATGACAGCCAACGCGAATCATCCTCCTGCCCCCAGATGCCAATCGGCAATGCTACAGTGGCCACAAGATGGAGAGATGGGGGCAAGAGGAGAAAAGGGGTAGAGAAAGAAGATGAAGTCCCAGTGCCTATGGAAAGAACAGACGGTAGGAGGGATAACACCTTCTCGTTCCGTTCAAATCAACTAACACGTACTGAGTGATGCTGCTGTATGCACAAGGCCAGGGCTCAGCACTGTACTTGTGACTATAGTGCATGAGTATGTGTGTGCACACGTGTGTGCTACACATACATGCGTGCAGACACACACATGCGCATGCATGCACATTCGCCTACGTGGGGAGAGGTATATAAAGGTTTAAAAATGAAGACAGTGTTTCCACCTCAAGGAGCTTACAATCTAATCGAGAGGCTACGACAAGCAGCCAACGGGTCAATTTAGTTCCCACTGCAGCATGTGAAAAGGTAGGAATAAATGAGGCACAAAGGACTCCAGTCCTAGAGGAGGGCGTTGGGGAAGGAATCCGGTTGGAGGCGGCACCTGGGACAGAACCTAAATGACAGTGGCTATTCATGTACTCACTCATTCAATAAAAGTGTTTCTTGAGCATCTACTACGTGTCAGGCACTGTGCTGGGCCCTAGGGACGCAATGAAACAAAAACATACACAGTTCATGGTGGGAGAGTGGGGAAGAAGATTTGGGACAAAAGAAATAGGCCAGATAAAGGTACAGAGACAAGAAAACGCAAACCAGAACGTGGCCGTGACATCGGGGAAGAAGCGGCAGCCGGGACGGCAGTTGGAGGCGTGGGTGGGAGGATTCGAATGCCAGGCCGTGATCTGAACGTCCTTCAGGGACTGTGTGGACACAGAGGCCGGAATGCAGAAAGGTGGGGACGCTGAGCAGGAGGTGCCACGGGCAGAGCTGGGACTGAGCAAGCCCGGTCTCGGGTAGCAGCAGCAGAGGAAGGACCAGAAGGGAGGCTGGAGGGGAGAGAGTCAGGCAGCGTGCCTCAGGGCTGCTGACTGGAAGCGAGGACGCAAAGGGGGGGGGGCGGGGGGGGGGAGCGGTGGGGGCGGGCACAATGGGGGCGGGCACAATGAGGGAAGAGATGGACAAGAGAGGAGCAGACGATCTGGCGGTGAAGACATGGGCCACTGTCAGCCTCGCCTGGCTCGCTTTTACAAGTTGTGTGACCAGGCTTTGCCTAACTTCCGAGGCTCAGTTTCCTCACCGCAAACACACACCACCAGAGGGTTGCTTTGAGAAGTAAAAATAAACCGTACGGAGCTTTAGGCACTGAATAAATAGTAATCATTGGGCATTACATGAGTGAAATAAGTCGGACACGCACTCATTTAACTTTTCTTGACTTACTTGCGTATGGCAGGGACTGTACCAGGTCCATACGCAGACATACCGATGATCTTGACCTCTGTGCTTGGTGACTGGGCAGAGTGGCTGAGAGGTCAAATATGTCTTTACAGAGAGGGGAATGGAGTTGTTTAATGGTATATTTAATGCGTTTCAGTTTTGCAAGATGAAAAGAGTTCTGGAGATGGATGGTGATGGTGGTTGTGCCATAGTGTGAATATAATGAACACACTCGACAGCCGTTAAAGTGATCATGTTCTGTTATATATATGCACACACACACACACATTTTTATATAGTTATATATACATGTATATGTGTATATATATTACTATTAGAAATAAAAATTTAAAAATAATACATGAAAATAGATTTAAGAGGAGAGAACATCAAAAAGATGTCTTGACAGTTCCAAGTCTTTCTGACCAGGAATATGGTGGGAATCATCCAAAGAAACAGGAGAATTTAGAGGGTTGCACTTGGGGGTGGATGGAGAGCTGGGTTGCTTTGGACACCTTGAGCTTAGAGTGCCAGCCGGGCACTGTGTGGAAGGCGTCCTGCCGGCCAAGAGAGACATGGAGCGGGCGGCTGGGAGACAGGCTGCTCGGAGGAGGCACATGGGGCGGGGGACCATTGGTGCTGAGGGGGGTTGACACAGAAGAAACGGATGTCTCAGAGCCCCCACAGAGGACAATGAGGAGAGAGAGGGGGCAGGGGCTTTCCTCATGACAAATACTGGGGATTTCCAGGAACAGCAACAGAACAGGGGTCACAGCAAAGCCAGGCCTCCTGGGGGAGGAAGATAACAAGGACAAGCGGGAGGGTGGGGAGGGACGTTCCGTGGCCCCAGAGCCGCACGGCTGGGGGCACAGCCCAGCTGCTGCTTCACCGCCCACACGAAGCAGCTCCCCCACGTCCACCCGCCTCCTCGCCCTGGGACCGAAACTCTTTCCCTCCCCTCTTTAGGTCGCTTCTCTTCCCGTGGCTCTGCTGCCTCGTAACCTCACTTGGTCCCAACCTTCCTTGGCCTCAGCCCTGCCTTCCCCTCAAAATACAATTTACCTCTCTCAGCTTCTCTGTCCTCCTCCCTTCAATGCCCGCTCAGCACCTGATTCTCTGGAAACGACTTTACCAGTACACAGGAAAGTACAAATAAGTATGAGATGCTGGTTTTTAACTAGCTCATCGACCAACATTAAAAAGAATTAATAGCTAGTGCTAGAGTGTGAAGACATAGGAATTCTCAAATGTGTGGGTGGGAGTAAATTTAGTATACCCGTTTTGGAGATGAATTTGATAACATTAAAGTTTTTAAATGCATGCTCTTTGACTCCCAATGCCCACTTTTTAGTAATTGTCTTATAAGCGTGGAAATCTATGTATCTAAGGATGCTCATCGCAACATTCTGAAAGTTGCATCGATGGGCAAGTATAGAATACATTATAGGACATCCATTCAAGAAATACTGATTTATCCCTGATAAGTCTGCATTTTGGGGCCTGGAGAGAGTCTACACTGCAAACTAAGATGTAGAAGGTCAGTCTATATATATATATATGGGGTACATATACATGTGTATATGCAGGTGTCTGTTTAACAATAGAAAAAATCAAGAAAAAAATACTTGCAATTGCAAATACTGATTATCTCAAAGAGATAAGATTTCTTCGACAGGCATGGGAAGGAGTAGAAATTTCACCCCTGTGTATAAATTATGTTTTTGAAATGTGGTAAAATCTTGGGGGTGAGTTTTCTTTTACGTGTTTATCAATATGTTTCATATAAAGTATATTGAAAATGGAAATGAAAAAATATTCTTGATAGAAGGCATCTCACTTGTGTAGTTGATTTTCACATACAAGACAATGACATAGTTTCCTGCCAAGCCAATGAATTGGTTGCATCTGGGTCACATGATAACTCCTAGCCCAACAGGAGTTGAACAGGAAGTATGACTACTTCCTATGGCCAGAGCTGGACTGACGTAAGGGCAGTTTCACCTCGGGTTTGGAAGAACGGAGACATCACCGTGGCAATGCCTAGTACTTTTCATCTCAGCCAAGGACATAAACTTGGGAAATGCCTGCGTTTCAGGGACACAGAGAGAGGGGAGGACTTGAAGGAGGTCAAAAGAGAACTAAAACAGTACAAGGCAGGGAGGACAAGGAGCCAGGACAGGGAAGAAATTCATGAGAGACAAGCGAGTTATCCATGGACTAAGTGTTTACGAGTGAGCACTGTGTGCAGGTCTTAGTCCAGGGCTGAGGCTATACCAGTGAACAAAGCGGGCAAGATCCTTACTTTTCTAGAGCTTGTATTCTGTCAGGCGGGGGGCACAAGGGAAAGAATTGGCATTGGCTGAGAGTCAGTTTCGCTGCAAATGAGAGAAAACACAACATAAAGCTAGCTGAAGCAAGCTAGAACCTAATCTCTCTCTCACGTAAAAGAAGTCCATAGGTACATGACCCAGAGCTGGAAGGGTCACTTCATGAGATCACCAAAACACAGGGTCCCTTTATCTTGGTGCTCTGATGCCCTTGGCATGAGGCCTTTACCTCAGAGTCCAACTTGGCTCCCTAAGTCCTAGCAATCCCGTTCTCATTCCATACAATAGGAAGAAGGAAAGGAGCTAAAGCAAGCACTCCTTTTGTTTCTAAGGACACTTGGACTTATATTGAATTGGTCAGCACTGAGTCATGGGGTTACACCTCACTGCCAGGGACGCTGGGACATGTGGTCTTGTTCTGGGTGACCGTGTGCCTGGCTTAAAATTTGGGGCTCTGCTACTAGGGAAGAAGGAGAGAATAGATGGCAGGGGACATCAGTCTGTCTCTGGCATAAGAAGAAGTCATAAAATAAGCAAAACGAAACAAAACAAAAAAACCGCCACAGAAGAATATATGGTTAATGGTTAAAATCCTATGTAAAAGAAAGGAGCAGAAAGTGAGACCACCCTAGATGGAATGTCAAAAAAAGGCTCTCCACAGAGCTGAGATTTTAGCTGATACCTGAGCGACAAGAAGGACCTAGGAGAAGATCTGGGAGACCTAGGAGAAGAATATTCCAGGCAAAGGGAAGAGGTAGGTTCGAGGCCTTGAAGCAGGAGCGAGCTGGGCTTGGTCAAGGAATGAAAAGGCCATGGTGACGGTGAACACAGAGGAGCAGACACAGGGCCACGTCCTCAGGGGTCCAGGAGGGCGGGGACATGAGTGGGGCTGAGCTTATAAGTGCTTTTTCTTAGAGATGTCTGTGTGTGTATGTGTTTGTGTGTGTGTGTGTGTGTGTGTGTGTGTGTGTGTGTGCGCGCGCGCGAGAGGGAACATAGGCATTTTCTCACTGAGGTGTGTGTGTTTAATTGTCCCAAACATCCTAGATTTAAGGTATCAAGCGGATGAACAGACCGGAGAGTCAGAAATGACAATCTAATCAAAACCTCTCAGGATAGTAATTATAATAAAATTTCTGCTCCTCAGAGCTGTGTTTCTCCTTCCCTGTCAACATCCACTGAAATCCCGTAGTATCTTTGCTGAGCGGGGCACTCAGGCCGTTGGATGTTAGCGACATTGTAGCCTTTCCACGACATCATCATATATTCTGAGTACAGCCTCTCTTTGTCACTGCGGCCACGGGCTTATGCTGTCCTAGGCTAGAAACTGGGACGTAAACCGTTGTTCTGATCCCAGTGCAACTTGGCCAGGAAGGTGGAGGCCGTTAAGAATCACAGTCATTCCAACTGGATTCAGGCCAGGCCCAACTCCAGCGAAGCTGGATTCTTTTGCAGATGCTATACAATGGAACTCTCACAGCATCGAGGACCTGTGCAAATAGGTATTAGTCCCACTGTACGTGCGGAACAAAGAATTGAAACCAAGGAACAGAAATTGGTTGACCTAGGGTGAAGCCGCAAATTGACAGCATCACGAGGCTCCCTACCTTCCGTCGTAAGTGCTTTCTCTGCCCAACCACACAGCTCCTAGAATGGGGTCGTCCCTACGCGAGCCACAGGTCGCTAAAGCAAAACTGCTAAGGGACTCTTACCATTTCCTGCGAGAGTGACCCGTCCTCCCAGTTTGCCCAGGACTGGGAGGTTTCTTGGGCAGGAGCGCTCTGGGCAAAGGGGGATAGCTGGTCACCCTCCCTGGAACAGTGCAGGACATTTAACATGTACTTAAGTACAAGGTGCTCAGGTGGGGGAAGGGGATACTGGTCTCAAAGCCAGATTTGGGCTTCTCTCAAATGCTTTATAATCTGCTTTGGAAACTGGACAGCTCAAGGGGAAAGGTACGAAGGTAGCACCCGCCACGTCTAGAGAGATTTTTTTTTTTTTCCAAAAAGGTGAGTACACAGGACCTGGTATTGGACCAAGCTTTCCTTTCCCTGGGCTCAGCCTGAACTGTCCCAAGCCTGGCCCTCTTGGTTGCCATCTCTCTGCCTTAGGAACCTCTTGTGTTGGTGTGTCCATGCAGGATGCACCAAGTTCATATTACAACCAAAAACACGGTTAGAGAAAGGCCTGGAGATGCTGCGTTTGCGTACAAAAGGAAGGCTGAGCCGCTGCCCGGTGTCAGTGAGGCCGTCCTGTGGTCCTTGAGATCGGAGTTAACAAAGGATGTTAGAGGAAGCTGCCCATCCACAGAGATGGAAGGAAGCACCTGCCAGCCTTCGTGGACGAGATCTTTGTGAATATTAACTTCTCCGTGTCCCGGATCTCCTCCGACATTGGGGAAGACCCTCTGGGCAACATCTTTCGTTCTGATCAGATGGAGAAAAAGAGGCAGAGATGAACCACCCAAGAACCAAGGCCCATGACCCTTCCTTGGTCTGACTGGCTCAACCGTCTTCCGAAAAGCCTCCTGGGAAGCAGCGCGAGTGCGCGATTGCTGTGACCACAAACGTCGCCAGCAGATTTGTGCCTTCGTTTTCCTTTCCCCTCCTGCACGTGAGATCTGTCCCAAGCTGACCTTCCAGACGGGCGGCTGACGTCATGGTTGACCTTTGCCGACGGCACGCGCTGCTCTGTGGAACTGGGGCAGATCCACGGAGTGGCAAGGGCGAAGCCCTCAGGCCTGGGGGTTCCTGATGCACACAGGAGGGGAGCAGCGCTCAAAGGAGAATGTGCGCCAAGCGCTCCAGTTCGAGGCGTTGCTATGATATGGTTCCTGCGCTGTCTATGGCCAGGTGGAAGGTGAGGGAACAGGGGCGAGCTGAGGGATCCCATTAAAATCATGTCTAATGGGGAACAAAATAAAGCATTTCCTCATTGGAGGCATGAAATTTTAGGATTACAATTTCCTAAAATTTTAAAACGATTAAAAGATATGGGTAGAAAGTAGAAACTCAGGAGTTTCTTTCATTATTTCCCACAAAGGTACAGCAGGCCTCATGCTCTTTTGTTGCTAACAAAATGGGGATTGTGCTTGAATTCCTTCCAGTGTTTTTTTTTTTTTTCCGCCTCCACAGCGAACATTCTGTGCTCAACTACACAGGTGTACGGCACAGCACCTTGATACCTCGTAAAACCAGCTCCAGCCAAAGTGCTCGCAGATACAATGGCTGGATTGATGAGGCACACGCTGGTGCGTCCCTGCGGGGCGCGGGGCTGCCTCAGGCTGACAGATTAAGGGGCTCCTTGCTTCTGTGTTCCTGGGTCAAATTAAGCGGGCCAGGTGTCTTCACAAGACACTCCCCGCGAAGAAACCTGGGTGGTACGTGAACAACGACCTCAAGACCTGGAATCGACTGGCATTGTAGACAGCCATCTCATCGTGGGCGTGAATCTGCCAAAACAGCAAGACCGTCTCAGCAAGGCCTCTGGTCCGCCTTGGCTTCCACCGCGGCCCCTTTCTAGGTTGGGCAGCACATACGGCGGGCCGAACGTCTGCTTCTCCGGAGACAAAGTTTAGAACTTGATCACAGACAAAGGCACTAACCGCTTTCTCTGCCGAGCAGGAGGGTGACTTGGGTTTGGTGTCAGGCAGACCCTGGTTCAAATCACAAGCTTCCTTCTTTCCCCCTGTGTGGCCCAGGCAAGTCGTTTAACTTCCCTGTCCTCGTCTCTGTAACACAAGGCTGACGTTTTCCACCTCGTTGTGCTGCTGTGAGGATCAGGTGAGAAGGCACAGTCCTTAGCCTGCAGGAAACACGCAGTGGTTATGGCCACTAATGGGATCAGGCATGAAAAGCAGAGCGTGTCTATCCCTGGGCTGTGTGTGAGCACTCCCTACCGAGATCTCAAGAAGCCCAGATCAGAGTACGCCGAACTCAAACGGCCATTTCCACGCCCTCACTGGTCCTCGGCAAGGACACCCCGTTGGGGTCCCTCTCCTTTGGCCACCCCCTCCGCTGTGTACTCACCCTCTCCTGCTTCAGGTCCTGCTGCCCCTGCTGCCTTTCGGCTGCGTGTTGGCTGAGCCAGTCAGTGACTTCCGGCCAGGCTGGGGCCCCAGCGCCCCGTCAGATGGGGTCTGTTTCCTGGCTCTTTCTCCATTCTGAGCCACTGGCTGCATGAAAGCCACCACAGCGGACTGGCACAGAACGCTACCTGTGCACGGGACACAGGTAGCCACCGCTGGCCTTCTCCTGGGGACGACAGCCGTCCAGAGTCCTAGAAACGCCCCCAGGAGAGCGCTGGACTTGCGAATTACTTGGAGGGAGGAAACTCCAAGAAGAGGGTGCACGCGATGAATGGCTCACTACACCAGGGAGCCATTAGAAAAGCAGAAGGTAAAAGAGAATGAAAAGCAAAAGATGTGGCCGCTCCCTCTGGCCTAGTCGCTTTCAGACCCGAGGCGCTGCGGGGTGCGATTTAACACGACACATTAAGGTGTCTGTCACTGGGGGTCCTGAGGCGCTGTGCCACGCCCCGCGCGCCGTGAAGTGTGCGGTCCCCGCCGCAAACGCCCGTCTGTCATCAGAACCCAGGCGGGGTCGACGCCGCACGTGGGGGATTAGGGTCCTCAGTTCCCTCTGGGGTGCGGTGCGGGCCGCTGGGCACGCCAGGAGACCCCGGATACCTGGAAGCACCGTTTGGCAGGTGGGCCGCCCTTCGGCCTGCCCCCTCCGTCTTCACTGGCAGAATGAACCGCCGAGTGGACGTGCGGCTCCCGCCAACCTGAGGTCACCCGAGAGGGCGTCCGCTGTTCCCTCGGCGCCGCTGGCTGCCCACGTTGGCCGCACTTCCCGGAAACTTCTCCACTCTGAGCTTCAAAGAGCAGCAGTAGATGGCTTCGAGGAGAACCTTTCAATGCCCTCAAAATCGTGGAATTAGGCGCGGCAAACATGCCCTGGCTGCACTGCTATTCGCGGAGCCCCGCGCCGCTCCGTGGGGTGCAAGGAAATGTCCTTTCAGAATTCAGCGTGTGGAGGAGAGACAGACGCACTGAGCCAAGGTCCCAGAAGTTCAAACACAAGGTTGTAGGGCACAGAGGAGGGAGACACCGGTCTTTAAATACCCAGAAGAGGAATTGAGGAACCTCCATGCCGTTTTCCATAGTGGCTTCGCCAATTTGCAATCCCACCAACAGCTAGGAGGGCTCCTCTATCCCTACGTCCTCGCCGGCACTTGTCGTTTGTTGATTTATTGATGATGGCTCTTCTGACAGGTGTGAGGTGATATCTCATTGTGGTTTCGATTTGCATTTCCCCAATGATTAAGGATGTTGGGCATCTTTTCATGTATCTATTGGCCATCTGTATATCTTCTTTGGAGAAATGTCTATTCATGTCCTCTGCCTATTTTTAATTGGATTTTTTTTTATTCAAAAAGGTACATGCACCTCTATATTTATTGCATCATTATTTATAATAGCCAAGATATGGAAGCAACCTAAGTGTCCATTGATGGAAGAGTGACTATAGAAGATGTGGTATATATATATAAAATGAAACATTACTCATTATTTCTCAGATATATACAAATATTATATGATTTCACTCATTAATATTAAAAACAAAATAAACAAAACGAACAAATTCATCGATACAGGGAAAAAGCTGATGGTCAGCAGATGGGAGGGGGGCTATGAGGATGGGCAATTAAGAAGCACAAATTTCCAGTTATAAAAACAATCATGGGATGTCAAGTACCGCACAGGGAATACAGTCAAAAATATTATAATAACTATGCATGGTGTCAGGTGGGCACTGGGCTTAGCGGGAGGATCACTTCATAAGTTGCATAAATGTCCAATCAGCACGTCGTATGCCTGAAACTAACATAATATCGTATGTGAACTGTAATCAAAAAATAATTTATATCTACATCAGGAAAAACCCTTCGTTGGGGAAAAAGGCAAAAATGAGATAAAGGGCACGTTTAGGCAGTGCTCGCTCAGGAACAGGGTGGGTTCTCTGCTGTCCTGTGGATGTCAGGGGCTCTGACGGGGAGAGATGAGGTGACAGGTGGGGCCCCCTGAAGGGCCAATGTGGGGCATTCTCGCAGAGGCCTGATGGCTGTCGCTGCACGGAGGTGCCCTTTCCCGAGAGGGGCCAGGCGTCAGCGTGGGGGGCAACCAGACCTGTTCCCTGCTCAGAGCGGAACTGACTCCGGGGGGTTGCGGCTGGGGGAGCTGGGGGAAGTTTCTGGATGTCTGCCCGCACGTACCACACACAATTCCGAATATGCGTGGACAGTTACGCACAATGCTCCCTTTTTCTTGGCAAGAGCAAAGAAAGGTTCGGGAGTAAGTTCCGAAGAGTAGAAAGGGCTGGCTGGATACCTGACCGTATTATTCAGGAACCAAAAGAATTTATTAACGGCCATCGTTAACTAACCGCAGAGTGGGCTGGCTTCCCTGGGGTTCAGAGTCAGGTCCGAATGGGTTCAAAGCCGGACACCCCTTCAGGACGGGGCATGCGCTTGGCCAGACTGTTGAACTTCTCTGGGCCTCCGTCGCCTCCTCTGTACCAGGTTAAGTCAGAGCACCTCCTAGCGTGAGAATAACAGGACAGGGGAAAAGGGAAGCCGTCGTCAAGTGCGTGCACACAGGATGGCGGCCACTGCCAACGGGCCGGGCTGCAGCGCAGTGGCTCCAGGGGTGATGAAGTGGCCTTTAATTGTCTGTGCGCCGAAGCCTGGGAAGTGTTGGCAGCAAAACGAGAGAGGAGAAGCCGCTGGCAGCCGAATGGCAGGCCCCCGCCCACCTAAATGGTTAAGTGGCCGGTTTGCCAAGGCTACTGAGCGACGTGCTACTCACCACGGGACAGCTTAAAATATGCGTTTTCTCCTAATTGAGCAGAGTGAAATCAGCCGGCGGTCCTGTCACAAGTGCAGGAATGAATTGTCACAGCACGAAACGCACGACTCAACAGAGCATCTATTAGGCGGGGGGTGGTGGGGGGGAAGAGCCTTCGCGTTGGAATTTCAACTCATTCGTTGTCCAGCGCCCTTGGCGAAGACCATGTGAAACAGTCCCCCGGTCATCTCTGTTTTCTAGAACGTCAGCTGATGATGCAGTCGTAGCATGCCGCATGGCAAGGTCTGGTCTGTAAACGGGACAAGAGAGCTCAAAGCTGTTGCATAGTGACCTGCCTTTTTTTAAATCGATGTTTTGTATACTTATATGTGTAAATATACATTAGGGCAAATGTATGTAGAGCAAATCTTATTTTTCCACTGCTTTCCATTTTAAATTAAAAGTGTCTCCTTATAAGAAAACGGAAGATCCCATGACAGAATAAGTCCAACCTATTCACAGATCTGACGTAGGACTGGACGGAGCAGTCAAGGTCAAGGGCACATGGGAAAGCCTCTCTCCCTTACACAGTTCCCAACCGTGCACATAAAGGCTTCCGCGACAGGCTCACTCCTATTGAGACCCCTCTGCCACCACTGGATGGCGCTAGTCACGAGACACGTCATGCTGAGTTTACATCAGTGCTCTGGAACAGAAAGCCTGTGCTCTCCACTTTTAACGTCACAGTCCTGGGTGTTTTCGAATGCATCTAGAGACCTTTTCAATCCTGCCTTTTTCTGTTCAGATATTCCTCATTTCAGATTGTTTACAGACACGTCACTGTCTTAATGCCCCTCAGTTTCTCTCTGCGGCTGAGACGTCCATTTGAACTCAGTGACGAGGCCCTCACGGCCAGAACTGCCTTGGGAGGTGACGCCGACCTCAGCGAGCGGCTCACTCCGAGCTCATACCAGGTGCAGCCCGCAAGTCTTTCCACACGAACCACGGCGATCGCGTTTGCGTGCTGGGTCCTGCGCACCTAACACAGGACTTCCCACTCGTTTAATTCGTTTCCTCATTGTGGTTTCACCTGTGTGTCAGCCTGTTGAGGCCATTTCGAATCCTACCTGTGTCATCTATACAGTAGCTGTTTCTCCACTGGTGTACTTGATCTATGAACTTGATAAGCATTTCTTTCTTGTGTTCAACTAAATCAGTAAAAAAGTATTCACCTGGGCCAAGTACAGAGCCCTGGGATGGAAGCCTCTTCCTGTCAGAATTCTCCTGAGTTTCCAAGTCAGGAAATTTGCCTGACCCTCTTTCTAGAATGTAAGCTTCGTGGGGACAGAAACTGTGGCCAGTTCAATAAATACTAGTGAATAAATGCAAAGAAACGAATGGAGTTCTATTTATTCTTTTAGCAAGAAGGACAAACATATGTTAGTGTAAGTAAGACTTAGGCATGATTACAAGTAACCACATAAAAAATCTTGTGTCTAGGACTCTGATAAAGCATGTAGCATAGAAAATGTAGCCCACATGCAGACATGAAAGTACAATACCTTCCGCAGGAGACACGATGGACTATAATGGCTTCTTTGGTTCTAAGAAACGATTGGACATAAAAATACAAGACTAATTAGCTTTAATTAACACGTTTGCTTACTATCCTTCCTCTCTGGTGACATTAGCATATGCTCAGTCTTTCGTTGCAACACACACACCTTGCCTAAGCTAAGCAGGATCAGGCCTGGTTAGTACTTGGATGGGAGACCACCTAGGAAGACCAGGTGCTGTAGGCATGTAATAAATAAATAAATAAATAAATAAATAAATAAATAAGGGATTGTAAGCTGACAAGTTCCTTGCAATCTGTGAGGTCAACCAAAGGTTGTCTCGCCGGTTGTCTTGCCTAAAAAAAACTAAAATAAAATAAAGTCAAGGTCCTGAGAGTAGACATGGGAAAGACCCCAGGATCCGCTGATCCACTCAGGGCACCTGGGAGGCCTCTGCTGGCCTTGAGGGTCCCCCTGCCCTCCGATTGTGACGAGCTCGGTGTCTGGCTGGCCTGAAGTCAGCCCAGCAGATGGGCAGAGGCTGGCAGCAAAGGCCCTCAGCGGCGGGGGGCTTCTCGTCCCTGACCACTGAGACTTCAAGCCTACTGTTACTTGATTTCCAGATATTGGTTCCTGTCTGGTCCTGTCGTTAAGTCACAGTTAATAGCACTCTACGCACTGGGAGACTGACCACATTAATAAGAAGAAGAACAATTAATAACAGCTGTTAATAACAGCTGCCATTTATTGGCTGGTTATAATGTACATACGCATTCTCTCTTGGTTCTCACAAGAACCTCCCATGGAGATTGTACCATTAGCCCCTTCATGGATAAGCTGAAGCTTAGGATATGGGGGTCACTTGTCCCAAAATCATGAAGCTGGCAGGTGGCTGCCTGACTCCAGAGTGTCCGCTCCTGACCACTGGGCCACACTGTCTACCTTCTCATTGATGATCCTCCCTTGTCAGTTGGCATTGGATGCAGGTTGGTTAAATTTAATTCCGCAGTAATTTTGAATTTTTCATCACGTGTAGGCAATATGTTATGTGTCATATACGTTTCTAGTCAAAAGGCAGAATTCCCAGCTGCATGGCTCTTACAGCCCATGAGATCAGGTTCTGCTGTGGCCGCCACCTCATAACTTCGATGATTTAAAATATGTGAAGTTTATTTCTCACTCATGCTCCGTGACCACTGCAGGTCACCTGGGGTCTCTCTACTCATCATGGTCACTCAGGAACCCAGGCCGACCAAGCAGCCACCACCTTGAACACTAAAGGTCTCTGAGGAGAGGAGAGGAGGAGAGAGAGACACGGAGAGTAAATTCACTCCAGCAGTTAAGTGCTCATCCCAGAAGGGACACACACCACTTCCACTCCCTGAGCATCGCCACAACAAGTCCACGGCCCTGCCCACTCACAGAGGGCCCTGGCGGTATAATCCCATGATGGTGACACCCCACGGAGGATAAGACAAGACCCACTGCCTCACAGGACAGAATGTGGTGCATCGCAAGCTAAGTGGCACAGGTTGAAAGGGACTGGAAGATAATGTCCTTTGGTGGGATTAGGAAGGGCTTCATGGGGGAAGAACGGGCTTTGTGAGAGAAGGGAGACTACAGCAGGCAGAAACGGGGGGCGGGGTGGGTTGAGAACCTAGATGAGGCAAGAGGAAGAGCAGAGGCTCTGCGTCGGGGAGGGGAGGCCACTGCGGGAATTCCAGTGCAGCCTGGAGCACAGAGTTCACGTGGGTGCAGAGGACAAGGGGGAAGGCCGGACTGAGGCTGCGTGGAGAAATCTGCTGTCAGTCTGGTGGCCTGTGAGGCACTGGAGGGGGTGGCTGTGACATGATTAAAGCTGTGCTTTATTCAAAAGTTACTTCTGACAGCGGCCCAGATGGGAGTGTCAAGTTAGGGCTTCAAGGGCAGGTGAGACGCTTACGCGATCTCTGAGGTGAGAGAGGAGGAGAGTCTGAGCTGGGGCCAGTGACGAGGGGAAGTAGGGGCAGGGGTGGAGATATATGTGGAAACAAAACTTCAGAGCCACAGAATCAGACATGACGTCAGGCTAGGTAATCGAATGTGATCAGAGGGAGCAGGTGAAGGAAAGACAATGCCCTGATTTCAAGGCTGCATGAAGTTCTTGGGTGTCATCAGTGGGACCTTCCAAGAATCCACAAGCGGTCTCCAAGGCAGGATCAAGACAAATCTTACTTTTGTAGAAACCAGCATGCCTCTGGTCCCATAGATGTCTTATTGGACAAGAGCTTGAGCTAACCCTATAAAATATTTTCTTCCCTCAAGAACATTGGAATTAATCCACTATTTACTAAGTGTGCTGTAGAATTGGTCTCTTAATCTATTATACATTGACACTGACCATGCAAAATATTTTTCACAACCTGTAGTGTCTTTGTATAGGGTACTGAAGCTGGTGTGAAAATATGTTTCTTGTATTCCTTGGACTTAGAAACATATGTATTTTATTTTAAAAATTTTTAGAGACATTAAGGAGTAACAGTGTGTCAATGAGTTTATTCTATATGCATGAACAGGAATTCAGTTCAGGAAGCATGTGATAGGACCTGGGGTTTTTGCAGAGCTAGTAGTGTGTTACACACTGATCACTGTCATGGCAAAGTCCAAGGTTAAATTCATCCTCCTTAGATGGAAATAAAATCAAAATCTACCAGGCTAAGGTGATTTTAACTTTAATCCAGTCTTGCACACATCAGAGAAGCTTGGCAAATTCCTTCGTCTAATCTTCCTTGCACAGCAGGTGTACCTACGAAGGCTTAGGCTCTGCTTCTAAGTAAATGTAAAGCCTTTGTTTTATAATGAATTCTGCGCATCAGTAAACATACTTTAATGTTTTTATGGTGTTGCCTTATAATTAGATCAGAAATTAGACAATTTAGTACAAAGGAGAGGCAAAGCCTGGAAATACATCAGCTTTCACTTAGTTTGTTTGTTCGTTTGTTTGTTTTTGCATATCATGGACAAGCACATTGATTCCATATCGAAGGAACAGGTTCTTGGAGCTTGAGTCACAGATATCACGTAAGGTCTTGCTACTTAGAGTGTGGTCCTTGGACCAGAGGCATCAGTAGGACTTGGTTACTTGTTAGAAATGCAGAATCTCAGGCCGCACCTCAGACCTATTAAATCAGAATCTACATTTTAACAACATCCCCAGGGGATTTTTGTGCACACTGGAGTCTGAGAAGCACTGACATGAGGGACCCAACACAAAGAGTGGACTAAAGAAAGTTAAATAACACATGACCCACAACCCTAATTCTAACCCTAACCCTAACCCTAACCCAACAGTCTTTGAAGATTGGTACAACCACCCTAGTTTCGAAAACAATCTGGAGCATTTTCAGGGATCCAGAGGGAATATAGCTCATTTCCCCACAACATCTTTTCTATTCTGGGAGCTTGGAAGGCGTGGGATGAGCCCATAATGATGGGGGATGGTCCGGGATTCTGCGTCTGCCCCATCAAACACTGTCCTCCCAGGAGAGATGGAGATCTGACACCCACAGGAACCTGGCTAGATTGGGGGAAGGCTTAAGCTCGTGGGGTGAGTGAGGACAGCACTGGGGTAACTGGTACCCGGAATCACCCCACTATTCCCCAGCCCAGGAAAGTCTGTCCCCAGCTCTGCTGAAAGGCACAAAACATTAACTGCCTGTAATTTTGACACGTCAGATATTTAATAAGGAACAAATTAGCACTTGGGTCTTTTTTTTTTTTTTTTTCTGAGACAATCCAATTTCTACGCCAGGCACCAACTTCTATATTTCAAAATGCATTTTTGAAGGTTAATTAGAGAAGCGGCAGAGACAGTGTTTTCCAAGAGGGATTTTTCTGGTTCCTTCCAGGTCTATGGATGGCAGAGAAAATAACTTTCAGACACTGTAAATTGAGTATGTGAAGCTGTGAGAATAAACCCTTCTCATTAGTCATCGTGTCAATTACAGTATCTAAGGAACAATTTTGTAGCAATAGCATATTTATTTGATGTTGTGAAAGCTACCTGGACCCACCGTTAGGATGGTATTTGTTCTTAATGCTCCGGCTACCTCTTTAACAAGATGGCACTCCATAAAAATTTAGTGTGTTCCTACTGTAATTAAATGGCCCTAGTCATTTTTGCATTTATGATATAAACTATAATGGCTGTAAAATCCCGCAATTAACTTTCCTTGCGCCAACATTTCATACTTGAGAAATTCTCATTACAAATTTCATTACTGATTCACTTATCGGTAATTTGTCCTGTGTAACCTAAAGAATATTAACAAATTTAGAGTCACTTTTGCTCTATTAAAAACTAAATACGAAAGTCTTTCGCCTAGCAAGTCAATCTTGATATTTCAAAGGGCCCCAACATCGTTCCGGAGCGTGGGGAGGCTGGGGAGGGGAGAAGATCATCTGATCGGAAAGAGTGGCGTGAATGTGGAAGGAAATGAGTGGGTGTCATTGAGCTCATCCGCTTTCTCAGCGAGAGAGCCCGATGCACTCGACCCTGTCCCAGGGGAGCGAGAACGACAGGGGCCAGGGAACAACCGGACGCACATGGAGACATGACAGGGAAGGCAAACGAAGGCCTGGGCCTTGATCCCTGGGGCCGGGGGCTCGTTCTGTCTGCTTCAGTTTTCTCTCTCTCAGGGAGCTCGGAGTTGGCTGGACGGACCCCGCAGGGCTGTAACCGGCTCTTCTGCTGCGTGTGTTGGGTGGAAAATCACAGTGGCACGTGTTCACTGACCTGGTGTCAGGACACCTGAATTCTAGTCCTCCTCCTGTCACGAGCTTGCTGGGGACTGCGACAAGGTTTGTCACCTCTGGTCCTGGTCCAGTTCCTGTTGCCCTACTAGAAAAAGAGAAGGGATTCACTAGAATGATTGGGAGACTCCGTGTGTTCCTCCAAGGACAGCACTTCCCAGAAGACAAAACCCAGAGCTTCTCCTCCTCCAACAGTGGGTGACTTTGACAAGGCCCCAAACCCTGTGAGCCAGCCCCTCGCTGGATTTCCATGACAATGGTCCCTCAAGGAGCAGCCTGAGTAAATATTTTCCCCCAATAACATCCTATCTCAACATTTCACTGCCTTCGTAACTGCATTCATTTTATTCTAATTTGTAATTAACTTTTACAAAATTAAATTGGAGATAGAAAATTACTGTCCTGACATAAATAATTCTGCTGCTGGATGTAGCCGTGTTCACACAATCAACAGCACGATTCGTAAATGAGAGAAATGTTGT
Organism: Eonycteris spelaea; assembly: GCA_003508835.1. Classification (NCBI taxonomy): domain Eukaryota; kingdom Metazoa; phylum Chordata; class Mammalia; order Chiroptera; family Pteropodidae; genus Eonycteris; species Eonycteris spelaea. The sequence goes on from PUFA01000036.1 coordinate 466,809, forward strand.
CACACTTATTACTTCTGTGCGCTCCATCTTTTATAGGATATTGCAGTGTAAATGGAAAATGTATATGATTTAATAAGCCTCAAAAAGAAATGGCCCACTAACCGCACAACGGTAACAAACTGTCCTCCCCCCTCATTACAGGGCTTTCTCCTCGTGTGGGGCTCGGCCTCATTACCTGAGTTGTGTCTTCGACAACCCAGAGCCCATTCAAAACACCTCAAAGAAAGGATGTCCTGCAAACGCTGTGCAGCTTCAAAATCTATACCGGGTGGGAACCCTTGGTGGCGCTATAAAACGAGGAAAGGGTTCCTTTTATTTTTCAAACTAGGAATCAAGCAACAAACGTGCTATCTGGCCCCATAAAGCCGGCTGCTCCCCACCACCACGTGGCCAAGCCAAGCTCCTCGCCACCACAAGGACCCAGAAACCGAGCACCTTGCACAGCGGCAGAGGAGGGGCTTTGTTCCCTCTCCAGGTCTTTAGCTGACTTTTGGAGGCTTACAAGTTTAAAGTTTCTTTGTTTTCAGAGCGCCAGGGCTCCCGTTTGTCGTTTGTCGATGACTGCCATTTTTCAAAGGGTTCCAGCTCACCCAGGAATTCATTATTAGGGCGGTAGCAGAGAGGGCGGGGGATGGAGGCGCCCTCGCCTCCAAGCCCATCCCCGCTCCCGCGTGGGCGCCCCCCGCCCGCGCCCCCGCGGTCGGGTTTGGCAAGCGGAAGCCGGAGTGGGATCCCGCCTGAAGCACGTGCCCTGGCTTCCTCCGAGCCTCGTGCGGTTTCTGCAGCTTCCAGCAACGTGTGGCGTACACTTGCGCTGAAGAATTTAATGACTTGTTTTACTGCTGCCTGCCATCGATATTTATCTATATTAACTGAAGAAAGGCATTACTCCAAGCGGCGTTTCACACCTCTGAGCATTACCGTCATTCTAAAGTCGGCAGTTGTACCAAATTCTATGGGCACACACAGAGCTGCCGTCTGAATGGAAGTGCTCCAACTCGAAGTTGTTAAACTTGAATTGTCTGCAGCTATCTGGAAAAACCGAAGCCAGAATTATTCCAGCTGCTATAGGTGAGAATGATTGGCTAAAAAGCGATGGAAACCATCTTTTCGCTGCTTGGTTTTTCTTGAATTAACAAGAGCACCTTGCAAGTATATGTAACAGAAAAAGAAAAGCTCTGACAAGGTGATGTACTATGCTTCTTTCTGCCGTAAGTGGCCGGGCAGACAGGCTGAACGATCCCTCCCATGTTTCCCCTTCTCTCTCCTCCGGTGGTCAGGTTTCTCACTCTCCATTTCCCTGCCAGAGAGCTTTCCCTGACCCCACTTTTACCATCAAACATCTCCTGGTTGGCGTCTCTTCAATGCCTTATTGAAAGGGCATCTTGCTTGCTTGCTGGCGTGTGCACTGGCTTGCTTCCGGCCTGCCTCCCCACTGGCGTGGAAGCTCCTGGAAGGGCAGAGACAAGCCAGGCCTACACCACTATCTCCAGCACAGAGCACGGGGCCTGGTATGTGGCGGGGGCCCTTTTCCATTTGCAGAATGAATCACCCATTCTCGGAGGACACGAGCTCAAAGCACAGTGGGTGTTGATACTACTTGTACAGACCACATCATTTTGAGCCAACAGTTTTAAAAGGATCATTTGAACACCTTATGCTTGAGCTCTCCTCAAAGACCAGCATCGTCAAGGGTGGGAGGATGGGACAGACCAGCTGGGCCAAACTTCACCTTACAGAGGAGAGAACTGAGTCCCAGAGGGATGAGGAGACTAGTCCAAGTTCGTCTGGCAGCGGCAGAAGTGACTCCAGAACCCGGGCTCCTGGAGGCCTGCCGGCTCTGGCTCGTCCTCATACACCGTCTTTCATCTCCAAAGGTAAGCTCTCCAGCCAACGGCTTCTAGAACGGCTTGACTTTCACATTCTGGTCTGAAATGTACTTCCTCTAATTCTCTCACCTTCAGAAATTACGTTTATGGGACACCTGGGCAAGAGAATTAGTTCTCAATTCATAATAGATAAGGTTTACATTTTTAATAATAGAGTTAGGACTTCAGAGAACCTTATAACGGCACTGTTAGCCCACCACAGGTAGGTTTTCTGTCCATCCAAGATTACTCACCCAGTGACTTTACACACTCTAGAGGAAACACAAGACTTGGACATAGAACTCGAGGATAGAAGGATGCACGTTCAGCATGAGTCTGATTCTCAGTCTTTCTGAAGGTGCGAGGGCTCACTGTTATTTGGTGGATTCTGTAACACGGGACTGACACATTACACGTTTTCTTTAAAAAAAGAAAACAGAAAGTGAAATTAATTTATTTTCATTTGAATTAACCAGAGATGCCCTGGAGAATGGCCTGCAAGGCTGAGAAAAATCATTGAATTGAGAAGCCCGAAAACCAGTAGGTAAGACCTTGTATATATCAATCCACATTCTGGCCCGACTTTTAGTATGACTTATAGAGTATGTGTGTCCCTAAATAAAGAGATAGGGATAGATTTAAAAGGAGTCAAAAAAAAAAAGTGATTCAGAAAACACTGCTGCTGCCTGCTGTTTATAGAACACAAGGAAAGGCATAGGTCTAATTTTGTGTTGTCCTAGGTAGTCTTGTTCACAGTAAATGAAATTGTTTACGAAAATCAGTATCTTTTCTCTGATTACCATCTGCTTATCAATAGTCCTGGATAAAATTAATAGCAAAGGTAAAGAAAAGCATGGTTCATAATATGGAGCAGAATCGTTGAAAAAGGAAATAAGTAAAGCTTTCCTTCAACATCAAATCAATATTCCATTTTCTTAGTGATTAATCCAAATGAGCACCCAGCTCTTAACGTTTTAATGGATATATTATTTCAATCTTTTATTTACTCTCTGTTTCTAAAGCAGGATAATTTTAGCATCAGTTGACCATCTTATTGATATTCCCTGTATTAGGTCAGTGGAACATGCACAGATGAACAGACGGTTTTAGGTATCGCAAAATCGGCATACAGAAATATTTTCTTCATTCTTTCAGGCTAACGAGCAGTGACAGGTATGCAAAGCATCAAACTGTCAAAACTGTGACTTCTACTGTCGTCTGCATCATAATCTGTTTCTTAGTAACACTTGGTCTGAGCAGCAGTAATAGAATTAATTATACTTCATTTTGCTGCCTTTAACAGTATTGACCAAATTTAAGAACAAATGAGAAGTGCTTATCAAGCTTGAAGAAAATAATCCATCAGTGGCACAATTTAAATTCTCTGCAGTTCTCTTATTAATCAAAGTAACACTTACTATCCTATCTCCACTTCCCATTAACAGTCATTAAGCTCTGCTGCTGATTGAAGCAATTTCTTTAGGGACCTCAACCTCATTTTTAAGAGAAGCTTCTTTAGTGGAAAACAATATCATATAAGCACGGTGACTTAAAAGAGAGGAAGAGGTTCTTCAATCATGTTCTGACCTTGATATTTTCTAACAGTGGAAGTTTAGAGAAGCAGCTCCGAGGATGGAAGGGCCGCCCTTGCTCAGTTCGCGGGGAGAGGGCTCGCGTCCAACAGCGAGGCGTGGACTCCGGTCGAGCACCTCACCGGCCCCTCGGAACCACTGCGGCCCTCGTGCGGCCTTCTTGCGCTTACGATGTGAGATGCGTCTCAGGAACGGGGAACCCACGGAGAGGGGTTCTCCAGGAGGGCCTTTGCCTGACCTGTGGTTCTGCGGAGGCACACGGTGGGGAGGCGAGGGGAGGCCTGGCGTCTGAAGAGTTGGGTGTGGAGCGCTGCTCCCCGCTTCTAACCCACGGGACCCTGGGCAACTGGTCCCGTCTTCCCTGCCTCCGTTCTTCTCTGCAATGGAAATAGTGGTACCGTCTGCTAAGCTTACCTCTCCGAAGTGTTGCGGAAACCACACAAAAAAATACATGTGAAAGTCTTTTGAAAGCGCTGAGCAAATATTAACTCTTCCAGCCCCAGAAGCCACAGACGGTGTTTCAGTCAACCCTACCCCCAGGTCCTTGCCCATGTTGATGCCCAGTAAGAGCTGAATTAATGCTAACGAAGCCCTACTCCTAAAAATGAGAATAAGGTGACCCACATGATTGAAGTGGAGTAATGGTCTTTTTCAAAAACACCCATCATGCACGGAGGGGGCTGTGGATATGCACACACAACCCAAGGGCATTGTGGGGGGGGGGGCGGGGAAAGCATTGCTAGAAAAAGGGATTCCAGAGGGCAATGTCTGTGAGGCGAAAAAGAGGTCCGTGATCAGGATGACTGAGGAACCCATCTGAGGAGGAGAAAGCCCAGAGGATGCTGGTGACTGGCGAGGTAAAGCGACACCCGCCTGCCGGTCTGGCCATGCCAGGAGGGACGGTAGAGCAGGGGCGGCTCTCTCTCCAAGTGCCCACTGCTTCTGCCCCTTAGGAGTTAACGTCGGTGGTCCTGACCGTGGATTGAGTAGGCAGGCTGTGAATAGTCAAGGCACCGAGTTGAAGGCCAAACGATGGCGTGTCAGGATGGGGGTGGACTTGGGAACAAGGCTCTGGGCTGTATCTTATCCACACCAGCCGCATGGCGTGTCCAAGCAGCCAGGGCCCCGCAGTCTCCTCATTTGCAGAATCCCCCGGAAACCAGCATTTCCGCTGGTTATTAACTGTAACTCACCATAATCCCAATATTTGTAAAACCTTGATACAATATGGCACTGGCTCTGAAATTTCAAAAACACTCAGTTTCATCCTGCTCAGTCTTACTAATGAGGAAACAGGCTCGGAGAGGACCAGGGGCACACCTGAGGGACCCCAGGGCTCTCAAGAGGGGCTGCTGCACGTCTGTCCCCTCGTTACTGCCATGCTTTAAACATGGAACTCTTTTGCTATGGGCTTAGCTCAAAGATAAGGGTTTCAGAGAACGGACAGGTAGACAGATCCATTCTTTTCCTTTAATGGTCACTGTCCCAGGAGAGAGAAATCAAGACCTGGATCTGAATTTGCTTGGCCAGCATAGACGTGAAGACGCCTTTCTATAGGGTATCGGGCCTGATGCATAAAGACAATCATATAATCAATGAAGAGATGGAGCCACCGCAGTTTCTGATGACCACTGAGGTTTCCAGCTGCAAACCAGGCCCCGTCCTGAGAGGTTCCCAGCAGCCGGAAGAGAGCAGAGTTCAGCAGGCAGTGAATTTTTTTCCCCTTGAGGAAACGAAGGGCACCATCCACCACTTAATTTCTGATAAGACGTTAAATGTATGATCCTCGTCTAAGGAATGAAACGCGGAGCTGAATTTTAGGATCAATGGAAAACCTACCCCTGTTAAAGCACTTAGAAAGGAAAACATCCACAAAATGTCCCATTAGGCTGACAAATTTATAATGCTATGAAAAGGGTGACAGCCGTTTCTAAGCCGAACAGAGCATCGTGTTTAAAGAGTATGAATGGATTTGAGTTCGGCCATATTTCATCTGCACGAACAAGTTGAGCTATCACATCTCTTCCCAATATTTCCCACATTTACTTTTCACCAGGGCTATGTACACCATGACAGAATGTGGACATCATCCTAAAAAATAAGTTGTAAAATGAACGATATTAAATGGACTTTCACAGTGTGAAGACGTGGAAATATATTCTCATCCTGATGTGTGGGGCTGTACAGACATGAATGCCATTAGCATTAATGGTAATTAGGTGCGTAAATCCCCACGCTCAGGATGAGAATGTGCCCCTTAGTTGGCAAGTACAATAACGGGCTCATTTTTTGAAGCTAGAAACAGCTGAGACTTCCCCTCCCCCTAACTGAGAGAAAATATACAGAGTGGCTCAGAGCATAAAATCTGATCACCCACTCTCACAAAACATGCCATTCAAGCACTTTAAAAACTCTTTTGCCTCAGAAAAGCTGAAAATGTAGGAAAAAGTTCAGATTGGGGGCTGAGTATTCTAGCAGTTTATGCTTTATCATTCATAGTTTCCTGTCACCTGCTAGGAGCTATACACTCTCATAATGAACTCGTTTTATTATGGTCTGATAGCTATTGAGAATAATATTTTTCAGTCAACCCAGAAAGGGCTGTTGAACTACAATGAAAATTTGCAGAAAGTAAGCAAATTTAGCATCCTGTTCACCAAAGCCAATATATTCTAATCTCATTAAAACAGGCAGGCAGATGACAGTGCCAGGGAAAAGGTTCAATCTTCTCTTTTTTAATTCTTAAATTAATTAGGTGCATGACCTCAGTGTTTGGTTAGGCCTCACCTTACATAGTCGGAAAACAAAAAAAGTCCTCTTTGCCAAAAAGTCAGACAATATTAGCACAGAGGGCTGCCTGCTTTGTGAGTTTGCAAACACTCCATCAGGGCACGACAGGGCAAAGAGACACGTGTAATTAAAATGTACTAAAAAAACAAGCTATTGTGGCTTTCAATTACAATGGAACTAAAAAAGCAACCATATTATTTCTACAAACTATTTTCACTTAGCACAGTTCAGATGGAATTATGGCCATGACCTTTTAAAAATGTGAAAGAGTGAATCAATACCCTTTCAGAGGCAAGATTGCAGGAGCAGAATTGGCCCTGCTGTAATGGTGTGTATTTCTGCATCAGAAGGCAGTTGAAACCTAATTATCGTCAATCACATACAAGGTACCTCCACGTACTGATGAGCACGGGCAGGAAGCAGCGTCCGCAGGAGGGTCCATGAATGTAGGTCTTCGACGGGTTGGAACATGTATGGTGAAGGGACTGGGGGACCTCAGAAGCCCTGAACCAGCAGAGTAAGGCTTCCAGGTGAGTTATAGGGACTGTCACTCGTTTACAATAACTAACACTGGCCTGTCAGAAACAGCCACCTGTAAATGATGTACGAGTGGCTGGCAGCCTGCCATCCGCCGATAGACCTTGCAGCCAAGAATCACATTTTATCGTCGAGGTCATCGGAATGCTTACTTGGATATATGCCATATATTATTAAAAAATAACAAACAACCAATCAGCAACATTTCTTAAGGCTCAAGGGCAAAATGACCAACTTGCTTTTAGAAAATAGGAAACAAGTATCCAAGGTGCATTTTAGCCCGTGACTATTAATTGTTTCTCTCTACATACAAAGAAGCAACACTATGGAGAGGCCTGAGGTGGGCGATACAGTGTCAGATGGAGAGATTACATATGGATATTCACTTTTTCTAAGCTGTTTCATCCCTGATGCCCACAAAAAACAAACAAACAAACAAACAAACTTCACCACCAGCGAAGGTCCCAACTGCTAGACTGTGTGCTGGTGACAGTTCCGGGCTGAGAAAGCCATGGAAACCAGTTTAGCAAGGTGAGGAGATAAGGATCTCGTTTTCCATTCAGTTCCATCCTTCTGGAATCTGCCTGAGAACAATCAAATGATCCTATGTACCATGGCCCATTTTGGGGGGGAGGGGTGCAATTTTTAAATATACCATCAGAAGGCCATATCACGTATTTAATTTGATTCAAAAGCCTATACGTGGGTAGAAGTTTCAACATTATTTCAACACAAGAAACACAGCATTACCAAATGTTATGGAGACTCGGCCACGGGAAGTGTTCGGACAACCCTTGCAAATTTCTTCAAAACCAACCACTCAGCTCTGTAGCCGTAGAATTTCAAATAGCGTCCCATCTAGCTTGGTGTTAAAAACATCTGTGATAATCAGCTTGCACAGCCCTCGTCCTGCAGTTCCGCTAATTCCCAGAGAAATGAAGGGTTCTGCGTATTTGTTAACATTATATAGTAATTGGACAAGCTTTTGTTCAATGCTCTTAACGTTCCTAGAATAAAAACATTAAAAATGCACTTAAAAAAACAACAACAGGAATCCTCATTACACACAAGCAATAGTTTTTAATTTAGAAAAAGAGTCTAATTGAAATTACATTTGCTATGCAGAGACTACCAATAATTATCGCGGCTTTAAATATGCACGCACGAAGCTTCCTTTTGAATTGATGACTCTTTTCAGAAGTGGCTACTCCTAGTTGAGTTCAGGGTCCAGGGACTGGTCTGTGAAAGCAGGTGGTCCCCAGGTGTACCAGCTGGCCTCCCAGAGCTGCAGTGGCAGGCCACATGCTGATTTAGTGACTAGAGGGTTCCACGAGATTCCTGCTCTAGCAACAAGTCACAGTGCTTGTCCCCACTCCACCGCAACCACAGAGTTCTTGAGTTAGCCAAATCCTCTCCCCGCAAAGCGGTGACGTGCCATCATTTTCGCCTCTGGTCTCCTCGTGTGACCATCGAAAGTGAGAGAACCCAGGGACGGATAAAAAGGGAAGCTGAAATGCTGCCCGCATTGTTACGTTGGCGATTTGGAAAAGGAGAACACTGTTGTTAAAAGCAGCAACTTATAGGTAAAAAATAAAATAAATAAAGGACTCTTACAGGACTCCGTGACTCACTTGTTGGACTAAAACACACACACACACACAAGAGCCTCTCTCTTGAATAGCTCATGGCCAAAGACAACTTTAACGCCTCTGTCTGTCTGCTGTATCATGTTATTGCAATTTATGTGACACCAATATCCACTGTACAATAACCACTCCAAGGCCTCTTAACAGGAGGCTTCTCAACCTGCTGATTTCTGATGTCCCACAAGTGCTATAAAGTGATCACTGTTGACCAATGTCTTGTTTTAATGTCCCCTAAATAATAATAAACTGGAATGCTAAAAAAGGAAAAAAATCCATTCTCATTCACGAATATATTTCTTCGAAACTACCGTATGATGTAAAAATAAATTTATAAATTTCCCTCTTGGCAACTTAATTTGTAGATAACTGAGGTTGTGATTGTTTTTAGGTAAGAGTCTTAACATTGAATTTGGAATCTATGTGATCGTTTAATATCATTAAGGGAATATTGTATTGGTTACAATGGCTCAGTAAAGTAACCAGCTTCCATGTGGTTATATCAATCTCTTTCTGTAACACTGTACACTAGTTTTTCCCCTAGAGTCCTCCATGTAATGCTGAGAAAGTGTCAGAAATAATGACTGTCTAACCTATCTGCAATAAAAACGTAGAGCATGGATTTATAGTTGTAAGTATCAAAGATTTTATTTCATGACTGCAGGTAATGATGAATCTTTTAGCACAACTAATGTCTGGAGGAAACCTCTCTTCTTCTCCGAGCTGTCACATGGAGACTATTTATAGGGCCCTTAGTGCTGTGGGGTTTTAGCATAAAGAGGCAATGTGTCTAAGGTGCCTCTGGATGGAAATGCTAGCAAGGGCTTCCTCTCATTGAAGATCTTTTAGTAGATGGCATTAGATTCCCGCTTTGTGTGTTTACGTCCCCCAAAGACAGGGGACAGATGTTTAACATCAGCCCATTAATCCCTTAGCCCAGGTTCCTGTGACAGCACAAACCCAACAGAATGAGCCCTTTGCCTTTGCTCAGTGTAAATGCCGCAATTTACTGCTGATTTACAGAACAGGGTCAGGCCATTAGAAACTTGGCAATCTTCAGTACAGCTGGAAAACAATATGCATGATAAGCTAAAATTCAATACCTTCTTGCACTAATTAAATGGGTTCCCACCAGGACAAAAACACAAATTACAATACAGGGCTTTTCTGCATCCCTATGCATTTTTCTACAGCTGTGACCAAGCTTTACTTGTATATGTCTTTGGATATTAGGTTTTAATTCACTTCCACTATTTAAAGATTGTGTTCATATCATAGTCATTCTCCGTATCATTCCACTCTAATTCTGCTTCCAAATTGGTTGATAACTCGTTTTCCTTTGGTGTAAGCAGACAAGTGTATAAACAAAAACACCGACGATGTCCTAGCGCCCTGCTTGAATTTCTCTCACACAGATGAGCAGGTCGGTAACAGTTTTTCTCTTAAAATAAACCGAGACTTGTAAATATTATAAAAACCCAAAAGAACTTGTTTTGGGATTGAGACAATCTCATTGCAGAAATTCTCATAGCGGCCTGTGAAGGTAGAGGACCAGGCAATTGGGTTTGAGAACGAACATCATTTTTCCAAAAAAGTGGAGCTTACAAAGATAATTCACACCAAGAGTTAACATGGGGGAAATAACTCTTACTTTCTGTGGTTCACAGGATGGAATCCCCCCCCCCCGCCTCCGCTAGCCCCACTGTAAGAAAAAAATAACTTTCACAAAGGCAGATGCTCATAGCTCCAGAAATACGGGTCTGTGAGTTGCCCAACATTTTCCTGAATAGTGAATAATATTTAGATCACATGTGAGTTGCCTCCAGATCACCCACTGCGAAGCAGAAGCACGATTTTGAACAGCTGGAGGTTTAAGTAAAAAACAAGAATAGCTACAGGCTTTATCTTAGATCCAAACGGTATGAATAATAATCATCATCGTAAAAAAAATACCTGATAACTATAAATCTCATCAACCAATGTAAAAGAACATTCTAAATCTATTAATATTTTCAAAGACATTATCTTTCTGCCACCCCACTGCTTTGTGACTTGTTGTAGCAGCTCTATTATTTGCCTTAAAACACCATCTAAGTGTTTTTCTTCCCCTGTGAGGGGAATCTTCCAACAACCTTTGCAAGACACAGCCCGCTGCTCCCCCGCAGGAGAACTCGGGTATCATTAACAACCAAAGACACTTCAGGCACAAGTTGAAACTCCAGTGTTTCCAAACCTTCCTGCCTCCCATCAAAATTCATATCCTGTCACTGTTCTCGGAGCAGAAAGGCTTCTCATTATAGCATCATTCCCCTCTTGCAAGAAGCACTGATTGCTGCACTGGTGGCTTTGGAAGGCAAAGATGTAATTTAGCAAAATAATGTACCATGCTGATTAATTTAATGTAGCCCATGACTAATTATGGTAATTCATTACATCTACAATTAGGCTAAGTAATTTATTGCACTGCAGTCTCATAAAGCAGAGGATTTATATCGAGTTTTGAATGTCACCCAAAGGACATTTCTGTACCTTGTCCTTACTGAAGCGGAATGAGCCTGCCAGCTGAGATGAGTCAAAAAAAAAAAAAAAAGAAAAAGAAAAGAAAAAAATCTCCCCCCTTCCTCACAGACGCTCACACTCGCGCCCTGACCCGCTCTTGGCCGTTTGTGATGTTTGTGTTTTGGAACTGAATTCAAGTGCAAGGAGCGTTGTCCTGGTCACCTCCACCTCTTCCACCTCTCCTCTCTCCTCCACCTCCTCCTCTCCTCTCCTCCTCCTCCTCCTCCTCCTCCTCCTCCTCCTCCTCCTCCTCCAGTTGTGCCTTTGTGACGATTTGGTGTGGTTTCCATTCGTTCGGGGGTCTTGGCTTTTGATTTTGTTTTCTCGGAAGCCGCATACCAGTTCCGTCTCTGTAACCGCCACCCCCCCCGCCCCCACCCCGGAGACCTTACAAAGGGGAGCGAACCACGTACAAAAGGCTGCGGGGTCTCCCCAGTCTCCGCCGGCGCGTGGTGGCGATCGGCGCGAACCGGCGCTTGCGCGACCGAGGTGCATTGCTCATTCTGCAGATAATCACACGGCAGTCGGCTTCAACAAAGACCTCGTCTTCCCCGGGCCGCGTGAAAAGGGGACATCGCCCCTCACTTAGGAAAGACGCAAGCATAGCATTATGTTGAAATACGGCCTCACTTGTACCCTGCGGCGGGTTTTGCTCCAGCGATCGGGTACTTCGGAGACCAATTTGTTTAGCTGATCACTGTCTCTTTGACATGGCTGCAAATGTTACCTTTCTTTTTCAATCAAAAACACAGCAGGGGGGGCATCTGTTTGGCACAGGCCTGCGCTGGCTTCCCCGGTGCCTTTTTTGTGCGCATCATTTTACGTGGCAATTTGCTCAAATCTTTCATTCCTTGGTTTTGCTAAATATAACTTTCCAAAATGGGCCGTTTTCTCAGAATGTCAGCAAGACTCACAAATGGATGCAGCTTTTTTCCTGAACAGCCAATATCGGATCAAATGGAGCATTTTTCTGTTGTTTTTTTTTTTTTTAATGAACGAATACCTCACTGTCATCTCATTGTTTACTTAAAAGCGACATGTTTACTGAGGATGGTGAAATCACATCCACTCCACTGAGTTTCACTCCACGTTCTTTGTTTGGCTTTTACGGAGGTGCATTGTCACCAGTACAAGCATCATGGTTTTTAAGGTCCTTGAACAGAGCAGGTAATGCGAAAGCATACCTAGCGCGACCATATTAGTCATCAGAAAAAAAAACAGCTAGCAGGAAAGTGGTTAACTATCTTCCCCAGCTCAGATGCTGTTCAAAGCAATGACCCCCCCCCGCCCCTCCCGCCGCGCGACTCCCGCTCCCCCCGCCGCCCCCGCGCGGGTAGGAACAGATGAGCCGCACCACGCACTGAAGCCACAGGGATGCGCGTGGATTTCTGAGCGCTTTGTAGAATACAAATGAATTATCCTCATTCTTCTCCTAGCAGAGCATATAGGCCAGACCTCATTAGAATTCAATATCACTCTGCTTTTCTAATGTTAATGTACCAGTTATATAAGAAACACAGGGTGTGAGGGGTTATTCCACAATGATGTTCAACATGATATCATAATTCTGAAAACTAGATGTAATCTTTGTTAAAGGAAATTATTGCATTTTACCATCTCTTTTTGCTTCTAATATAACTTAAATTCCCATTCTAATAGTGGATTATAAGAGGCCTTAATTCTTTGTGTCTCTCTTAAAGCTGCAGTGACTACAATACCGGCTTTATGGCTTTTTTTTTTTTTTTTAAATGCCGTGACTAAAGATCGGATTGTGAAGGCTCCGAGGCCATCTCCCTGTGAAAGGAAACACAGCACATTACATTAATAAACAACTGTAGGAGTTTTCTTCACCCAGGAATAACTCAGGGCATTAAGGCTTGAGGTCTTTTGTCTGGAGTGCAGCAAGAAGTGTAATGAAAACAAAACCAGCAACACATAAAAATACAATTTATGCTCTTTTATCAAGCGAAGAAAAAGTTGGTTAACGTTTGAAAAGGGAGCAGTAATGTAAATTTATTGACAATTTTATTGTAATAATTAGATGTTTACACAGTCTGGACATTGTGGCTAAATCACTTCTCGCACGTTTATTTGCAGGGAGCTGTTTGCTGGGCCGTTTGCTGGGCATCACAGCGGGTTCATTAGGAAGACATACTGTATTAGGGTGCAAAAAAACAACCAGCTCCGTTCTCCCCTTCTCCGTTTTATATTTACAAAAACAAACAAAAAAATCCAAAAACCCCAAACTATAAATAATGAAGTAAAATGCAGAATTCTCTTCATAAAGAAAACAACTTCCCTCATGGCCCCAAAATAGCTTGAAAATAAATCTCGTATTGTATATCTTAATATGCAGCATTAGAGAGACCGTCTTTAATACTATAACTAGCTTTTAATACCGAGTGTGTAAACGGCGATCTGTTTTTGACTAAGAATAAATTATAGTAGAGTATCAGGGAAGCTTTTGCTTCACTCTTTCCTTCAAAGAAAAACAGTATTTATTTTAGATGAGCACTTTCTCTTCTCGATATAGTTTGAAAGAGAAAAATCTTGTTTAGAGAGAAATATTTCTCTTAAGCAGTTTCAAACCAGATTAATGGATCAAAATTGCACATTTGAGTAAGTTGACTAAATTTAAACTCTCTACATGGCTCTCTCCCATTAATTTTTGTGCTTCTATACTAATCTTTAATGTGTTGCTCTGATATGGTTTTCATATTTCCAAACCGAGCTAAAATGAAAATGACAGATTTTCAGTTATGCAGACATAGCAGTCAAGTGCCAGGAAAAATACGTGAACAAAACAATCTTTAGAAAAGATATGAAATGAGAATAATTTGGTAGCATGATAGGGATCCAATAACAGGCGTATTTGGGGCAATTCTATCATCAATTTTTAAAATTTAAAAACTGTTTAAAAATTAAGGCACTAAATGCTAAGCTATAATGTGTTTCCAGCCTTAGTACACTTCCATTAGAATTAAGTAGTAATCAATATAGAATATTTATTGCTATAAATCACAGCACCAGAGGAAGCAAGGAATGATATGCTTAGAAGTCAAAATTCTCTACTGTAATCATTTAGGAAGAGAGAAAAAAGTTTTAGAAATGGACTGATTCTTACTTTAATCTCAGTTACCACAGTTTACTGCATTTCCAACTACTGTCCTTTGTATAGCAATGAAAATACATTACAAAAGTAATAATTTCCTTGTAAAGTATAAGATGGTAAAGAAGCTTTTATTTTACAAAGCAAATAACAGGTACACAATATGACTATTTTAAAACATTAATGAAATTAATTTCTGGCTCAAAATAATCAAGGAATCACATTACAGAGCATTATTTTAAAGAGAAGTGCTAAAAATGAACTCTATACCATATTGACATTATCAAATAAGTTACTGGAATTATATGCTACATAACATTATAGATTACAATCGCCAGGCTAAAAAATGGAATCTTCAAAGCTGCCGTATGATAACAAATATATTAATAATCTTAAATAAACTCAAACTTACTTTGATGTCTACACTTCTAAGTTATTCGAGACATGAGAAATGAATTTTTTAAAAAGTCAGATCATGAAAGCCATTATTATTTGAAGGAATATGCTCAATTTTTTAGATAATTTTAATTATTTAAGAGTCCTTTGCATTTTTTATTAGCTTTGCCTAAAGTTATAACATTAAAGCAATAAGGTTACACATGATATTCTGGTTCATCCTTTATTCTAGCCCTATATTTCTACAAACCACAAACTGAGATTCGTGCTATATTACAAGGCTAATTCCATCCAATAAAATTGTCTGATTTCTAGATATGCATCTGGAGAAAATGTTTAACCACAAAGTGTGTATTCACAAGCAAACACAGATTTCCATGTGGAAGAACCAGTTCATAAAGGGGGTACACATTGGTCAAAGGGAATCTGTACAAAAATTTTCCTTAGGGAATCGGTTCCCCCAAAAAATTTTCTGCTGAGTCCAACTACTGACAACATGTAACTAGGGCTGGTATTCAGATTGATGCTTTCATATATCAAAGGAAAAGTTTATTTTGAAATTCACAGACAGAAGTAACATCTCTGGTATCGGAATCTCCATTACCAGAAAATGGCCACAGCTTGGATACCAGCAGCTTGATTCAAAAAGGTTTAAAGATTACAGGATAATTTAATCCCAACTTCTTCTAGGATGACTCACATCAATTCTCATTATAAAATAACAAAAACCCACGGCTCCTTAACGTTATTCCAAGCAGTATGACATTCGTGCTGAGTGTTAAAAATTTTTTCCCCTCGCTCGTTTCTGGTGTGAAGGAGAAACTTTGATGTTGACTTATTGTTCCATTTCAGTTCTCGTATCTTCTGATGCAGAAAAGCCGTATCTAACAGCACTGATTTTTCAAGTCACCTAAAATATAATCTCACTGGATCCTCACTACACCCTGCGAGGGAGAGAGAACAGGTACCGCTGGCGTTTTGCAGGCAAGGATAACTTTTTCCAGGGCACGATGCAATAGAGCCAAAACTAGAATCCCGATTGGCTGCACTGCCAGTGTTCGTTCCACTGCCCAGTCCTGGCGGGGCAGCACCAGTACAACTCTGCCCCCCACTGAAGAAAAAGAACCCTTTTTCCCAAAGGGGTCGGGGCCACTCTCGGTTCCCAGAAGTATGCTTTACCATAACTGGCAGCGACTCTGCAAAAGACGTTCACGTTATTGACACACACAACAATTAGGTTCCCCTCACACTTACTTAATTCAGTAGCTGCCAGCATTTTGGAAATTTTCCCGAAATCAACTTTTTTTAATTGAAACCAACACAGAAAATCCTTCCCTTCCTCTCTCTGTACATTCAAGTATGTAGATACGAAAGGATCCCCGGGTTGTTTCCAAGCTATTCTCCTACCTAGAGTCTGGTGTGACAAAATTAGAGAGCCTTTCCTGTTATGTCTGAGGACACTGCCGGTGATGAGACCTGCTGAGAGCTGTGCCGAGGTGGCTACCTGGGGCTGCTCTCCTTCCCTGAGTTAATGTCCTGTCTCTTTTGTTTAGACGCTGAGTCTGTTTGGGAACGACTGTGTCGAATTCTATGTTTGAAATGCCCCTAGCACACTGTTGGTGCTTAAATGTAATTATTCAAAATGGAATCATTTAATTAGGTAGGAAGAGAAATGGCAAGCCCTGAGACGATAATAAAGAATAAAGCAAATCTGCCGACCGACCGAAGCAGAGCAACAGATGACAACGGGCACTCACAAGACAACCACACTGCGCGGTGTCACTTCAGGACGCTCATTATCAGGTAACCATAGTTAGGCCCCTTGCTTTTGCTGGGCTCACAGAAAGCAGAGAGCATGACTGATACTGATAATTCCATAGAGTGATAAGAACTGCATGTTCCATGCCTCACATGACTTAGCTCCTTGGGAAAGCCCACGGAGGAGGAGGAGGAGGAGGCGGGTGGAGGAAGGACATGAAAGCAGACAGTGGTGGGGATTCTCCAGGCCACGGGTTGGAGCCGGGAATCAGGAACGAGTCATCTGTCCATCTGGGTGGGACAGGTCATTGGACACCAACACGGTCCCCTTGGGCAGCAGCTGAAGATCGGGACAATGCCATGTCATCTGCCCCCTTTGGAAGCCCTGTCCTTTGGAAGCGGGCATTCAGAGCACCAGGCACAGAAACATTTCAGAGTCCGATACAGAACGAAATTCTGTGTGGAAACTGAACTTCAGTACGTCCTCCTCTTTGGGGTAGAAGAGAGCCCGTACTTCAGGGCTCAGTGTTAGCCCTCCTTTGGCTAAACTCCAGAGCCGCGTATGAACATAAGTTCTTACCTCCTACGCCCCCACCCCACTAGCCTCCAATCACTGAGCTCCAAAAAGAATTTGTTAAAAAAAGATTAATTCAAAACACAACAGAAGGCTTTTGTATGGAGCCCTGTCCAAGGCACCATGTAGGTGCCCAAGGAATAAGACCTTGTACTTCAGTGCCAGATATTCCAATAAAAGTCCCTAAAGAAATTTGTCTCTCAACAAAGTCTTATGTCAGACACTGCTATCATTTGGTTATGAAATTATAAAAGCTTTATACCACAGTGTGCTCACTGATGATCAAGGCCTAAACGGTTTAACAATCGTACTTTAACTTGGTGAAACAAACAATTTAAATCCACTCCCCCAAAAACACCATATAACTGAAAACTATTTGAGACAGAGGCAGCCGGTTTTCATGTCCTCTCCAAGGCTTCCCTGGCTGGCCTGTGTCCTTGGGCTTGACTCCGAGGAGCTGGAGAGGACAGCAGAAGGCCACTTGAAAGGAGCCCCTTCGGCCTACTGTCCTCTCTCCACTCTCCGCTGCCCGCGTTGCCTGCCCATTCTCAGCCATATTGGAAGTTGGTAGATACAGTCCTGCATTAGGGTTTCTTCTCCATGGTGGATTAGCTGCTTGGGATTTGAAACAGCCATCATGGTCACTTTAACTACTAAGTGGGGCAAATTCGGCTGTCCAGCTGTCCAGCTGTCCGTTCTCAAACTATTCTTTTCACATGCTCTAGACTATTTTATAGGAATGTCAATGAGCTTTGAGTGCCTACTATATGCAAAGAATCAAGCAGTAGTGGGAGGCAGAAAGGTGCTGAATGCAAGGGAGGGAGGCGGGGTAACTTACTACTCCTGGACCTTGGGATAAATTACTTACCTCCTGTTTCCTAATCAGGAAAATGGGGATAAACCACAGAACTTACCTCACGGGGCTGTGAGAAGACTGAGTGACAGATGCCCAGCATAACAAGTAAACCGTCAATGGTAGCTATTGCTATTACCAGTCTTAGCTGAATTCTTATCATCATTGCAACACGACAGTCAAAGAACACAAGGTTCTCTAAATGGACTCCCAGGGGAGCTGGGAGGGGTGACTGTGTATGGGAATCTGCTTACTTGTTGAATTGTCTCCTCCTCTAAAGAAGTCATTTTTAATTGGCATACAGTGGTGCCATTAATTTTCTCCTCCGAGAGTATCTGTGTGACCTTCTCCCCACATAAGAGGCTCAAGCGACAAAACAGCACTTGCTCCTACTCCAGCAGAAGTGATGTTTTTCTATTATAAAGTGGAGGCCGGAAAACAGAAAACAGTAAGTGGTGTTCTACAAAACCTCTCTGCGTGATGGTGAATAACACAGAAAAGGGTGGAAACAGTGAAGAGAGAAACCTAGAAAAACACTGCCCAAGGTTCCAACGTCAAGAAAAAAGCTCTTAAGAGACGGGCATTCAGGGCGATTTCTTTTTCACACGCATTTGCGAGTTCTTTGGCGTGATCCTCCTCCGGCCCTAAGCTGAGAACTGGTGTGGCTCAGGCTGCTTTCTGTCCTCGGGGTTCCTGTCTTCTTGGGGACTCACAGGACTCAAGTAAACACAAACATATGACTTTAAAGAAATAGGGAGCACAGGTCTTTTTAAAAAGACAGAAGTCGGACTGCGGTTGGATTTGGCAACGGTTGTGAAACTTCCCGTTTTCAGAATCCCTTTTTGATCCATCTGAGGTGGCGGCGGGAATGCTCCCAGGTCACAGGCACCTGAGGTGGCCCAGGTGGCACACGGGGCGGCAGCGATTGCCATGAGCTGGGAAGTGAAACTAGGTCACTTGCCCCAAGCTGCCTGAGTCGCCAGAGCCTTTCTTTGAAAGGGCGACGACACCGCGCACAGGAAAGGAAGGGGGAAACACCGGAAGACTGGCCCACACGCAACTTTCTTGTTTTTCACGATCTCACTCAGTCCAGTCACCAACAAACACATTCAGTCCACTTGTTGAAGGGATTACGGAGACAATGACACTGCTTTTAAAGACTCAGTGGAGGTGACTGGTCTTTTGACTAAGACAATGTTGTCGAGTCAGAAAGCCAGTGGCAAAGGCACTTTCCCTACCAGGCAGGGACGTCAAGTTCTTCTTACATCTCAGGTCTTGAGATACTGTGCGGCGCCAAACCAGCTCATTAACAAACGGTCACTGGATCCACGCCATACACTCCGAAGCACCGTGCTGGCACTAAATCATATGTTTGCAGCCAGGTAATGATAGAGGAGATTCTACTAGGGAAAACCAGAAAAAGGCCCTTAAACAGAGTATTAGTGAAATGGCATTCCCTGTTACTGTGATCATATGCTTTTGTAAATATTTACTTCATCACAGCGAAATGTTACACCATCAGGGGTTCTAACAGATATTCTAGAAGAACTCAACTACAAGGCCGTGGATAGTTATGCTGGCTGAAGTTGAGGATGTCCCCAAAGCCCTTGTCCCCAATTCAGATGACCAACTACATAAATTATGCATTTGAGTGTAGGTTAAGTTTGTAGACAGTCACTTTAATAATATACTATTTATTTGTTTCTCTGTTGTTCGGAATACTCAGGATTTTACTAACAAAACTAAGCCAAATTTAACAAATGTTTTTATGTGTTATATAGTAATTATATCCCTTCAACCTCTGAGTGAAGCTGTGTTTTCTATGGTTTGGTCGAGTTTTAATCTCTACCACACCTCCTTCTTTACCACATAAAGTGCTTTTCAATATTCTTGAACCTACTGAACTCAAGAGAAGTAAAAGTGATATCTATACAGTTTATGTCTATACTTCCATTCAACAACTGATACACAAACAACTGACTTACCTGAAATTTAGAAGTACTTTACCTGATTTAAAACTTCTTACAATGCTTTAGTCAATCTCGTTGATGAAGTTCAAGCTTTTAAACAACATGTACATTAGGACTAGTTTTCTTATAGTGGCTGAACTGCAAATCTGGATCTTTAATATGTAACTCAGTTCTGGGTTCTGTTTTTAATCATGACCCTGGAAGGTACCAGACTCTATGAAGTGAGTAGAAATAGGATAGATGAGAAAGAGTATAGAAAAAGTAGAAATCATAGGAACTGTGAGAGAGCCTTGACTAGAAACATTTTAGAAACAACTGAATGGAATCTTTCCTCTTCATGAAAGGCTATGTACACTAGCAGCAAAACAAAGAAAAACAAGCAAACAAACACACAAACAATCCACACGTATAGATTTCACTTACAGATGGCTGAAAAGTGATTTTCTATGATCCTATAATACTTTATGTCATTGTCTGTAATTCAATTACCACAAAGTAAAAATAATCAACTTAAAAGAATATAAAGTATTGAAAACACTTGCTAGGCTAAATGGCATTCTTTTTCATAAAAGAAAGTGACATATACAACAAAGTGGCAAAAACAGAACGGAGTGAGCTGTGGTTAAGTGTAAACCCTTATAGCGATGCGAGTCATTTGTACTATCCTTACTTCTTTGAATAAATTCAGATGACAGCCCTATTTCATTTCTTCATTCAGTTTGGAGGCCAGATGGCATTAGAATCATTTACTTCACCTTGTTGTGCTTAATTACTACAATCAACACACTATTTTCCAAATTAATCATAACAAAGTAATTTCATTAGTAACACAGCAGGCTGTTGAATTATTAGCATCATAACAGTTTGCAAACAATTAAACTTTATTTGAACCTTAAAAATTTGCAGAGTGGAACATTATTGTAAGATCTAATGGCAATAGAGTACGAATTCAGTACAGAGCAAATAATCAAGCAAAATGCTATATAAAATATGACTTACAATCACCTTTGAAAAAAATTAGCTCTCTAACTGTTCATAGAAAAACAAATAAAACTAAGCAAACATAATGAGAACATAGCGATTAGCATATTTCCTAACAAGCCAAGTTGCTTAAATTCACATTAATGATATTATTATGATCTTGAAGAGTGTGTGATGTATTGCCAAGGGTGCTAGGAAAAGTTTCTCTCTGGCAGTACACAAATGATTTCACCAAATGAATACAAAGTTGTCATGAACTGAAAGTAATGATCCTTCTTCCTGTCGCTCCAATTTTAAATTGTTTGTTTCCTTTTCTCTCTCCCTCTTAGACTCAAGTTAGAAAAGAACAAAGGCCAGAGGAGCTCTGGACAGAAGTTAACACTTTATCTCTGTATCGTCGCCATCCACAGAGAGTCAGACTATCGGGCTTGGAATTGTTGGTCATCCGTTGGCAAAGGACTCCCTCTCCTGGATCAACTGCAAAAGGAGGCAGAAATGTTCTCAGGGCTTTACATTCTGAGGGAGTTTGTGCCTGAGTGGGGGAGGGGTCTCCAAGCAGCGTGGTTTGCAATGAAAAGCTGCTGCCATCTACCGGCCCAGGGCTCAAACCTTCACTTAAGCCAGGAACGGGAACCCTGTCTCCCTCCACCCCACTAGCAAGTCTACACTGTCAGTGCAAACCTACAACTGCTTCTGCTTTTCAACCTCTCAGGCTTTGCAAACCAGTCCATTAGTTTCATTTCCGTTTATCTTGCTTTTTCCCAAGATGATTTCGATCTGTTCCAATGGCTCGTTATTAGGAAAAGATTAACGAGCACACAAATTAATTTCTGAAAGCTTTAACTCAACGATGTCAAATTTGTATAGAGTTTACCCACAATCTCTAAAATTAGTTTTTTTTTTAACATTTAACATTTCAAATCACATGATCATGGTATTGAAGGGATCATGGTAAAATACACACTCTGAAATACTGCTCGTCAGTAGTTCTATATTAATAATGGAGGTTTTAAAATCTTATCAGCTTGTTTGCGTGGTCACACTCTTTATCTTCATCAAGCAAAGATCTGAAAAGTTCAATGAAGGTCATACCTACTAATCAAGGATTCGGTATGAGGAGATGATATCTACTCCAAATACTTATCCATTCAGCAGTACGTTTTGATATATATTAAGGCTATACCGGTCCCTTATAAGCATTCAGAATACCTTTGATTTCAAATATACATAAAAAGGCATTGATATAATTTTGCAAATCTTGCTTAGGCAGCAAGCACAGTGTGTAACTCGAATGTCAGGCGAATGCTACCTTTCCATTCACCTGTTGGTGTGTGTGCCTAGTGTGGTCGCTACAGCCTCCCCTCCGAGCCCTCCTTTTGCTTTCATGGCTCTGAGATGTGTAGCAGAGATGCACGTCTGGGGTCGTGCTGTTGATGGTGGGACCGTAAGACCACAGCCATGATCAGGCAGGATTAGAGCGCACTGGGCGTGCTGGCGTGCTTCTTACTTTGAGAAGACACTGAGATTCCTTAGGCCATTGTATTAGTGAGAATGGGGTCTCTTATGAATTTTTTATTTTATTAAAGTAAAACTATGGTAGAAAGTGTTGGCAAGCCCTTCACCTAATGAGGGTATTTGTTATTGACATAGGGCTTTACACAAACCAAGGTTCTGGTCTGTACATGTGTGTGCAGAAAGTGACAGTAACTGCCACTTGCAATTCTATCATTTTTTTTCTTTCTTGTACCTATATTTAACATAAAGTAAATATGCTAATCAGTAAGAATTCTTTCATGAAAACATGTTACTATTGTGTGAAAAACAAATACTAAGATAAACCACAAAATTTTAACACCTTCTTCTTTAGGTAGCATCTACCAAAAACTTGCATGATATATTCACTTTAAATTTTTATGAAATTACATATTACAGTCTAAAAATTAATTGATATCTAATTACCATATTAAGAGAAATTACAACTCATACTGGGAGTAGCAGTGACTATGTGGTACATATAAAAGAGTGCTGAATTCTTCACAAATCAAATGAGTAAATAGAAACTACAATTATTTCTTTGCAAAATAGCAACAGGTATAACTTTACTACTTGCATCTAATTTACATGAATAGCCTTCCCTTAATTTCACATCAGAGGAATATTACAATGAATGCATAAAATAGCAAAGACAAACAATGTTCAACAAAACAAAGAAAGGTTATGAGCTGTCACTCAGGCTTTCACGAAGATTCTAAACCCAAAGCATCTGCAGAGTAGCAGGAGGATCTTCCTTTTCTGCAGGTGGAAAAGGGAGGAAAAGGGAAGTTGCATTATG
Source organism: Eonycteris spelaea (assembly GCA_003508835.1). Classification (NCBI taxonomy): domain Eukaryota; kingdom Metazoa; phylum Chordata; class Mammalia; order Chiroptera; family Pteropodidae; genus Eonycteris; species Eonycteris spelaea. The sequence continues at coordinate 489,771 of PUFA01000036.1, forward strand.
ATTTTTTTCTTCAACTGAAATGTTGATTTTTCCTGCTTAGAAAGAAATGACATTTTTTTTTTTTAACCAAGGAAAAATGAATGCTTATTCAACCTTCTGTCAATTTAGTTCCTCAGAAAGGCCATAAAAGTGGTATTTTACCAAAGAGGAAGAGGTTTGGCATAACAGCTGGCTATTATGAAAGGGACTGTCTCTAAATAATCTATTTACTCCCAAAGTAAATTCTATGAAGTTATTTTTAAAATTAAACCAATATATTTTTTTTAAAAAAAAAAGATAATGGTTTGGGAGCATAAAATCTCTGTGTTCCAGAAAACTACAAATACTTTTAAAAAGGCAAAGACTCGTAACGCAGAGACCAAGAGAACATATGAGCTATTACAGAATATTGGATTAAAATGTACTTACCCAGGACTCTCAAATATCATACATCTCCATTACGTAGGCTTTCGGCACCAAGCCAATGGCTCCCTTCATTTCTCCTACCCACCAGCCATATCTATTGTATTCCTAATTGAAAACAATATGCAATATTAACCTTTAGACTGGTGAAAGTACAATGTCGTTTGTATGCAACTTCTTAGAAATGTTGTTTCTTTTTATAAAGTTACAAGAGCTTGAGCTGCAAATTGAAACATTTTAATCTTTTGTTTCTGGACACTTTAAAAATGCTGTTAGGCAAAGATTTAAATTAAGTATAAGACAAAGCCCGTTTATTACTCAGTGTAGAACATAGCAACAGACATTCATAAGAACCTAGCAAGTAGAACTATGCCTCCTCAGTGCTGGAGGAAGCAAGGTTACAGCCAGGACACTTAGGATACTATCTCTGCCTTCGAGAAGCTTATCATCTAGAGCAAACACAGAATTTTCTTTCCCCACAGTAAACTACTTAATTCCTCGTTAAACTCATATGACCAAAAATAATTTAGAATGTAGCGGTATGCCCCTCTTTAAGAAAATCTACTATATGAGTATGATGTTTTAAACAGATAAGTTAGAGAATAAGGAAACAATAATAATACCAAAAAATATGTCTTCACAAAACCCTTCACAAAAGGGCTCCTTTGAAAAGCTTCCCTAAGATATTTATTGTTCTTTTTATTGATCGTAAACTACATTAGATAAAAGATGGGAGAAGGAATCGGAAGGTGGTGTTAGAGTCACTGTCACCGTGAAGAGCAACAGGAAATAAAAGTATCTCGAGTTATAAAGGTGAAATTTTCATACAGCTGCGAAAGAGTGACTGATGTGTCATTCTTGCCTTCACTCTGCGATGTGAGATGAGCTGCATCTCCATCTCCCCTTTGCCTCCACTGACAGATAACGCCGCTGCTCTGGGTATCGCAAACACTCTGTAACCGGTCTCACGTGTCTGCCAGATTGACTAATGTATTTTTATTTCAAATTTATTTATGTTTACTGAGATGCAAACAAAATAAAATGAATTACAAGTTTCAAGAATAATATTTTTCAAAAGCAATACTCTGCAAAAGCACTGTAGGACCCAAATTTAATTTTTCATATAGATAAATTTTTAAAATCAATCCCCAAAGTAATTCAATAGGCTATGATTGTCCAACATCTGAGTCATAGATAAATGTGCGTATGTATATTGAGTTATGTGCGGGGTGAGAAAGTTAATACAGGCACAGACTTAACATCTGAATTGATGAGCATGCTACTGATCAGAAAGGAAAACCATATAATTCAGTATACATGTAGCAATATTAATGTGTGTATTGATATGCAGTCTATCAATACAGAGGCTATTGGATCACAATCTATAAGTGTTTTTTAACAGTGGGATGTATGAGAATTAGGTTAACAAAAAGAATAAGGCAGAAGAAAAAGGGGGAGAAAGGCTAATCCTGCACTTGTTCTAATTAGGGCACAGCCCTGGCTTACGAGGCAGTGGGTTCAAGACTTCAAGTTTAAAAGTTCACTGATAAAGTAAGCTTAGTGGACAAATCTATCCAAGAAAGGAAAATAATCTGATGCCCAGAACTCAATGGTGATGAGTAACATGTATGTAGGATATATTTATGAGAAGAAAATACCAACTTACTGAAAGCTAAGATTAGCAACCATTATATCCTAATAGGTACCTAATAAAACTGCCCTTTTCAATTTTTAAGGCAATGAATACAATCAGAGCCTAATGCATAACAAAACAAATGTATTTAACCTTTCAGAGGCCAAAGACTTACACTGTTAAGATTTCAAACTGGATGGTTAATAGGGTAAGCATAAGTGTGAAAGCTCCTTCCCAACGCCAACCTAAGATTTCCAGTTGATTCTCTGGAAGGAGGAACTGGCCACCCAAAGAAGGCGCAGGACACATTCGACGAGAGGGCATATTGTGACCCCAACCTGCTTGCAGAGAAGAGCCTGCAACCAGGTTTCAATGTTTGGATTCAAATTTCAAACCAGAATGTTCATATCACTTTATAATATTCTGCCTTGGTTATAGCCTGTCCTCTCATTTAAGGGACTATTATTCTCAGAATGCTGACTCGCATCCAGATTTAAGAAATCGAATTTGGAATTTCCAACAAATTGTTTCAACAAAGGACCGATGACATGCTTCACACGTGAGAGAATTCTGCGTGATGGTAACTGGTAAGATTCATTAAGTGGGAAGCACAGCTGTAAACTGCAGGGAGGAGCTTAGTCAGCTATAAAAAAATGCCTTAAAAGTAACATTCTAGGGGAAAAAAAGTTTTAGACTAAAATCATCTTAAATGCCTCACTTAATTAATTTAAAATAACTGAAAAGCATATGAAATAAACACCTCATAAAAGTCTTCTAAAATACCACAGGCTTACGTCAGAAAAGGGTAAAAATAACAAATGTTAAAAAACCAGAATGTTTACTACTTTACATCTGTAAAGAATTCCATATAATACTCCTGTGTGGAATTAAGAGGTAAGATAAAATAGAGTGAGGTAAAAATCTAGTAGGCAAATTTACGGGTTTACGCTGCAGCCGCTGGAGGACGCCCCCGAGACCGCACACACAGAGGCTGCTCCTTTTATTATTGCCATCCTCTGTACGAGCCTCCTGAGCAACATGAATCCCAATTAAACCATTTGCAGCCTATAAATTGGAATGAACATGCCTCTTGGAGTACAGCATTCTACAGGATTCGAAACTTCAGCCCGAAGATTTGATATCATACAAGGCTGCCTTTTGAAGGAGAAAATCTGCCTTCCTTTGCCTTCCCCCAAACAAACGTGATTACGAATCACACGTTACTTACAGTGGGAAAGAATGCAATCCGTACACTGTTGTCTTGCGGCCCACGTACTGATTATGGGATTGTCCTAAACGTCACAGGTGGGTCATTAAAAACCACCACCTTCAAACCTGGTCTTGTTACTAAACAAAAAATAAAGAGACAAAACCATACCAGGCTGCCATCTAAATCTCTGAAAGGACAGGAAGCCTCATGTCATCTTTATGGCACGTGAGCGCTCAGGTACAAAAGATGCGCCATCTGGTATCCCTCACCCCATTCGGCTCTTAACGTCAACTGAAATGCTAACATAGGCAAGTGACTGTACTTCAGTAGGACTGATAAAATAATGAAGAGTCCTTTAATCTACAGGAAACCATTCTAGTCAATTTATAAGAAATATTGCATCCCTTTGTAGGACGTGTAATTATTTTCTATTAATCATGTGCTATAAAGCTACATTATGCGGTTATTCTGTTATCACTAGGAAGGGGCCTGCAGTCAGCTTCTGACAATGTTAGGCAATTACTAACACAAAGCTTCTTTCTGCCCCCGTAGTAATGCTATCAAGATCCAGAGGTGCAGTGATGCTTATTGTATAAAAATAGTACTCGAAGGAAATTCAATCTCTGCAAAATGGATGGCTTCAAGGCAAAATGCAAAGAAAAAGAGCAAAACTTCCCCAATAAGCGAAGAAAGTAATCGTAAAGCAGCTCTGAACAGTGGTGATTTAACTCCTCTGTTTTCAATTTTCCTACCGTTAAGATCATTTTTATTTGTAGTTAAAATTTTAGGCCTCAATTAATAGGTATTAAGCAATAAATTAAAGCGATTACGTAATAAGGCAGGAAAAAAGGACTAGTTTTGATCAAGTGAAACGGGGACTTTCTCCAACACAATAGTAAATACATGTCCATGTTTACTCGCTAACTGAATCCTCTGTTTCTGCCAGTGTGTTATTTTACACTTGAAAAAGGCCCCAACGTTTACTACTTAAATCCTTTTCAGCACCATGATTCTCATTTTTCAAGTAGGTTAATCCACTTTCTGCTAACCATATGGTAAAAGAATGCTGCCTTAACAGAAACTTGAAACACTAATAAGGTTTTGTGATGTACTGCCCCCTTTCAGAAATTAGTTACCGATCTGTTTGAAAGCAACAGGTGTTAGAAAGGCCCTTGCTTCAAACATATATCTGTCTTCCAACTATTCACTGTGATAGTTTCAATTTTTCAAATTATTTATAAACATTGTAATAGTACAAAAAACTAGACAAAGGTTTAAAATATGGAAATACTTTCTTCGAGGCTACCTCTTCAATCTTCCCCTTTTTACGAGCTCCAATTAGAAATCTCGTAAGAACGCTTCCATTTCTCATACATCCATCACTCAAAGGTTCTCTTAACATGTACGAGAACTGGACAGCTTCAGTGTTTTACTATTTTTATCTACACATCTGCTGTGCCCATCAGTCTCCTGACCTGTTAAATGAGAGAAACTGGCACAGACCAGGTCCTCCATGACGTCTGAGCACCGCCGCTCACGAGCCTGCGCGAAGACGCTAAGCCTCCTGGTAGCCCATGGAAATCGACCGTATCACCTTATAATTTACTACTTAAGGTGTGACTTTGAGTGACTCTAATTCAAAGAATTACTATTTTTTTCTCCTTGCACTGTGCATTCCATTTTTAAAGCAAGAAAGACAAAGGACAAGGAAGCAAACTGATAGTAAGAATCTAATTCTTCTAACAAATTTTGGTTTATATTCCAGGATCAAGAAACACTTCATTCAAATTTCTACCCAGTCGACATTTACAGTACTAGACAGTAAAAAGTGATAGTCGAACTGATGATTCACAGATACCGTTAGGCAAAGAAAGATCCAACTGGGCTCAGTAAAGGCTGGGGGTGGTACCCAGCGTGTTTCGCCAACCAATACATGACTGCTAACCGTCCTTGGGGTCACCTGTTCTTCTCCATTCCAACGTCACCGCACCTGCTCAGGCCTTCGTCTCTGCAGCCCGGATTATTGCATCATGAGCTCTGCCTCTCTGTGCTTCCCAGAAACCGCCCTTGTCAGTTTACTCTGCTGCTCGAGAACTGATAGCAGCTCCTTAGACTAGCTCCTCACTGCATTGCCTGTCATCATGAGTTTCCTCTGATTATCTAATCCACACCTACGTCTCTCATTTCAAGCTGAGGATTTATTCCTCGGTAGATTTTATGTACTGTGCTTTTGTCCTTTCGACTAAGATAAAGCACAAACTCGTTGAGATCAGGGCAATGTCTTATGCCAAATCTGCGTGCCCTACACTGCAGAATGGTTAAAAGGTGTTTAATGAATATGTACAGGATGATGAAAGGTACTCTGTCTCCATTATGGATGATGTGCCAGTTGACTATCTTATTTTCTTAAGAAATATAATTTCCAATAAAAAAATATCCTTCCCTTTGTGTACTTTAGACACCTTGAAGAGTTTTAGGAATGACAAACAAGGATTTATTCTGCAGGACGTTTGGCTTCGCCGTCCGAAGTGTGTGCTGCTACTCGTGGCTAGCCGTGGCCCGCCATGTTTTCCAAGGCACCATATGCGGTGCCTGTGTAAAGAGCTCACGTCCCATCTGCAGAAAGAAAGATATCTGTCTCCTGCAGAACTGGGACCAAATGATCCCACTTCGAAGAAACGAGTGCAGCTGCATTTACTGTCAGTACCAAGGAGGTTAAGACAGAACCCTGCAAAGGTAAAGACGGAGGGCAGGTATGAGGGGTGAAATGCTGGGTTTTCAGCTCCTGTTTACTATCCTTGTGATTATTTTCTCAGGAGAACCAGAGTCTCAATGCAACCCTGTTTCTAACTAGGTATGCGGCCTTGGGCGATCCCCAAATTCGTTAGGAATGATGCATTTATTTGTTTGTTTACATCACTCCTGAGACTCCACAATAATCCAGTTACATATTGAACATAAATCAAGAAGTCTAAGTATTACATATTTGGACCCCCAAAGAATTACCTTCATGGAATCTGCTGTCATACTATAAATTTTTTTGTAGAGGGTATTACCTACCATGGTTGTACTGATTATAAAAAGTTGTTCAGGTCAGATGATCACTGAACATTCTAGAAGTTCATGTGAGAATTTTTTTTAAGTAGCCAGTACTAGGAAAAGCCAAGATCTCTACTTTATGATTAACAGGAATTATTAGCTCCTCGTCTCTTCCTTCTGCAGTCTGGTTGCCAAGAAGCCCAGGGCTGAGTCAGATGCTCGGCTGTGAAGAGTCCCTTGCCCTGGAAAGTCTCCACAGAGGCGGGTTTTGTTTTGTTTTGTTTTGTTTTTTGTTGCCTTTTATTCACTTTCTCCCCCATTATCTTGAACCTCGAGACTTCCTCACCTGTAAAGTGAAGGACTAGCACTAAGGTTTTGCTAACTCTATGATTCTATGATTTTAAATTCTTTTAAGAAATTCAGGATTATTCCCCATTTTTAACTGTCTTTTCATAAACACTTATTTAATATCTGTCTGCCATAGGTATTGGGGATACGAAAATACTTGAGACTCTGTCTATCTCGGGGAGTGCAGGGCTGAGAGAGAAACAGATAGTCCTAGTCATTAGGAGCAGCAAAGCAGAAGGAGAAGGGGCTGCAGGGTCAGACGCGAGCTGATTCCAGAAGGCACTTCCCTAGCTGCTGTGCCCAGGCGGTTCACATAATGACCTTACTAGCATCGGTTTCTTCATCTGCAAAATCATAACACCATATACGTCACAGGGTCATCTTCTGAATCAGGTGAGTGGAAGCACACGGAGTGCCTGGAACAGGATATTGCAGGTGGGCAACACGTACGTTTCATTCCTTCGTCTCCCTTCCTACTAACTGGGGAGGCAAAATACCAGGGCAGCAAAAAAAAAAAAAAAAAAAAAAAAAAAGAGTATTTCGGAGTGCACTATACATACGGCCATCTGCGTGCCGTGAGCAGTTCTCAACCTGCTCGGCCAAAGGGCATCTGGTCTTTAAAGGGATGAGGAGGGAGACGTCTCAAAGGGTGAAAGTGTGCCATGTATACACATTGAGATGATGGATTTTCCAATTTAGGATTTAAAAAAAGAATGATCAGCATAGTGCTCTTAAGATGTTGGGTTTCTGTTTGTTTTGGTTTTGCTTCTGGCAAACCCTTGCTTATTCTACGTAGAATTAAACCACACAGGCCCTGCAGCCCGTAGCAGCCCCTCGGCGGCCGACTCCCCTCGCCTGGCCGCTCCGACACTGCCTTCTGGTTTCTTCTCTACCTCTCAAGCCGGGGCAGGGCGCAGCCTGGTAGCCTGCCTCGATACACACCTTCCCCTTGCACCTGTCAACGTTTTCCTGGAATGCTTCCTCTACTTTATGTAAGAGAAAATCGGGAAGTACTCGAAGAAACAGCAAGTAAATGACAGGTAGTCCCATGAGTGGAACCAGATCCTCTCCGGACATGGTGCTGTTTCCATAAACTGCACGTCCCTACGAGGCAGGGGCGGCTGCTAAGCAATGGGTCCACTCGCTGCTGCCTCACTGTGTGCACCTACCACGCCCCCATCCCCGACAGCACAGGGGCGAAATGGCACCAGGCCCAAACACACGCAGCCACAAACACAAACACTCCTCGGTACTCCTCCAAAGGCTGCGAGACGCGACAACATCTGGGGGCTGAGCCTGCCATCGACAACCTGCACCCTATGTGGACACGTTCCTCATCACTCTGCAAAGCAAGGTGGTTAGGCTGTTTGTGGCACCATGGGTCAGAAGGTCACAGAGGAAAAATTAAAAGAGCTAAAAGTCGACCTGTATTTCTCTATGCCAGGAGAGCTCAGCGAGACTTTCAATTTATTTTATTTTTCTGGTAGGTTTGAAGCCAAAAAAGCCCAAGTAACTCAACCTGTTTTCATATTTCAAATGATCAGTGACAGTCACAACTCACCAGCCACTGGGAAAAGTCACAAACAAATATAAAAAGAGGCAATGCTTGGATCTCCAACCAACATATTCTAAGAAAAAAAAAAAACCACCCTTTATTGTATATTAGTGAATACTGTCAACCCACATTTTTTGTTTTTGCCTTAATTCAAGTCACATATCCCCGAGACTAGATAAAATATTCCAGGAGCCTTAACTCTTATTTTTCTGTTAATACTAGACAAAGTAGCATGCCTCTTTCCTGCTGAAGCATAGCTCCTCTGTCATTAAGTCTCTAAAAGTAATTTATTGCTTTAAAAGTAAGAATAGGAATGTGGTGAGCAATTTACCGATGAGTCCAGATTGAAAGATAAACTGAGAGAGGATGTAAATCCAGAACAGCGAGCAGAATAGCATACCAAAGAGGTATGTGAGGCTACGGAATACGCCTACAGCTATACGCCTGGATCCTGCTGCTAAACTTAGAAAATCTCACATAGTTCTAGGAAAACACTATTAACAATGATCTTATGTCCACGTTTAAGATGGTAATAAAATTGAAATGCAAACTATTTTTAAAAATTTAGCATGATTTTAAACAACACAATTCCTAAATAAATAAATGTTTTCCACCTCAAATATAATTTTCACTCCATCAAATTAATCTGAAACAGGCCTTGTGTTTCAGAGTTAATTCATTAACAACACAGCTGTCATTAAAATTACAAATTTCAGTTTTATCCACCCCAGACAATGTGCTCCATTTTGGGGGGGGGGCGGGGGTGATTTCTAAATCACCACTGAATTACTTAAGTGTATGAAGTGTTTTCACACATAAAAAACAATGGCAAGCTCTCTATGAAAAGAACTGTAAGCAAAACGTTGCTGGCTTTTAGGAAGCAGGATTTAGATTTATTATTAGTGAGGTTCAAAGGTTGAAACTGAGAAGATGTGGGGTACTTTGAAGGAGGGGCTAGCCCAGCCAGGCCTCACACGACAGCTGTTAACTGGAAAATGTTCAAAAGGGGAGGGGGAAGGGCAGGGCCTCTGCCTACTCTTCTCCTTTATTACAACATTTGATTTTCACTAAAAGTTTAAAAAGAAAAGTTAAGATTTGTATAACTCTCAAAAGAGGCCTAGAATAAATAAGTCACCCCCAGACTGAGCACAGCCAACACCCCATCAAGGCTTCCTTGCAAAAACAGAAAAGAAACTCAATTTTAAAATCAAACTATATTTCTATAATGAATTGTAATGAAGACAGCCTAATCGTCAAACTAAACACTATTATAATGCATACCATTTTATTTCATGATTTGTTTAAATGTTTATTTATATTGCAAGAATGCATAGTTTCTTAAACTATCTTGTGTTGCCTTTTTTAAAAAGAGTATTTTAAGAATTGACAAGCTTCGAGGAGGTAAGGCAAACAGTAATAATTAAATACTGCAAATTATAAATCAATTATTAAAGCAAGTTATATTTCCTTAAAATCTTTAATGGTGTTATTAGAAAGTAACAGCATTAATATCTCTACAAAGTATACATTTTCAATGTCTCTATAAATATTGTGTTAAGACTCCTTAAAATGTATTTTTCCTTACATATACAATTTTTACATTTAATTCAGAGTGATGAAAAAATTTTCATGGTTAATGCTAATACTTTATTGACATGAGATAGAAAAGTAATAACCCATAGCTGGATTTAAAGTTGGATTTATGACATCATTTCGATTGTGCACATTAGCTGCAATTACCTGCACCACTCATTCTGAGCCACTAGATGGTGTAAAAAATAAATTAAAATGGTAAAATTTCATTCTATCACTACGTCTAAATATAACTCTGAGACTAAACAAATTTCTAGGCATATAACAATGCTAGTGATTTCTATACTAATTGTACTTTTCAAAAAAAGTCTATTGATATATAAACATGAGTTCTACCTTGATCTAGAAACAAGCCCTTTTAAACAATTTTTCACTCTCTTCTCAGGGCCCTGAGTTCTAAATTTATAATAATACCAAGCATTCAAATTGCTATTAAATGAACTTATGATATTCACTGAAGGTCTGTGTTTGCCAAAGTTTTGATGAAAACTGGAAGGCCAAGCCAAATAAAAATTAGCGTCTCTGGAAAGTCTAATCTGAGCTTGCCCAAAGCAAAGCGGAGAAGTCAGAGTTTTCACAAACATATACTGAATCCAAAAGCAGCCAAGATTTAGCTGGTTGAGCCAGTGAAGTCCACAGTGGGTAACATGGGTAGATAATTACTCTGCCAATGGTGATTATGTGCTGGCTAACAACGTCTTGTCTCTTCCTTCAGAAACCAAATACCCATCCTTAGAAGGCCCATCATGAAATGGTTCTGAGGGTAGAATTTAAAGCCTTGTGAAGGGCTGATAAGAGAAAGTATTTTAGGTCCGCCCATTCCCAAACAATGGCACTTAGAAATTTTAGATGGCACTATGTTCTTCCTATATGCTGGACCACCACTCACCTTGGTTCTATGATCAGGCTTCACACACAGAACTATAATCTCTACAAAACATTTTGGGGAGTACTGGAACTACCTCCCTGTGGTCAACCTCTCCTGGAAACTCAGAACTACGATACACATATGATTATATTTTAATTTCATATTAATAGGAAATGACTTTCTAAGGCAATGGTAGGAATGAGACATGCCTATTGCAAGGATGCTTGCTTCTCAGCCCACCCTGGAGGTTGGTTCTCTGAGGCTTTCAGCAGCAAAGACAGCCTGATTCACAAAGAAGGCTCTCAGAATAGATATGCACAGGCTTTATAGGTTCCACATTTACCATAGGAAAAAAATGGCCATACGCTATTTATCCCATAATCTGAAATTCCAAGTGGAAGCTAATCAACCTTTCGATTTTATACACAATTGTGGCTAAATTGGTGAAAAAAACTGTGAGCTAAGTAAATTTGAGGAATGATTCCGAGAAAGTTTGTTAAGAACAGAAACTAATCAGTTTCGTTCCTATATTAAGTAATTAACTCAAAAAATGAGTGTCTTAACTCAGGACAATTAAATGCTCAATAACAGACTTAATCCAAAAGTTGTGATATGGCTATCTGTGATATGGCTTCCAAGAACTAAAAACACCTCTCAAAAAAAAAAAAAAATCCCATGCTTATGAACAGAGGACTGAGAAATAAATGACAAGTCTTAGCTTTGGCACCTCAACTAGCAATTACCACAGCTGGTTTATTTACTTACTAAATATTTTTCCCCTATAATCTACGAGTGCGTATATCTTTTCTTTTCTTTTTTTTTTTCTTTTATTCCTGGTGTCTAAATGGGTCCTGGCACATTATAGGTACTTTATTACCGTTTCAAATAAAACACAAAGAAGAAAGAAAAGAAGGGAGGGAGAGAAAAAGGGAGCAGGGAGGAAAAGAGGGAGGGAAGAAGGAAGACAGATACAAGCACGCGCGTGCGCACGCACATGCGCGCACACAGACACACACACACAGACACACACACACACACACACACACACACACACACACACACACACACACACGAGCAGAAAGCCCTGGTCTGGGAGTCCAGATGTATAGTTAAGTTGGCTCTGGTACTTTCTTGACCCAAGTTCTCTTATCTGTAAAAACCACGAATAGATAGATGATCCCTAAGATCCCTCACTCAAATGTTCCATGATTCTCTGTTATGATTTTACGCACCAGCCAACCACTGTTAAAATTCAATAAGTGACCTTATTTCCAAATTACTTTCTATATCTAACAAGTCATGTTATCTTTCTGAAAAGTCCAAAATATTTCTGTAATCAAGAGACCACATTAAACTCCTAGACTTATGATTTATACAACGTTTCCACACTCCTATTAAATAGTTTCCATACATCATTTGTTTCTAAAATTACCTCATAAAGTAGACTGAAGGAGATATTTTTGACTAGCCATATTATGTAGGGAAAGTCAAATGTGAAGATGAAGGGAGTTCACACAAAGAATCCGAAGTGTAACCACAGTAAGAAACTAGACCTAAGGGCAGGAAGATTTGGATAGCCAGTATCTTAAGAGGCAGAGGCATGATTTTTATACATATAAAGATGAGTTTGTGGCAATATACTTTGCTATTACATTTACAAAAACTATTTTGTTAAATTTTAAAGAAATTACCTAAACATGTCTGAATAGAAAAGCATTGCTCTTAAATTGTCGGAACACCCGATATATTTACATAACGATGAAAAACGTGTTCTATAAACACAGTGTTTCCAGTAGTGAATGGCAGACAAAATCAGAACAAGCACACAGAAGAATAAAAAGGAAGAGGAAAGAAAAACATAATAAATAACCTAATACCTTACAATGTTAACTCTCCCATAAGTATATTGTTTCTGGAGAAGGCAGTGTGTGGATGTGAGCCAAAGGCTGAAGTGATAGGTAAACACAGTGTTAAGTTGAATCCTGTTATCTGATTGTGTTTAAATTTTGATTATATTTCACTTGACAAAATAATTAATTATTGTGAACTCCCAATTGTTAACAAGGAACTAGAAGAATTCCAACTGGCATTTTTCCCCAGTGTTGCAATCCAAATGCATAAAAATCTAGCTTTGTGTTCAGTCTTTGCAGTTGTCATTTTGGGGCATCTTCTTACCTTGCTAAGAATGTAAATCACATCACCACGTTTAAATGACAATTCATCAGAAACAGCACCTGTGCAGTCCCATAAACCCTGGTAAAAGTTAGCATAATCAGTGCTTTTATCACCTAGGAAGAAAGAGAAGACAAGAGTTAGAAGCTTTCATGTAATGGACCCTCATTTAAAAATGAACCAACAGAAATTAAAGGACCATCCCAAACCACCAAAATAGTCTAAAAAGATTATTTCCTGATTCAAGAGCATTTTATTATATCCACATAAGAATCCTACTTCTTCTTATCAGCTAATCAAGGACCACTTTCCAAAAAATCTGATTTTGAATGTCTTTTTCCACTCCCTTTCTTATGTATCTAAAACCTGTGACTGTGTTCTCATCCAACACCTGAAAATTACTTCCCACTTATTTTATACGTGGACCTAAGCACATCCGCAATATGATTTGAACAAGAGACCCATACTGCATAATGAGTAATATCCATGAGCGGCGATAAACACATTGCAAAATAACCATCTTACAGAATTTGGGATACTTCATAAAAATAATGAGAAAGGAGCGAAGGTACAAATCTAAATCAAACTAGGGAACTTTTTTTTTTTTAAACTCTAAAACCTAAAGCTGACGAAAGAAAGATGATAAAGTGTAAGTAATACGAAGGATTCTTTAGGGACTTTTGTACCCAAACCTCTCTCAAAGTTATTTTTAAAATATTTTAACAACTTAGAAATTGCCAATGCTGAAGCTGCATTTTTCAAGACTTCTGTCAGCCCTAGTTTAGGACGTTAGGCTCTGAATAAACATGCAGCATACACTGGAGTTATCAGCTCATCCTTCTAACAGCATAAGCACAATGGATGTGATGTGCTCAAACTGCCACACAGACCATTAACTGATTGATTATTTAGCGCTCTCCGCTCTGTATACCACAATAAACTGGGTAATAAATGCTTTGTCACTTATACAATGTGGGTCTCCCGAAACACAGCACAGAGTTAAATGCACTGGATGCTTTTGCTACACTGAGAACTGTTTCCTGTTTTTAATTTCATGATAATTGAGTTTTGATGAGTTAACACAAAAAGAATGCACGTAGTATCAATAAGATGTCCGAGTATCACTAACCAGGCAGAACATATACGCGCTGACAGCTTCCACCATCGAATGTCGTCTTTGGATTCAGACGGGATAACTGTGGGGATGCATGCCGGATCAGGGTTGTCATCTTAGGCCTGTTATATGGCTCTCAACAGCAGGCTCCTTGGCCATTCCAACACAACTAGTCACATTAGTGTGTCACTAGGGTGTTCGTCTTATTACACACAGTTTGTGATATATACAAACTGTTACGCTCACTAGAAATTTTTTGAATTCTCTTTAATATCTGAAGCATTTTTTAAAGCCAAAAAACCTGAAATAATATGGAGTCTGAATATTTAGGAAGATGCCACTTTTATTTATTCAATTATACTTTTAAGAAATAAACAAGGACTAGAATACACAGCCTAGAAAAAGCCTATTAGATTTTTTTTTCCTTCTTCTAGAAATTAAAAAAAGAAGAGAGAGGGAGGAAAGGAGGAGGGGAGGAAAGAGAGAGAAGAGAGGGGAAAGGAGAGAGGAATACCTTAGTGACTTCTCCACTCTAGCATTTGAGCACTCATCACTGATAGCAGCAGGGATGTGTACAAGCCTAAGATCCAACCAAGAACTAACAATGCTTGCGGCCACCCTTCATTATATTCCCCCCCAAAGCATATATTAAGTAAATTCTATAAATGGACACTAGAGGGCACTCTGGCTGGACAGATCACTCCAAATATTGTCAAATTTTTTTTCTAAGAAAAAAAATTGCTTAATAATAAAGTGACTGATTTCCTTTAAAAACCACTTATTTAGACAAATAGAGATTTAGAAGTTGAAACATCCTAGTCAGATTAAATCAACGGCTAAATGGGTCAAATGTTGCGCCCCATGCAGTCCGTCAGTGTCAGTTTAAAAGTCAAGGAATTAGAGCAAAGAGAGGATGACATCATTTCGCATGCAAGGCCCTCCCCCACAGCCACTGGCCAGGAGGTAAAAGGATCTCAAAAGCTGGATTCCCCAACTGAGGTTCCTGTGCGTTCCTCACGCTGCTCTGCTCTGCCTTAGGCTTGATCCCAAAAGGCTGAAAAAACAAAACTTGGGCTCAAAACTAGAGTGCAACTTGTAGCTTAGCTAGAGCATCCAGTAGCTTCTACAGCTGTCCAGCCTGCTGCCTGTTCTTCCCTGTTTCAGATCCTCTCAACACAGGTTTTCATTTAAAAGATTTTCAAGGGTGAGGGGAAGAAGGAAGGAAAAGAATACGATGATTTCTAACATAATAATCCTTATCACTCTGGGGTCTCTCTGCCTCTCGATGCGCTTGGTGAAACTCCCATTAACACTAATGGGAGTTACAGGAGCGCAGGAGGGCAGAGAGACCCCCACGGTGTGCAAGATGCATTTCTCCCTAGATGTGCATCAAGAGCATTTCATTAAATCTCACTGTCATAAGAGGCGACAGGGCTGGAGATTTGGCAAGACTGGTAAAAAGATACACCCTCTACTGTGCTTTCTATAATCTTGATGACAACGTTACCCAAAGAGCAACTTTATTTCTGCGTTCCATATGTGAGCTCTGTTAAAGAATACTAAGTTGCTTACATCACATGGCTACACATACACACGACAGTATACACAATGCACTATTCCATCTATTTCTGCATGCACTACCAGATATAAAGTAGAAGAATCACAAGTAGGGAAAAAACCTGCTGGTATGTTTATTAGCCTTAGTCTCCTCAGGAAAGTAATGTTAAGATTCTTGGTATAAATTCTAGACCTTTAGGAATTATCTTGTTTCTTAGAGAGCAGCAAGCTCTTCTGGTTTACTTCAAAATTTTTTAAGTGTGGCTAACCTTACACAAAAAAGTACACATAGAAACAGCCTCAGAAGCACAGTGGGTTCATAAAAGTTAACACTGTTCACCTATACACTGAAAAATAGTCCATGTGAGACATGTTTTTAAAAACAACAAAATATGGATGGAGCATAATGTCATAAACCACAGATGAGCATACAGTCTGAATACAAATTAAGTCTATTCAGTTGTCTTTACTGCATGGTTAATTCTCCTATTCTATCTGCATCACATGACCTATGTTTTCAAAATTGTATTTAAAGATATCACCTCTTTATGTTTCTTGTCCTGAGAGGCATCAAGAATTTAAAAAAAGAAGGAACAGGAAAAAAAAAAAAAACCATTCTAAATTAGCCAGCCTATGAAGGATTTAAACAATGCACTTGCTACTGCTTTTTAAAAAATACAAAACAGATCACTGGGCAATGATAACAAAGTTATCATGAAAGTATAAACTAAACTTTGGAGATAGTTTTGCGAAAATGAAGAGACTTTTAAAAATATGGTAACGGATGAAACATACATATGTAAGATAATGGAGAAGCTCTTCTTGAAGTAGAGTTATAGATTTAAAAACTATTCTGGGAAGGTAAGCATATTGTACAATGCTCAGAAAAATCAAATGGAATGCTGATTATACATATAATAAATATATGCAAGTATGTAAGCTTAAATATGAGAACTTGCAAGAAATACAAGTAATTTTGTTTTTGCTTATGCATTTAACATAGTCTGAAATTTTTTTTTTACTAAAATCAGTCAATGTGAAAAATATATAACATTCTTGAGTAAGGTTAGAAGTTCACATCATGCGATGCTCAGCAAGATAGTAATACCCTTGTCAGCTCACTGCTCGGCACGGCAAACAAACTTCTAGTGTTACATCTTTGACAGCCTAGGAGGAGCAAAGGTCACTGCTATGCAAAAGCATTAAAACTGCTGCTTGAAAAGAATTTCATGTCACTAAAGATAAGAATTATTGCAGTGCTAATTTATAGCTATTGCATGAAAAGCTAGGTCTACTTATTGCATTCCTCTGAGGAAAAACTGATTTTTCCCCCTTCCCTCAAAGGCAAAAATTTAGGAGATAGTTACTATAAAAGGGGTTTTGAAAAATAGAATCGCTTTAAGCCAAAATACTTATATTTGTGGAAAGATTATCTATATGTGTCTACTTTCTACACCTGCGTTGAAATTTTAAAAAAAGGAAACTACACGTCTTTGGCAGAAGCTTTATGACACATAATAAAACACGTATACTTAAATTACCATTGAACATCATCCTCAAGGTTCCACTCCGCCCTGGTGTTTTATAGCTGCATCTACAGGGCCTGAGTGCTAACATCTGATGACTTCGTCCTCGCTTCCTTTCTGAAAACAGCAAACGAAAACCTTTCGCAGCGACCTGCTCCCGCTTTCCTGTCCTGGTCCGGAAACCAGGGCTCTGTTTCCTTTCCACATGTCACAGTAGGAAGGACTCTGGAAAGCTACTTCCTGAACACACACTGCTTGTCCACCCTGCCTCTGACAGCTGGAAAGAGTGATGTATGGACATATCAGGGAGGGGAAGGTGACCCCAAACTGCAGCTCTTCGCGGGACACGGGACGATACGGCAGACCTTGCCCCAGCTGACGTGCGGTGAGGAGGTGTCAGGTCCTGATAAGGCCTTCTCGTCTCTCCGTGTAAAGTAATTGCTGGTTTATCAAAACGAGCCTTGTGCTTGCGCTACAGATGTGGTTTATCTCCCGCTATTCGGAAGAAGGGAGCGGCCCGGACCGTGTGATTCTGTGCATCGCGTGTGCAGTTATTTTTCCCGTCTCGGTCCTAATTAGTACCCGGGGCCACGTGCCAAGTGGAAACGGATAAGGGGAATATCCTTCCTCGCCTTCGAGGCCAGCAGTGTCCTTTTCCAAGTTTTAAGCTGCTGTCACTGGACCCTGGCATTTCTTACCCAATTCATTTGCTTTCTGTGTTAATCATATGCGATGAAGATATGCATGGCCAACATTTAAACAGGCTGCAGATCAATTAGCGGTCTTAAGTTTATCTGATTTTTATCAAAGAAGACAGAGCTGTGGGTCGATTGTCAGAGCCTGTGTCAAGTTGACCTTTTCAGAGATGTCTACATTGCCAGTCCCCTGGGCAACTTGTTGTCCCCTGTTAGTCTCTGAATGGCAGAAGTCTGTTCTGCTCAAGCACAAAGTATACACAGATGTCTATATTACATTCTTATAGGTTTGACAGCAACTGCATGTTGTATCTATAAACTGTCCTTTAGCAGTGACACTTCCTCAATGATGATAAGCTAATTTATGCAACTAAATCTCCTTTGTGCAGAAATGAAAGCTAATTGAGTCATTACAAAGTAATTCAGGAAGGAATACCTTGTATAAATTGGCTTACTTTATAAATCCTTCTCAAGTGGTTTTCATGCATCCTAAATGGGACTAAGCAGCTTAGCAGCCATAAGAGATCCAGACCGAGGGAGCCAACTTCAGGGAGCTGTGTGAATGTCTCGAGAGCGGTAAGAAACTGACTAAAAGGAGTGCGAACAAAACCAAAATGAGCTTCCCAGGGAGGCAGCACAACTGGTCACCTGTGGTGTGGTGGGCGCTGTCCTGACTCATCTTCTTTTGTTCGTCCACCTTCCCGGGAGTGCGGTCCTCTTCCTCTTCTGTAAACAAACGACACACACAGCAGATGAAGGGTTTCCGCAGGGAGGCCAGTACATGCTCACCCCATCTTAAGAGAAAAACTGAAAGTTTGTGACACATAAATATGCCTTTTCAAAGAAGGAAACCACTCGACATTCGCATGCCTTTTTCAATAATCTACAGCTGAATAAATAAACCTCTAGCTATTTCCAAATAGCAACTTCACCAGTTGGCTTAATAAACTGAAGATACGTACTAGTGTTTTCGCATGTGTTGTTTTAAATGCTTATAGAAACTCTCCTGGGACAATCTTAAATCCAGAAAGGCCCTGAAATCCAGTAAAAGGACACCCAGCACCACATGGATAGACTACATCCTACTCTGGCAGGAATACCAAAGATAAAATCGCGGTCCCTAAAACATCAAAATAGCAAAGAGAAAATGTGTGATACAAAATACAGTTGACCTGTAAGTCATTTATTGAGTATCAGAGACTTCAAAGGTTTTCTCACTTGAGCTTCACAGGAGGACACTAGAAGGACCTTTGTCCTTCAAGATAACCCTCCCTAACCTGAACTGAGGACCTACTATGTGCCATATACTATAGCAGATGCTAAGATTTCATAGATAAATATTTTTTAAATCCTCACTCTACAGGAGAATAAACTGAGACTCAAAAAGGTAAAGAAATTTCTAGTGTTTGTTATTCAAATTTAGGCTTGTGATTATTAAGTCCATGTTCTTTACCCTACATATATTTAGTGGATTAACTATATTATTTCCACACTCTCCCATCACATTCCTTCCCCAAGTTATAGGAATAAATATGATAAGCTTAAAGAGAAGAGTTTCAAACAGAGTCAATAGAGCATTTAATCTTTTACATCAAAAAATATTTATTACATTACCACTTTCCTCCCTTAAACCTTTATATACAACTTAGAAATATATAAGGCAAGACATATGAATGAAATGGCATGCCAAAAAAAAAAAAAAAACCAAAAAATGGTTCAAACGAATCAGTTTGAAAGAAATCCAAATGTTAAATAAATATATATGAAAAGATATAAGTATAATCATAATGAATGTTAAATAATTCAATCAACAAATCTTCATTGAGTATTAACTACCTATAAGAGGGAGAGATTCTACCAGGGACGCAAGGGTAGTAGGGAGCTTCTGCCTTCAGGAAGCTGACAGCCTAGAGGAGACAGAAGGCAGGATCTTAAGGAAAATGGGACGAGGGGCCTAAAATCTGACAGGTGAGGTCCAGGTACTGAGGAAGTGCCAGGAAGAAACCACCTAACGGGGAATACCATGAAGGCTCTGAGTGATGGACAGAATTTGAATAAGGAGCGATGGGAAGGAGAAAATTTCCAGACAGAGGGAGAGGTCTGAAGAAAAGAACAAGGCACCATCATATTCATTTTGGCTGAAGAATGTGGTACTCGGAGAGGAAGAGCAGGGCGGGAGACAGTGCTGGTAGTGCGGGCCAGTTGTTGAAGGGCCGCGAGCACCCTGCTATGGGCTTTAGACTTTCGTCTGGTGGGCAACACAGGCCCCAGAAGATTTTTGAGCAGAGAAAGGTCGGGACAGAAACTATGCTTGAGGCATGGTCATCAGATCCCATTGTGTCGGATCCTGGAGGAGGGGCGCGGGGAGAGAGACCACTTGGAGCCTAGCTAAAGGGGAAGGAAGTCCTGAACTGGAGGGGCAGAGGAAATGGAAAGGGGATGGTTATGAGGACAAAAGGAACTAGAATTGATAAACTCTGTGCCTGACTGGATGTGGAGGGCTAAGGGGGAAAAAAAAGCAACCAAGGTTTTGCGCTTATTAACTGAGAAATGGCAACATCATTACTAAAAAGAGAATAGCCAAGATAAGCTATTTTGCTGAGGAAACACAAGGAGCTGTGCTTCTGACGTGAGAGATTTAATACACTGGTGGGGCAACGCAGAGGAAACGTCCAGGGGCAAGTGGAACGTTTGGTAGCGAGGTCAGGACCGCAGATGTAAACTTAGAAGTCTCAGGCAAACTTTAAATAAAAACCCGCATTTAAATCAAGCTTGAGAGTTACTGTACTTATAAGACAAACATAACTGTTGAAGTTTTGTAACTCATTTCAAACAAAATAATGAAAGCTCTAATATAAGGAACAGCTGGAAATATTTGTTACTTTATATATATTAAGTCAAACCTAGCATTGACAATTTAATATGGTTCAAATAGTAATTAATACGTAGAAGAGCTAATAAAAAGTCTAATACTGAACCCTGTCCCTTCTCTCTTCAACAACAGTTACCTCATTTATGCCATGCCTCATGGACTAGTTATCAGTTTGTGTTTTCATACAAATTTTAAAGATATTAGGGACAGTTACAGTCATTTAGTCTAACCTGCTCATTTTACAAATGAGCTTTTGAAGGTGAAGGAAAAGGCTTTCCTTGCCTTTCGCACTTGCTCTTTCCCCAGCACTCTCACTCTTACAATTTGATCACAAACTCGACAGTAAGGAGCAAATTCAAAAACAGTTGAGGGCGCGTGTCCTCAAGTCAAAAGCCATAACCACACCGACACAGGAAGCACTCACTATTCAGCTCTTCAGAAGAGGCTATGAAATTTAGACTCACCACCCAAAGTCAGTGTCAAGATATCACAAACACTAATTACAATAATTTAGTGGCAAACTGTTCTTGGCAAAGTTAACAACAAATTTAGAGCAATGCATTACTGTGAATTTATTCTTACTTTGTGAAAATTTAAGTGCCTATGATGTGCACAGTCTATTCTTCAATTATCAGAATATTAAAAATATTTAAGTATCAATATTTACTGTGAGGTATCAAAACTGAAATCATGTCAGATGCTTAATAAGCAGTATTTTAGAGGATGAGATGCTCTTTAAAAACACTTCCTTTCTCCTTTTCAAACCTAGGGCTGATATATTTCAGCCAAAGCCTTTTGTGTTTTATAGGTCAATTTTTTTTAACAGTATTCAAACAACTCATTTCATCTTGAGCGAACAATATAAACAGCTTCCACATAAAAGACATGAACCTAGTGTGTGTGTGTGTGTGTGTGTGTGTGTGTGTGTGTGTGTGTGTTTAATCTTAGAGAAAACAACTCAACCTGAATCTTGACTAGAATGTAGTACAAAGGAGATGTTCAATAAATAGAGAGTGACAGGGAGACACACCATAATCAAAATGCCAAAGGTTAAAGACAAAGAGAGAATCTTAAAATCAGCCAGAGAAAAGCACTTAGTTATCTACAAGAGGACTCCCATAAGACTGTCAGCTGATTTCTTAATAGGAACTTTGCAGGCCAGAAAGGACTGGCATGAAATATTCAAAGTGATGAAAAGCAAGGACTTATGACCAAGATTATTCTACCCAGCAAAGTTATCATTTAGAATTGAAGGACAGATAAAGAGCTTCCCAGACAAGAAAAAGCTAAAGGAGTTCATTACCACCAAACTAGTATTATAAGAAATGTTAAAGGGACTTCTTAAGAAAAAGAAAAAGAAAAAGACCAAAATATAAATAATAAAATGGCAATAACTATATATCTATCAACAATTACTTTAAATGTAAATGAATTAAATGCTATAATCAAGAGACACTGGGTGGCTAAATAGATAAAAAAAAGACCCTTATATATGTTGTCTACAAGAGACTCACTTCAGGTCGAAAGACACACACAGACTGAAAGTGATGAAAAAAAATGAAAAAAGATATTTCATAAAAGTCAAAAAAAAAAAAAAAAAGGCTGGGGCAGCAATACTTATACCAGATAAAACAGACTTTAAAACAAAGGCTATAATAGAGACAAAGAGGGACCAAGTATTTCCACTTCTGGGTCGTTATCTGAAGAAACCCAAAGCACTAATTCAAAAAAAACATGCAACCATGTGTTCACTGCAGCATTATTTACAAAAGCCAAAATATGGAAGCAACCTATGTATCCATCGATAGATTAATGGATAAAGAAGAAGTAGTACATGTGTTCAAGGGAATATTACTCAGCCATAAAAAAGAATAAAATCTTGCCGTCTGTAACAACATAAATGGACCTAGAGAGTGTTATGCTAAATGAAATAAGTCAGATGAAGAAAGACAAATACCATATAATTTCACTTATAAGTAGAATCTAAAAAACCAAATAAATAAACAAAAAACAGAAATAAACTTATAGATACAAAGAACATTTTGAAGGTTGCCAGATACGAAGGTGGTTGAGGGGATGGATGAAAAAGGAGAAGAGATTAAGAAGTACAAATTGGTAGTTACAAAACAGCCATGGGGATGTAAAGTACGGCATAGGGAATATAGTCAATAATATTGTAATAACTATGTATGTTGTCAGGGGAATACTAGAATTATGGGGTGATAATTTCATAAGTTATATAAATGTCTAATCACTATATTGTATACCTGAAACTAATATAACATTGTGTGTCAACTGTAATTAAAAAATAAAAATTATTTTAAAAAATACTAAGTGAACAAATGGATTCAAAAATCCTGAAAATAAATCCTACTCTATTCATTTACTAACAGAGCAAACCTCTCCACACCACTGAAAAAATATATAAGGACAAGTGACTAAAATTCTAGGCAATAATCACATTCACAACATATTACAAATATACACACACATTGTTTTATTTGGTTTATTATTGTACATATTTTATTTTGGTGTTGAGGCATGATGTCATTATATGATACTAATTAATACCTCAAATAGTCAATGTTTGTGGGTTAATATATTCCATTCAACATTCTAATAACAGTAAACAAAAACAGCTCAGCTATGCAGTAAAATCCATCAAACCACACAGATGGTTATAAGGTTTCCATTATGTGGTTTCCATAGCAATCATATTGCAAATCTGGAAGCTTCTTGCAAATAAGCAGCTTGTATTTACATGCCTCTCAGCTGCAGCACAAAACTCTTCAACATGTGAAGTTATTATTCCAATCACACATTGTTAGAAGAATCATCAGGAGATTTTTTTGATCAGACAGGATGAAAATAACAGCAAAGTGAACTCACTACAGAAGGTAATTCAACTATAGTTATACATTTCCTAAACTGATGAGTATCAGAAATGTTCTAGTAGTCACTGAAAGGTTTCAGCATTAAACCGTGCCAAAAATATGAAACTTCCAGGAGCAATCAGACCTGACAGAATCCAAAAGCTTAAACTCCATTCTCACTCTTCCTTTTGATAGTGTTGAGCCTTCTTTCTGAGTTGGGCAGAGAGGAGGAAGAGCAGGAATTGAGACTTCTCAAACCCTTTTAGGACAATGGCCATTTGAGTAAATGCTTACTGGAGGAAAAGTCAAGACCTTATTTTTTTTTTCCCCCTGATAGATTAATCAATTTATAAATTAAATTGATCCAGTTCTGTAACAGATGGATTATTACCCTAATAAGGATCACAGATCTGTCTAGCTCTGCAGGTTTTCAAAATGGCTATTTCTGGTTTTTCTAATGTTCTTTATTTTTTTTTAAGGATAAATAACCCAAAGAGAAAAGTGATAAGCAATGACATATGTAACCAACATTGCTTGGAAAAGGCTAAAGACCGTCTATTAGCACCCAAACAGGGTGTGGATGGTCACGCCAGGGCTGAGGAGTGATTTTTCATGTCTTCCAGGGAAAAGAGGACAGCAACATGAGAACATCTTTGATTTACACAATGGTCACCTTTCTCGTTTCAGAAGACGTAAAACACAGAATCAAAAGTTACGTTCTAAAATAAAGTTTGGGTCTAGGTCCCTACCTGTCCAGGCTCCATTTGATTACGTGACTACATATTTGCCTTGAGAAAAGTTAATATTTTTTGCTTACATGTACATACTATATGCATTTATATCCATTATGTAACTAAATCCTCATAACAACTCTATGAGGTAATAATACGTACCTTTGTCATCATTTTACAGATGCAAAAATGAGATTTACAGAGCGTGAATAACTCGTCCAGGTTCACATATCCAGTTAGAACAGGAGCTGGGACTCCAACCTTCGCATGTGCCTCTAAGGCCGCGGCTCTAAGCGACAGTGTCACTTCCTTGATTTACATTAAACTCTTCAGTGTATAGATGAACCGTTTTCTAAAATTTCATTTAAATATTGACTGTTCGTGGACTTGGAAAACCTTTTCGCATAGGTGGGCAAGTTCTATCCTACCATAGCACTGCATCTGAAGTACCTCGCAGGTAGTGATCCTCTTAGAGATGATTCGGAAATGGAGTTTCAAGTTGGGATGCCCCAGACCTGCATCTTTTCCTTTCTATTCGCCCAGCTCTCCCTCCCCACCTCTAATGTTCCACACGCTCACTTGCCCCCAAAGCCAGCACACAGTGTCTGACACTCGGGAAAGGTCTCCAAGGCAACTCATAATTGAAAACAGATTTATTTCTAGGCCAGCCAGCTTTTCTTTCTCACTCAATAAGAAAAACATGCTTACATGGAGATTGTAGAGGTGAGTCTTTCTACAAACAAAGGTCTGAAAGACGGGCACCGACATAACAGAGTAACACGCTACCCTACACACTTCATCAAGGGTTATGGGCTCCAAGGCGTTGCAAGCAAGGTGCTCCTGAGGGAGAAGGTGGGAAAGCCGAGATGGGGAAATGAAGTCACCTCTGGCTAATCCTAACAGGACAACGCAAAAGAGGGAGAAACGCAGAGAGGAGTTCCACAAACGGCTCCTCGCCCCCTCTTCTCTCTCAAGACCCGAGGCAAGGATACAAAAGGAAGAGCAGAGTCGAGTCTAAGGGAATTCAAAATTATGACAATGAGGAAGGTGAGCTCCTTGAGAGCCAAACATCTTGCACTACTGGTCATTTAAAATATGACATTTCTAAAGAATTTTTCTATTTAATAGACTGACATATATTTTACAGAAATAAGAGAGAGACTTTTATAAAGATAGAAGCATGTGCCTTTTAGAATTACAAGATCTTCAAAATGAACAGAAAGACTGAAATGGCTTATTTAGAGTCATGTTTACTCTTCTGGAAATTAGGCAAATGAGGGCCTCTTGTTAAAGTTCTGGTTACTCATGTAACCTTGACACTGTTTCTAATTCTCAGTGTCATCTTTGTAAAGTAGAAAGAATGTCTGTTCCATTGCACTTTGAACAGGATGTGGGGAGGACAATGAGATAATCAGATTTCTCAGGGGAAAAAATGCACAATTAGCATGCACTATCAAGTTCATTACCTTAGGAGCTAGGTGTTTTGCAACCATTTATTAATTTAGCAACTAAGAAGGTTAATGTGATAGAAAAGGCAACAAAATAAGCAATAGTTGTTCAATCACATGATCTAATTTTCAACCTTGACATTCTGTTCTTACAGGGCTTAATAAGAAAAGGTTATCATTGTACTTCAAAAGCAAAAAGAAATGCCATTAGTTTATAACAAAATTTTGTACTGATATTAAAATTAATAATTTATACACAATTCTGAAAATTCAAAAAAAAATTATTTTTCCCATTCAACTTGTTAACATCATGGCTAGGATCTGGGGGAAAAAAACTCAAATTCTAGCAAGCACTTTGTTGACAGAGTCGGGGAAAAAACTTAGAAGCTGGTGGTTTAAGTTCCTTCTCTCATTGAAGGGGAACCAGACTGGCAGGGCTGAACTACTGGATCGAGGCCACACACCTGGGACTCTGCTCATCGCTCCCTGCACTGCCTCCTAGACACTTCTGAAAAAGTCTGCTGCTGCTCTGGACGGACTTGCTTCTACATTCAGGAACAGTCTTACATAGACAGACTTCATCACCTACAGGCGACTACGCCAGGCAAAGAAAGCACATAGGTTAAAAATAAGGTTTTAATAGGCCAGATTCTGTTAGAAGTAACTGCGAGTCAGAAAACGATCCTACCCCTAAAAAGTCCTAGACAAGGGAAATTATGAAATGTGGTTCCTTTTTGTCTTAATGTGTTATATTCACCGTCTTCTATAATATAAAATTTCTCTATTCCATAATGTTCAAATGCTTAGCTTTTTAGTTAAAATTTAGAATAAGTTCTGCAATTTTACAATTCATTTAACTAAAGAAGATCCAAATTAAATTATTTCTCAGTTATGGAAACAGCTATCTGGCTCTGGATTTCAGGTACAATTGTAGTTTGCTACATCTAAGTTCTTTTTAAAAATTTAACGCTTTTCTCATTATTGTTATAAAAACAGTATCTGTTTACTGGTGGAAGCAAAAAAAAAACAGAGATAAGCAAAAGATTAAAAAAATTTTTTTAATCATTCAAGATCTATCTATCCATTGTCACAATTAACATCCCTCCTAGATCAACTTTATTCAGTTCCTGGTTTTGCTTATTTTCATTTTTAATAATAACATCCCAAAGGTATATATTATGCCATTTCATTATGAACCATTTTGAATTCCTTTTTAGAAAGTAAAATGTTTCATCTCAACTTAGATTTTGGGTTTGCGTTAAATTTTATTCTGTAAAAAAAATACTATCTACTTATAAAGAGCTCGATGATAAGATCACTTAATTGTAACCTGGCTATTTTACAAGGATCTACAACTACCTACTATCATCTTAGGGGGAAAGTAGACATACAACGTGGAGCTCACTTGTGACAGGCTTGGGCTCTGTTTCCTCCATCTGCTTATGCAAACACACTCATCCCCTTCACGGGCAGTGAGTGCACCTTAACCTCATTTTCAAGATCCAAGGAAGAAAAGGCACGGCCCATAAGAGGAACCGTATCTGTTTCTACTTCTCTGGCACAGCAGTGGTTTCCAAGACCCTTTTGGGGCTGAAGGGTGTATGAGATCAAAACTATCTTCATAATAAAATTAAGATATTTGCCTTTTTCATCGTGTTAACATTGGCACTGAGACTGCAACGCAGTGATGGGTAAACTGCTGACACCTCACCATAAATCAACGTGGTGGCACCAAACTGTCACTGTATTCTTCGCTGCCTTGCATTAGCATTAGAAACAAACAAGCCACTTTCACCTAAGAATGTCCTTGATAAAGCAGTAAAAATTATTTCCATTTCATGACAACTTTAGCGCATGTACATGTCTTTTTAACATTCTGTGTGACAAAATGGGAAGAATGCATAAAGCATTCCTGCTGCATTTCCAGATGTTCAAGAGGCTGAGTGGCAAGCTGGATCGGTAGCTTTTTTTCATGGAATACTGTTTTTACTTAAAAAAAAAAAAAATGACTGACAAACGATGCATACTCAGACTTGGGAATCTGGCAGACATTTTCCCAAAAATGAACCAAGGGAGCTTCTTATTCCAATGAAAACAACAGACAGTCATTTATTGCCAATGATCAAATTTGAGTTTTTGAGCAAAAATTAGAATTTTAGAAACTTATATCTGCCACTGTGAGCTTGACAGCTCCCCAGAAGATAAAGACTTTCCTAATGAGATCGATGGTGATAGTAATGAATGTGGTTTTTAATGGTATCATAATTATGTCAACAGTTGGAAGTTCTGCACAATGTGGTAAAACAATTTTTTCCAACTAACCAGTGCGTGATGTTACAAAAACAAACCGGGGTAAAGGTCCATCCGAAGTACAAGGCAGACCCATGAATTTTAATGTAACAGGCTATGAAAAGTTCGTATTGATATGGTTTTAGATTCCACACTCCAACTAATCTTTAACTACCATTTGTCAAATTTGAGTACAGTATCAAAGAAGAATATCCACAATGACCTTCAAGGACTATATATACTTCCCTTTTCCTATTATTTATCTGTATAAGGCTGGATATTCTTCATACGCTCATTGTACGTAAGCTAAAACAACATACCACAACATAGTGAACGTAAAAGCAGTTATGGGAGTCTAAATATCCTCTACTAAGACAGACATTAAAGAGATCTGCAAAAATAGAAACCATGCCACTCTGCTCACTGATGTTTTGGAGAAATATAGCTAGTTTTTCCTAAAAATATGTTATTTATGTTCACAAATAATGGTTTATCATTGTGATTTTTAATTCATTAATAAACATTTTTAATATTTCTGTTTTACTTTCTAATACAGTAAACACTGAAAAGCAAAACCCACATAAATAAAAGCTTTTTGAGAATCCTCAATTTTTAAGATTGTAAAGTGTTCCATGAGACCAAAAAGTCTGAGAATCATTGCCCTGTACTTTCTAGGATAGTTTAGTTTAAATATCTAAACACTGTTGAGCCACAACGTGAAAAAAAATGATATCCTGCTAACCCAGAACACCATTTGATAATTACTTTAAATTCCCAAAGCAGACAATCTTAGGAATGAATTACATTACACTGTTGACTCATAATGACCAAAATCCCTATGTGTTTTTCCCATTTGCTGTGGAGCCAAGTCTTTCCTTTCTCATACTTGTGCAACTAGATTTTTGGAGCAAGTGCGATATCCTATCATATTTCATCTTGTTAGATTTGATCCATGATTTAGGTCTATTGAGAGCACTGCCTATATATCTTCATCCAAGACACTGATGAATATGATGGTATGACAATATTGAGAATTAAGCCCTAAGGCATTCACCAAATCAATTAATCACCGCCCTTTGGGCACAGCTATATGGTTGGTTATCCAATGGTCTTTATATCTATGAAGAGTTTATGAGCATTCTGGCCAAAAGCCTTATTGAAGTCCAGTTGTATGTCTGTCATCTCTTTGAACTATGTTGGTTTCTAATAATCATTATTTCATCTCCTAGACAGCACAAAGAACTCTTTGATGCCTTATTTTAGTAGCTTCTCCGGAGTCCACTTCCAAGTCCCTAACCTGTCTAGAATTTTCAGAATCCACCTGTAGTGGATAATGCCACGGTCCTCCCAGATGCCCTCTTCAGGGCCAACACAGCCATCCTCCAGCTGCGAGGCGTCAGACTGCTGCTGGCTCCCAGCTGTGTCCCTCGCTAGGAATTGCCCTTGGCTGCAGGAAATTGCCTCACTCAAGGTCACACCCCTCCCAGAGGACAGACTGGAGCCAATGATTAGTTGGTGTAGGGACAGAAAGACAGGCCCCTTTGCCTCAATTTGGCACACAAACCTGAAGACTCATCCCAGTCCCACAGCTCTTAGAGTTCAGCCAAGGCCTCAGTCTGCACCGTGGGTCAGCTTCTCCCGTCCAGTTCTGCCGTCCTCACTTTCACACAAGAGCCTCTCCCAAGATCATTCGCCAATAAATCTCCTAAAAACAACTCTCTCAGAGTCTGCTTCAGAAAAGCCAACTTAAGATACTACGACTTTCTGCTCTTTTTGAAAAGTTCACAGTTCAATGGCCAGACTCTATGCTTCTAACATGTCAAAATCAGGGACAGCAGCTCAATGACTTCATTCACAAGTTGTCTTGTGAGGCAGTCTTATCTGGGCCAGAAGACAAGCTCAATTCCTACTCATCTTTAGGACAGGGCTCAAACATCCCGCAATTTAGGATGCTTTCCCTAAACCCCTCCAGGGGGTGGCCACACCCCCCTTCATGCTCTCACAGCTTTGGTACAGGCCTCCATGATCATTCCTCTCCTAGAGCGCTCCAAACATTTTTACTAGTCTGCTTTTCCTGTAAGTGTGAACTCCCCGTGGGTATATTTATATTACACAGCCTAATGCAGGCTAGAACAAAAAAATGTTTTCCATGAATATTTGTTGAGTGAAAATGAAATGAATCTTGGCTAGCTAGGTATTTTATTTGAATCTCTTTGACCACCCTGGGTTTCTATTACCTCTGACCAATCTTATCAGTTGGAGGATAATTCTTGACAGAAAAGGAGCAAATAAAAGAGAAACTGAATTGTTTTCTTTGAATTATTGCCCCTAGTAAATTTCAAAACAAATAAACAAACAAAACAAAACAAAACCACAGAGCAATTGCATACCTTTTGTTGTACTTAGCACGATTTACAAATTTCAGCCATTTTCATATGGTCTTTGGTTATCTGGCCATTTTGATGGTTAATCTATGTCTCTTTAAAAGTTGCATTCATTAGAACCTAACACAAGGATATTGACATATTTTAGTTTCTCTCCCATTTTTCCTCATTGGGATCATTTGAGATTAAACGGTATTTTTAAATACCTGGTTGTCTTTAATATCATACATTTGTGCCTATTCTTTCTCTGAATTTTCTGAAATCTGCCTTCCTAAAGTCTAGGCAAATATGTCTGGCTGATGGCCAGTTTTTTTCTCACTGGCTATGATGGATTCTAAGATGACAACTGCTTTTGTTTAATTTTTTCCACAATTAAATCTGGATATAACAGCAGTTTCCCTATTTATTCCTATATCCTTCAGCCTCATTCATTTTTTTAATATGCTACTTCCACGTTTAAACTCTCTAAAGAAAGAAAAAGATGCAACAGTAATGACTGTTTATCGCTTTTTCTTTCTCTTCATATTCTTAGCATCAGTTCCTCTTAGTTGAAGATTCCTAGTTGCTAAATACTAGAAAAACTAACCACCCTGATCCCTGGCTCGGTGTGTCCCAGCCATAAGAAGCTGAGGCTGGGGAGTCATTCTCCATCACTCAGTATCTGTGCTCAATGGCTGCGCCTGAGAGCAATACTACCCATCTGCTTAGAAGCCCTAAATCCAAGGAATGGAAGGGACCGAGCACACTGCACTGAACATTTAATATTTATAGGGCAATTATCAAATAACAGCCCCACTTGTATATTCCTATTACCACCACGTACTCCCTCTGCGATGCATAACTTCCAGTCTGGGACTAGATATTATGAGCTACATCAATATCTGTGGCATAACTCCATGATGTGTTATTTACCCAGAGTAGTGGTTTTCAAACTCAAGCAGGCATCAGAGTCACCTGGAGGGTGGATTAAAACCCAGGCTGCTGGGCTCCACCCAGAGAGTTTCTGATTCCGCGGATTTGGTGTAGGTCCAAGAATGTGCATGTCTAACACGCTCCCACTCATGCAGCTGGTCCTGAAAATGACTGACCTAGAGCTATATCTTCTGAGGAATTTCCTTCCTATAAGGTTCAAATGGTTTGTGTTCTATCATTATTCGAATGAGTTAATTAGAACATTCTATCTTCAAATGTCACTTGCTTTTTAAGATTCAAAACATAGGTATACCCAACTAATACTAATGTAAGATTAATTATAATGAAATTAATAAAACAGAAATTAATCTCATATTAATCCCAAAAGATACAATGGAACTATAGAAATGCAAATAAAATTCATATTCTAAAAGTTCATATTACCCTCTTTCACTGGCTGCACAAACAGACAATCTAAATTCTCTGAACCTCAAGTTTCAATCTGGAAAACAGAAATACAAAGTCGATTTTAGAGAATTAGTGTGGGGCAAAATGAGGTGAAGTCGCCAATACAATGCCTATGCAGAGAAGATTTATACTCACAGTGATTATAATAACGGTTTACTATATACTGAGCACCACACTGACCGCTATACACATAAATGTCATTCGACCCTCAGAAGCCTATGAAGAGGATATTGCTGTTATTCCCATGTTACAGATGAATACATGGAGGCACAGAAACATTTAAGTAACTTGCTCAGC
The DNA here is from genome assembly GCA_003508835.1 of Eonycteris spelaea. NCBI lineage: Eukaryota > Metazoa > Chordata > Mammalia > Chiroptera > Pteropodidae > Eonycteris > Eonycteris spelaea. The sequence goes on from PUFA01000036.1 coordinate 521,757, forward strand.
ATAACACAGCTATAAGAAGTAGTGTCAGGATGAGATGGCAGGCAGTCCGCATCCAGAGCTCAAGTTCTAAGGCAATATTTTTTCTTCCCTTGCCTAGGTCACTTGTTCCAGTATTTGTTCATTAATTAAACAGCACTTTAACCTATTGCCATAACATTCAATTTATGAGAAAGTTAATATTCATGTCATATTGCCATAGGTTCTTATTTTGAACACTCTTCAATGACAAAATAACTTGGATAACTCTGACAGCCTTAAAAAAAAAAAAAAAAAAAGCTCCCTTGAAAAACAGTGTACACTGCAGAAAAATAGGAGAGAAGAGTCGTGTCTGTAATGGCCGCAGAAAGTGAAAAGCTTGGCATTTGCCCCCTCCATTTTTCTTTCCGTTGGAAGGCAGCTTGCACATGGAAAAATCATCTCCCATCGCCTCCCTCTCGGAGACCGAACATGATGAAAAAACAGAGGAAGGCCAAGCCCTGAAGCAAGCAGAGCCGAGAGCAGGTCTGTCCTAGCCAGGAGCCCGAGAAGACTGATTCATCCTGAGTGAGGCAGCAATCGCTCCTCACCGGATTTGACTGTGGCGAGACATGAACAGTGCAGCACGTTACAGTGCTTTGTATAATACACAAGAATGGCGCTCTCGGAGTCCAGATGTCCATGTACCTATGAGGAGCTGTGCTCAGATTTTCAGAATGATGTTTTTAAGGCATTTTCAGTTCTAGGGTAAGAGGTGTTTTTTTGGCACGCAAACAAATTTAAGATAAAAATGTTATGGTGCCTAGAAAATGGAAGATCTTCTAGAACCAGAATAGTTCTGTAGAAAGAAGTTGCCAAAAAGAAGCGAGGCAGAACCTGCGGGGGGAGAATGGGAGGGTAGCACCCAAAGCCCGTTTGATGGAGGTCTCGATGTTCATTCCTGAAAAACGGTATTGGATGTCCTTCAAGGCACTTAAGGTTAAAAATTTGAGCTTAAACAACAACACGCTTGCTCAGTTTTTACCCCCTAATGGGACGAGCTGAACTCTCATTTGCAAAGTCTCTCTTTACTTGGATTCTAGAAATAAAGCCAATACAAACAAAATGTCTACTCTCACGTGCAAGAGCCAGGGCATTTTTAATATATATGCCGGGGAAGCCAAATCTAACTTTTTTAAGGTCTCACCCAGCAGTGTCCCAGGGTAGCAGATGGAGTAATCCTATCTATTCTGGAAGAGACAAACCCCTGCCGCCCTAGGGTCCTAGAGTCTAGGCAACGTCAGTGCTCCAAGACCAGCCCCCAGCCTATTTTCTAGTACGACAAAGCATTCTAGGCTTCTCATCCCCAAACCACAACTGTTCAAATTTTTTTAAGTTAAATATGACATTTTACAAACTTTCCTGGCATTTTTAGTTAACATAAATGTTATTCTATAATTGTGTATATTAAAATGCAATTTAGGGTTTATTTCCATCTAATTAAACAATGCATTCACACATGTAAATTTAATGGCACACCCAACTATAGTACTTAATTAAAGGGTCAATCAATGTTTATTGTCCTTCCTTAGAGTAAATCATTGATTTAAAGAGAATACATGAAATGACATATGAACTTTCCTGAAAAGTCTAATTAGGGGAATAATGTTAATTATCTGAATGTAGTTTAATTGCATGGCTTATTTATGCCTACTCTAGCTAAATAAAAGTAATTCTCAACCAGCTATTATAAAATTCAGGTAGTTAGAAACAATTTTATCACATGATCCTCAATTAGCTTTGGAAAATAATTTCTGGATTAAAACAACTCAAGAAGAAAAATTATCTCAATATAGTTCACTTTAGTGAGGAAATATAATCTACTACTTGGCATGTGTCCACGGGAAAAGTCTGGCTCCCAGATGCTTCTTGCCAGCCCACAGTGGATTTGACAATGTTTAAACAACTGACAATGTACACTCATAACAGTGATGACATAGTGACCAAAAATTCGGCAGGGGCCAGTCTCATGGCTATTTTCATATACTGAAAAAGTAATATTCAAACAAAACAAATACAGACACACTTCACGAACCCAAAAGATTCGATACAATTCAGTTAGGCATTTTAAAAGTAGATGTCACCAAAATGTCATAAAAATTTACAAATAAGACTTGTTATACCACTGTTAAGAAAAATAAAACAATTTTTTATTGTACTAATATTCTTAAAAATGAAAAATATAATTTTTCTAATTTGGTTCCTATATCAGAAATCCAACAACTCTTTCCAACAAGAGATGAACTGTTTCCATAGCTCATTCATTATATACCTACAATTTATCCAGTTGCTAACAACCGTTCCTATTAGTTTGAACCAAATAAAATTCCCAACATGTTACCACATTTGACCTCCAAAAACGGTAACTTTATAAGATTCAGGGATAAAGTGAAACTTCAAAATTTTGATACCAAAGGGGTAGTGTAATTTTTTTGATATATAATATCTATGTCCTTCGAAGCTAGCCCACACGCGTTATTATTTAACTGGAATGATATGCTTTCTAACCAGGAAGGTTCTGAGTAAAATCTACATCCTACTGTAGCACTTTCAAGTATCAACAAAATACTGTTAATATTTAATATGAAATCCACTGTCACAAATGTAGCCAACAGTGAAGAAGCCACAATACAAATAGAATTACTTTGTGCGATTTTTTTTCTAGTTCCAGATGACAAATTTCTTGGAGATGATATTCTCTCTCTTAATAACAAACAACTTCTGTCACATAATGTTTATGTCATGTAGGTTTTGCAAATCGATAGTGCAAAAACCGGTTTGACTTTCCGGGAGAGAAAATGACTGATTGGCATAGGGAATAAGGTACTTTATGGAAATTAGACTTCATTTGATTGGAATGCCAACCCCATTTTTAAGATATATTCTCACGTAACCACATTAACCTTATTTGATATGACCTCCACTGTAAATATGTTTATTCTTAGCTAATAAAACCAAGATACGAGTGTGGATCTGGATGGATCTCTACCTTGATAAAACTTTTGAGTAATTTTATGTATATAGAAATGTCATTTTTACCTAAAGAATAATAAGTACCTATTTAGGATCATTTACTGCATAAATTCAGCATCTATTTCAGATCTCTTCCTTCATAAATTCAACAAAAATTTCTTATTGTCAAGAAGTAATTAATATTAAGAGCCCACAGTACTCTTGGAGACAGGAGATATTTGACACCTAGCATAGAATCTTGCCTGTAGTACATACACAAATTTTTATTTATTTGACTTGAATTAAAGTTTATAAATCAAGCACTTATAATTAAGCTAAGTCTCTACTGTAGAGTTTCTGCAACAACTGATTACTTATGACTAGAAATTCAATCTCTAGCAATATGGTCAACCAAGCTGAAACAAATCTGTCTCTCCCCACTTGCTCAAAGGGGAATGCTGACCATTTGCGGGGCAGGGTTGAGTCCGGAGTTTTAACATCTTCATGGACACAGGAAACACAGCCTTGGGGCCATGAGAAGCAAAAATCTAGAAGTAAGACCCCCCCTCACCAGCCCAGGAAAGCCACAAGGAAGATTTCTGTCTTTCCAGGGCTCTGGACCACTGTGGTCAGAGGGTGGGGAGAGGGTTTCCTGTGAGAAACCAGAATCCCAAGCCTGTACAATGCGAGATCCAAACTTCCACTATCTTCAAGTGTGGTTTTCCCAAGCCAAAAAGTTTAACATAAAAACTGAAACTCCTAGGGCTCTGGCAGAAGCAAGTGCAAAACCACTCTGTACACAGCACTCCCATGGGGCAGGGAGAAAACCTGATAAGCTCGAAATACTTAGAGCCAGCGGAAGAGACGCCCAAGTAAACAGGCAATTCCGGTGCAGCCAGCTAACAGGAGGCAGCACTGAGCTCCGCAAGAGCGCAGAGGAGAGCTAAGAAATTCAAGGCCACGGAATTGGAAACCTTTCTTCTTTAGCATTGCTAAGCTGGAGATTCAAAATACAAACTGCCCTCGTCTGGGTCCTTTGCTTTCACTCAGTGAAGGATGGATCCCACGTGAATATTTTCTGGGGCTTTGGACCATCTGGTTTTTAATGTCCCAAGCAATGGGGTGTCTTCTTACCACTTCCTTTGGAAGGTCTTTGTTAATGGTGGTGGCAGTGGATTTAAAAAAAAAAAAAAAAAAAAAAAGCTTTCAATGTGGAAGGGACTTGGCAGTTGTTTTTAAAAGTCTTTTCTTTCTTGTTAACTCTTTCTTAAATCTTTTCATGAACATAAATTCCCCTCTTTCTCTAGGACACGAATATGCTATAATTTGGCCTCTAAACATTTTTTAAAGGGTCTCCATTTAACAAACCCCTGGACCTTCATCACTCTGCTCTTACTTTCGAAATGCTCTGTTGCTGGCGTTCAGGACGTCTTGCTCACTGAGGAACAGGCCCTTTTTCAGGTGCGCCGCCCACTGGCATACGGGGCTCCGACCTTCATTCCCTACCAGTCTCTCTTTGGTCTTTTTAAACTTTTCCAGGACTATTTCTTGTTGAATATTTGTTACATGTCATATTTTTATTTAACAAACTCCGAATGATATTGGTCAACAATGCATCCCCCGTGCCTAGCACAGTGCCTGACATATAACAGCTGCCTGAGAAATATTTGTTTCATGAATAATTGATAATAAATTATCTATAGCATGAATACTAAATAATTGAATTACTTATATAAATGTTGGGGTTTTTTTTTCTTTCCTCATTTCATTTTACTTTCTTCATCCTTCCTTTTCAATTCATTTATTAGAATATCAAATGATCTCTTCTGAATACCTAAAATTAATGCTGGGAAATATTAAATAAATAACCACGCTCAAAACTCACATATTTTATGGTATTTAGATATGCATACTTAGATGTTTTAGGGTTGCTGTCTCTTACACTTATATCTTAAACAATGTAGGAAAGAATATAGTTTATTCAGGGTACAGATGACCTTCACCTGACTCACATCATCAAGCTAGGTTTCCGGGAAGAACTGAGATGTAAGGTAATTTCTGAAAGAAAACACAGGCTGACCAGGACGTGAGCTGAGGTTATCTGGTGTGTGAGAGAGTGCAACGGGCAGTGTGCAATCAGGAGCAGGACATGTAAACAGTGGGCTGAGGAAAGGGGCTTGCCTAATTGAAGGAAAGGGTGTGGAGTGGAGAAGGGAAACAAAGCGTTTAATGTAAGCCATGGCTGGCATTGGGACTGAGCAAACTGAATCTTGACAACAGCTTCCTATGTTCTAGACACTCTAATGACTCCTCCACGTCCACTGAATCAAAGTAGTGGCTTGAAATATAATTTTTAAACACCTTCCCCAAGCATCTATCTAATTATTGATTCTTAACCTTTGTTTCACATTCCTTTAAGCTGCAAATGCAGCTTTCCATATCTGAGTTTATTTTTAAACATGAAGCCCACTATTTTCTTACTAGTTACATTAAGCCCTCTGATTTGTGTCCTTGAAGATATCAGCTTTTAAAAATCATGGCTATGATACTGTGCTCTTAAGACCTACTTTACCTGTGGTCTTTTATGAATGAGTGAAAGCCAAGGAGAATGTCATTTCCTGGGAAATGTCTTGCTTGAGATGACTGACCTACCATAGGGAACTGGTAACTCAGTTGGCCCCGCTGCTCACAGCGGATGATCTATTTTTAATGGTACAAAAGATTAATGATATTAGAGCTTTCATCACTCAATGTACTTCATTTCATAAGTTTATTTATTTGAGACTATGCTCACTGGAGTAGTAACGTTAGATTTTAATGAGGTTTTGAGAGATCAGCCATACTCCAATTCAACCACTGATAATATACTATCTAGTATCTCATTCTCTTAGGATTCTGCAGTAATTGGTGTTATTAGGAAAGCATCATCATAGAAAGAGACTTTCTCCTAATTTAAGTAACAGCCCCCTCTAACTAAAGACTATATTATTCAGGTATTATTTGTTGACTTCTTATGAGAAAGGCACTTGTCTAGGAACCCTAGGGGATGCCAAGAAGTACGAGTTTGGTCCCTGCTCTTGAGGAGCTTGCAAATATAATAAAGGTAAGTTATAAAGGCCCATCCATTTGCTTGGATGCAAAATAAATAATCAAATGAAAAGTAAAATATTAATATAAAGTCTATAGAACAGTAGATAACATAAAATGTCACAACACTTTGATTAATTTTCAAATGAATGGTGCAATAGTAGTTCAGAGAAGCAGAGGGTCGCTCCATGCTGGGATGGGCTGAAGAGGTTTTATTGCGGATACAGCCTCTGGTCTGGGCCTGAAAAGTGGGGAGGATCGGTTAGAAACGGAACTAAGAAGAGAGCATTCCATACGGCTGGGAGTGTGTGACCAAATCATGAGGCTGGAAAAGTATGGTATGTCTCGGGGGAAGGAGAGTGAGTTTGTTGAGAGTGGAGAACTGGTAATAGTGCAACAGGGACTGGGCTCAAAGCTGAAGTTTCAGGCAGCCTGTGGGAGGCCTTTGGACGCCAAAGGAAAGAGCACAGGCCTCGTCCCACGGGCGGTGGAGAGCCGGTCAACATTTTGCAGCAGTAGAAAGAAGGCCTTAAAAACCTTCTGACTAGTTTTTCTTAAAATCATTTTCTTCATTAAATGAAAAAGAATTAATCAGTTTATAAAGGAGGTTTCGAATTCTTTTATATATATTGTCTCCAAGCATCAGAGTGAGACATTCTTAATAAAACCGTCGATGCCCAGAATGGAAGAAGATACGATATTATAATCCTGTATTTAGTATTCTACCATTATATACTTGTAAAAATACTGCACTATGCCCAATAAATAAACAGAATCTTTAAGAACCTTTTAATTGTTTCAAATAGAATTACCACAAATGTTCCACATACGTGTGTTAAGAGAAAGTATGATATTTATCCCAACACTATACAATGGTATAATATACAGAATCAACAAGGATATTTTCATTGTTTCTAATGGGTGACTATAAAGGTTCTTTATATATAGAATGACTGTAACAGGTGTGGGAAGGGGAAATATGACCAAGGTGTACAGTAACTCTGTCAGACCTGGGAATGGGTAAGAGTGTGACTTAGAAAGATGATAGAGTGACAGATTTATCTATATTTGTTTAGTTTTCTATCGTTAGATATCCATAGACCTGTTTATCTGATTAAATTATAGCCTGTGGACAGGGGTTATTTATTCATCAACTTAGCATCCATTCTGCATCTTGCAGATAGTGAGATACATAAGAAAATATAGTAGATTTGATTGTGAATTGTGTGACTGAAACACAAAAAACTTAAGGAACCAAAAGTTTTATCTATATGCTCTGAGTGAATTTTTTGTCCTTTAATTGCTTCATTAACTCAACACGCTGATTTAGCACACAGCACCTAGGGCTACATAGGTGATGCAGGCACTGAAATGAAACACAGGACAGCAAGACGGGGTTCAGTTTGTTTGCAGCATAAGGGGTCTGAGCAGCAGGAAGGGGACTGAAAAGGCAGATGAGAGTCAGATCATGGAAGGGCCTCAAGCCTGGCCAGTGAGTTCGAACTGGATTCACTAAACAGTTGAGACCCATAAAGGTTATTGAGCAAGGGATTCATTCGGCCATGTTACATTTCAGGAAGATCAATCTGTCAGCAGCGTGTCGAACAGATCGTCAGGTCAGTTAAGAGACATATACGTAGGAGGTGGACAGAGCACTTAGGAACTCTTATAATGACCAGGTAAGAAATCATTAAAGTTCGAGTGAGTGAAGAGCTAGGGATGGATGATGCTTTAGACGCACACTCAGGAGCAGTTGTCAAGTGATTGGAATAGGCAGGGAGGGGCAGGAATCACGGAAGGGTCAAGGGTGGTTTTGAGTTTTATTTTTTTTTAAAGTGCATGACTATTGATGTCATTAATAGAAACAGAAATTGAAAAGAAAGGAAGATGAGCAGTATTAGTAAGGAAGATGGTGAATTAGATACAAGTTTGACATGATGGCCAAAAAGTCACTTGAAGTGTGAGGCCAAAGCTCAGAGGAGAGGCCAGATATGGAGATGCTGGTATATTATCCTTTCTGGTGTCTTTTGCACAGGTGTGCCAGTAAATGCTTACTTAATAGCTCAGAAAAAAGTGATTCTTACCATATTTCTGTGGAGAGGCAATATAATTATTGGCTAAAAGCTTGACCTCCAGAGTCAGAATGCCCAGGTTCAAATTCCAACTCTATCACTTCCTAATTTGTGACTGTAAACAAGTTACTGAATCTTCCTGTGCCTTAGTTTCCTTGCCTGTAAAATAGAGATAGTAAAAGTACCTGGCCATAAAATACTATGCTTGTTAAATAAGGTAATACTTAGGAGAATACCTGACACATACTAAATGTTAACTGTTACTGTTATAATTATCATCATATATCATCTTTTAAATTCTTTTGATGAACTAGATACTCGGTGAAGATGTTTTACATTGCTCTAACCGTATGCATGTATTCGTAGTCATACTTGAAGGTATACAGTTGCCCAGGGAAAGACCGCACAAAGAGAAAGAGCTCTTTAAATCCAAATGTTTCATCACACAGGACCATTAAACAGCATTTGATACACATGGGCGGCCTTACATAATTATACGTGTCAGTCTCACTTTAGTAATTCAGCATACATTTTTCAAGTGTCATTTATGCACACAGACTGCATGAAAGATCAGCTCTGTCCTACAAAGGCCCTGCCTGACCTGGCTTTTGCCTGTCTCTCCTCTCATTCTGACATCTCTCTGCTCACTACGTTTGGTCCTCCTTCCTGACTCCTGAACACCTCAGCATTCTCCAGCCTCAGGGCCTTTGCTCTCTGTGCTCCCTCTGTCCGGAAGGTGCTTCATTTGGCTTTTGCATTTGCCCGTTTTACCTAAGAGGTTTCTGTTTAAATGTCACCTCTTCCTTGACCACAGAACATAAAATAGTTACTCTTTTCACATCATCCTCTTATCTTTGCAGCACTTACTACAATCTGCAACCGTCTTAATAAAGACCACCAGGGTCGTCCTTTTTATACCTAAACCCTCAAAGCTAGAACAGAATCTGACATGTAATGGCCTTTCGATAAACATTTGTGAATCAATTAATTAAAAGCATAAGAATAAGAACAAGTGATGAAAAGATAAAAGACAAAGTCGAAACTAAAAGCTTCACTATTAAAGAAACAAAGGACAAGCAGGAAAAAAATTTGAAATACTCAGTAAGCATCAGGAAATGAGGAAATCTACGACAGTGCTGAGGTGCATATTTATAAACACTCTACGTAACAAGAAAACAAAAAGGGGAAAGGCCAAAGGAGGTAACAGTTACAAGAGATGGCCAGTAAAATGAAATTTCCAGAGATGGACTTGAGGATAAAGACTGATGACTAGTGAAAGGATAAGGACAGAAAACCAAACTGCCAGGGCTTAAGGAGTGAGCAGGTGAAGAGACACACAATGGAGACAGGAACAGAACAAGCTCTCCCAAGAATATAATGGTAAAGAGAGGCAGGGCTAGGTTGTAGCTCCTTGAACTTGGATGAGGAACATAGAAAGAGGTCCAGACAAGGAGGCAGGAGATCTGGGATCTCGTTCCAAAGAGAGCTCGAAACGCCACTATGTATCTGAATTTCTTGTCTATGAGAAAAATGTTCTGCCCCATCTCAACTCCTTAAATAAGGAACAAAGGGGCAAATGAATTAGCATAGGGAGTTATTTCTTTGTAAGAATTCTAGTGAAGTTCTAAGAAAGAGGAACAAATCTATGGAAGAATGTTTTATTTGAAACAAAATCAAGGTAAAAATTTCATGTAAACTTAATTAAGTTAGACTGGTTTTCTTCCACATTAGCGAAAGGCTTTGCACTTACTCAAGTGCAGCACTGGCTGAGGCCAGATATGAAAGTACTTGTATTTATCACTGACATTTGGTTGAACTTGTCCATTCTTATTAATCATTACTTCAAAGTAAGCAGCTGAGTACTCTTAGGAAGCTGATATTCCCAGCAGACCGACCTGCAAAAATAGTGGAGTCTGATGCTCTCCCACTGCAGTCTGCGTATTCTCAGGTGTGTGTGTGCGTGTGTGTGTGTGTGTGTGTGTGTGTGTGTGACAGAGAGAGAGAGAGAGAGAGAGAGAGAATGTGTGTGTGTGTGTGTGTGCGTGTGTGTGTGTGTGTGTGACAGAGAGAGAGAGAGAGAGAGAGAGAGAATGTGTGTGCGTGTGTGTGTGCGCGCGCGTGTGTGTGTGTGTGTGACAGAGAGAGAGAGAGAGAGAGAGAGAGAGAGAGAGAGAGAGAGAGAGAATGTGTGTGTGTGTGTGTGCGCGCGCGCATGTGTGTGTTTTCTGAGACCTAAAGCCGCAAGTAAATTTTTGTGAAGCCACTACGAATTTTATCATATTCTGTCTTCTGAAAGCATGGAGGAATTAAAAACGGAAGCTGACTCTGATCTGTTTATGGGAGGTAAAACACATCTGTGGAATGAAGACTCCAGGTAAAAAGGCTGATACAAAGGTGATTTGAAGCTATGCTGTGAAATTAATTGCTGAGATTTCTTGGTGCTAAAAGATAACGTTTTCGGTTATGTACAGACACAAAACCTATACAGTGTGAATACTTGACCTTCTGGCACAATTTTAGGATCATTCATCTAAGGTTCATAGAAAAATCTTAATAGCCTAGCCTGATTAGTGTAATTTTTCTTCTTGCTTTATAAATGTTAGTCTGATTAGAGTCATTGACATTTCCTACCTTTTGGTTCAGAATTTTTAATACATATTCTAATGGTTCCCCAGACAATGTAAGCATAAGTATGTGAGTCTGAAAATTTATAATTTGGTGTCTAAATAATTCAAACAATCAATAACTTCTAGATTGTTCTCTCATCTCCAGTTCTTTAGGGACTCTCTCATTTGTCTTATTCTTCACTATTTCCCTCAAAATACAGGGGAAAACACCATGCCACAAGTTTTTTTCCTGTACTGTTTCATTATCTTTTAGAACTACAGATTCTGTAATTTCCATTGTGATTTCTTCTTTTAACTCATAAGCTCTTTCAATGTTTATTTTTCAGCTTCCAAAACACAAGGGCTTGGGTATTTTTAACTATGTGTTTAGTGTTGGTTTCTAATTAAATTTCATTGCAGTTAAAGAACACAAGTTTGTATAACACTGATTCATTGAAATTTGTTGATATCAATTGTGAACTTACATATAGTCAATTTCCATGAATATTCCATGCGTACTAAAAAGAACATTTTTTTTTCAGAGAGATCAGATGACGTTTATTAATTTTTTGGCTCAAATCTTCCATGTCCTTACTAATATTTTGCCTCCTTGGTCTACTAGTTTCTAAAACTGGTATGTTAAAATCTCCCACTATAACTGAGGATTCATCAAATTAGTCATATAAGTTTTTGCTTTATAGATTTCAAGATTATATAGTTAGGTGCATTAAGCTTTATTTTCTTCTAGTACTATTATGTAGTATCTTTCTGTAGTCCTATTATTGCTTTATGCCTTAAGTTCTATATTGCCTGATCATAACATTGTTACATGTGCTTTTCTTGGATGGTATTGCCTGGTATACTGATTTCAATTCCTTTACTTTGAAATTTTCTATGTGATTTTGTTTCAGGTCTATCACCTCTAAGAAAAACATTGCTGGATTTAAAAATATATAGATTCCACATGATAATTTCAGTCTTTTACTAGATTAACTAAATCAAGCTACACATATTGCGATTACTTTTGCATTTGGGCTGCTGCCGTGGGAACTCCACAATTACATTTCTGTTTATGTAGTACTTACCCTGGAATTTTAATGCGCACTTCCTAACAAAGACTAAAGTCACTCGGCATCTCTCTTCCCGCCTCCTGAACAAGATGACAGTCAGCGTCTTTCACGATCCCATCTTGCCCCAGCTAATTTTTCAATTGTTAGATAAATTTAGTTTCCCTATTTTTTTTTTGTATTAAAAAGCTTATATAAAAATGATCAATAGCTCAAGGTACTGACATTTTACCTATGTTCACTATTGTTTCTTGTATTCTCCACTTTCCTGTGTTCCCCTTTCTTCTGGCTAAAGCACACGAAGGGGCAGAGCTGGGATCAAAGCAATGTGTGCTTGTCTCCGAAGTCCCTGCTCTCAACCACAGCCATTATCGGTCACAGAAATACAGAAAGGCACTCTGTGTGCAGGGGTGGTGGGTGGAGCCAGCAGAAAAGAGGTGATGGAGAGGAGGAGGGGAAGTGGAAGACGGCGAGAGAGAAGGTGTCACTATAGTTTTGTCATGATAGCTTGACACAAGGTTAATATTGACACTATGTACTAGAAGACAGGATTCCTATATCAGAGAAGCAAAAACAACAAGCTCATGACATGAATAGGGTAAAAATACATAAGACATAAATAAACACGAGGAATAATTATAGAAGCATGTCAAGGCTTGGGCCAGAAACGGCAGAGGTAGCTGTCCTTCGAGGTCTGTCTGAGAATGGCCAAGGGATTCCTAGTACCTAGCGATAGTGCCTGGCATATAACAGGTGCTCAACAATACTTACGGAATGAAGAGAATGAATGAAAATAAGAAAAAAAGGATGGAAATGGAAAATAAGTATGAGGAAAATAAAAGAGTGAGAAATTGAGACAGGAAATAAGAGGAGGAAGAAAATTAAAGGAACGGAAATTTTTAAAAAGGGCAGAAGAAAGTAAATGAAAACAAAGATCTCATTTTAAAAAAATTTTAAATGTATTTGCATATTTGTAAATGGGCAAAAAAGGGACTATAGATTCAGATCAAAGGTGTTAACAATATTTAGGTTAGGAGTGAATGACTTTCACTTTTTTATTTTATGCACATGAGCAATATTTAAGGTTTTTCCAGTTAGCATGCATTATTTGTAAAAAAAAAAAAAAAAGTAAAAAGTAAAACTTAGCAAGAGAAGGGAAATGGACAGAGAATCATGAAGGACCACGCCATGTGGCTCGCTGTGAGGTACACTCAGGTGAGCCCATCTTCACTGAGCCTTTGTGGGGCTGCCTCAGTGACCTCCAGGGACAGAGACTAATTTTTCCTGCCATCTGTCCATTAATCTCTTCAAAAACCCAGTCCCAAGAAGGGAGAGGAGTCCCATAAGAGGGCTTCCTCTTCTCTTAAAGCTACTTGTCAAATTCCAGCTCTGGAATTGCTTAGCCCTGCATTCTTCCAGGATGCCCGACTCCCCTTATAGACAATCCAATCCGTCACACACAAGTCCTTCAATTCTGCCTCAAAAGAACAACCCTATCAGCATATTATAAACCAGGTATCTATACAAGACACATCTTTACAATATCAAAAAAGACTCTTCCTTCACAGATGGTAGCCCGTGAAAACAGAGAAAATGCCTCCTTCCTTTTTTGTCTTTCATGGTTTTCCCATTTCTCTAAAACTAACAGAACCTCAATCCCCTAAAAGAAATAGTGACAGACAAGTCCAGCTGGTCCCTTATGACCTAGAACCATTCTATATAATCCCAGTTTTATGTATGTAAGAAAACCTATGTTCTGTCCATAAAAATAAACACTCATACCGTGTGAGTGTGGGTTTTTATAACTCAGGAGACAAATATAAAAATGTGATAAACCAAAATCTTGCTATTACATCCCTGTGCCATGGTTTTTCAGTCTCAGCACTACTGACACTTTAGGTCATATAATTCTTTATTGTGGGAGGCTATTCTTTGAATTACATGATGTTTAGCACTCAATGCCTGTAACACACACACACACACACACACACACACACACACACACACCCCAGTTGTGGCAGTCAAAAATGTCTCTGGGCATTAAATCATTAAATGTAGCCTGGAGGCCAACTTCTCCCCATTTAGAACTGATGTGGCTCCAAGTTGCAAAATGGGTTAGTTTATCCTTCTAGTAATGGAAACCTGTTGCATGCACACAGGCATTTTGGGTTTTAATATGTGTTAAACCATCTCTTGTAATGAAAAGAATTCATTTGCAGTATCAACAGCAAAATAGAGAAAAGATACATGACAGGCACAATTGTATTCTAAAAGCTTCATGCCATATTATGAAATAGACAAATCTATAAAGAACACTAAAATCACATTTATATTCAGCAAAGATAAACATTAAAAAATTAGATGTTTGTGAATGTTTTCCTTATATTCTATACCTTCAGATAACTCTCTCAGCAGAGTTCAGAGCTAAAACCATACAAAAAAAATGAGTCTAGCCTAGTTACTTACCTGGGAAAAAGTACTTACCACGCCATATATCAGGACGCAATATCACCACACTTAACAATTTTATAATTTGGTACCATAGTTTGAGAAAAAAGAATGCCAATGGGCTGCCTGGACTAACAGTATTAAAATACTGAATATAGGTGGTTCTGTGCAAGCCAGTGGCACCTTTACACTGCATTCTAAAGGAGAAAGGAGAAAAATTCTTTGGCAAACCAGAACCTACCATCACTTATAATACCAGAGACTCCAGGATGCCCTATAATGTTGATGTTAACTTGGTAATATGAATGATAATCATTCAGCAAGAAAATAAAGCGAAAATGTATGGGGGGAGGGTTGTCACCACTTATTAAGTTAGCACTTGTGTCTACTGGCTGGAGACTACTTCACATGTAAGTACCCAACACTGCTCATTTTTATGCACATAACAGTTTCATTGAAAAAAAATTACAGCTGCATTTTGCTTAATGTTCCATTTTCTATATAGATAGCTAGACTAAATAAATGTAAAATGCAATTGAATGACCAAAAGATAAAAACATCCTTTTCTGGCTCAGAATAGTTTAATCTGTCATTACGTTAAAAAAAAGGAATGAATTAAGACTTTAAAAAAATAGGTTAATGGAACTGGAAATTCGTCTTCCTGTTTTATGTCGCCCTCCTCTAGTCCCCCTGCCAGAAGAATTTCAATGTAGTTCCCCTGAGAGCTACAGATTTAATAGGCTAATGGGCAGTTACCATCCTTGTTACTGGGCTGACTCTATTCAGTCTCCATCTAGAAAAATCTTTTTGTTGTCGTTGCTTCTGCATAATTTCCTGACATTAAAAACAAAAAGCAAGCAAGCGACATGGAGAAGAGGAGAGCAAGCCAGGCTGATTTCTGCGGCGATTTCCCACGTATTCTTTTCTGCTCTCAAGATTCAAAATCGAGCAAAGTTGCCCTCTGTATTTTTAATGAAAAAAATGAGCAATAACTTCTGAAATTCATGCGAAGCCAAATGAACTCATTGCTACGTTACGAAACAGTTTAATGCACTTTGATCAATATGCTGGCTGTGCAAACACAAACGTGCTACAATAATATCGCAATGTGGGTGAACCTGCGTGGCCTATGCTGATAGGTGCTAACAAGAAAGGCATCGAAGCATTGGGTATCTGAAGAAAAGCCAAACACCTTTAATATTCCCCAGAAATGGCACTCTCTCAACTCTTCTGTACATATGTATAAATCCCCTAAATGCAAAGAAATCTTACAAATTTATTCTTTTTCTTTTACGAAGTTAGTTAAAAATTAATGAACAAGAAATTAAAGAGAAGCTGCTGTAATAAAGTTAGAATATTCTAACTGAAAAACAATTACAATGAAACTACTTATACTCCCACAGAATTATAAACATTTTTCAAGGGATATTTTGCAATAGATTTTTTAAACAATGTTTTCTTCTTCTTGCTCTTGAGACTTAAACACTGCAGGTTTATTTTACATTAAAAATACATTTATTAGAGTAAGAGCTTTAATATCTCAGAAAAAGAACTCTGTGATTTAAAGTAACATGTTGAATGCTTAGTTTTTTCTTCAAACACATGTTCATCTTTCAACTAACGGGATTAGTTTTCGACTACATGTAATTGACAAAAAATTATGTTGAAATGGTAATATTAATTATTTGGGGAAATTTAACCAGATTTCTGAGAAATGCAGTTCTTTGTACAGAACTGGAAAAATACCAACAGTTTCAGAATGTGCCCACTGCTTTTCCACTGTTTTCACCTCCTCTAAAATTACGTTCCTATTTCACAGAAGTGAAATCGATTTGCTTAATTCTTGCCTGAAAGATCATTTTTTAAAAAAGGAAAAAGGTTACCTTTCTCGTTTTAGATGTTTAATCACACAAAAGCTCTAAGAGAAGACTTTACGGCTTTCCTCAAGAAAAATCCCCTCCGTAGCGGAGGGGCCTCGAACCCGGCAAACCTGAACGGTGCAGATGTTGGAGTGGGTCTGGGTTCCCCTGGGGCAGAAGGAAGAAGCAGACACCCCCAGCGGCCGTGCCAGCTCCCTGCCCAGGGCACAGCTGCAGGCTCTACAGCAAGTGCCATCCCTCTCTATAGCAACTGGGGTCACAGGCAGGGGCAAGGAGTCCCACCCAGAGCAGTTTAGATTTCTTCCAGTCCCACAGCAAGAAAGAAGACTACTTAAAGAGTAACCAGTTATTTCCAACAATTATATGGCCCCAGCCCCCCCCCCAAAAAAGAGAGAGAGAGAGAGCAAGAGAAGAACATCTGTAGTGAAAGAAAATAAAAGATGCTTCATATTTTTAAGATTTTGAGCTACTTACAGGAGATTTTCCTGGATTCTTTGTTATAAAAATGACTATGAATGTTTGATCTTTATTCCTTACCAACACTTATTCGGAAAGGCGGAGAGAGAATGGTCAAGTTGAAGAAACACAGAACTTAATAAAAAGTTAATTCACAATTGTAATGCAACCCATTCATTGCAGGGTTTTAAAGGAATGAAATGTATATAACAGTAATGTCACATTTAAAGAAAGCTACTATATGTTCCATTTTACAGCAGTATACATTCTCACAAGCTCTATGAACATCTTAAAAACTAATATAATTGTACTCATGTTACGGTGTGACTAAAAGCAAGCAGTCAAAGAATATTCTTCCCTACTTGAGAAGAACTGATGCTATGGCAGATGCCATTTCCTTAGATACATCAGAAAGGAAGGAGCTATAAACACATAGCTCCTTAAAATAACAGAACAGATTATTATTCCCCACAAAATTATGCTTTTATACCAATCATCTTCTTCAGAGTAGTAAAAGACAATATGTAGACACATATCTTGAATAGTTTTTATAATATTGTCAGTTTGTAATATCATAAAAATCATTAATTCTTATTAAGTTATTATTATACCTTCATGTTAAGCACTTGCAAGAATTTAGAAGCTACAATGAGAACAATAGTGATGATCGATTTATTGTGGGCTTGCTATGATTGAGCACTGTGCTAAGAGCTATAAATAGTTACCTCATTCCCCCCACTACCCATGATATTATTCCCATTTTAGAGATGAAGAAATTGGCTTTTAAGGTCACTGAGCTAGATGGTACAGCAGAATTTAAACTTTTTAGTCTACATGCTAGTTATTATGCTCTACTTTCACTAAAAATAACATGTGTACACTAATTTGAACATTTTAAATATTTTTAAATCAATTTTAAAGGTTTATACTATGTTGTTAAATTGTTCTAGTCAGAGAAAAATAGCTTCTACATGAGATGTTAGTTAAATCTCACTTATATTGCTTATAATTCCTTTTTCTTCTCTAACTGTTGATTTCTTAATAGCGTGAAAAAGGTTCATTTCAACCGAGAGTGTTAGTGATGCAATAATTCCTGAATATTTTCATATTCTAAGTATCCTAGATATTATGGGTTAACCCTCAAAACTACAAGTCAAATGGTTAATAGACAATTAACGGATACTGAGTCATATAAACACTAAACCACATCTGAAATGTAGAATAAGAAAACTTATTCATACTGATGATAAAATATAAAATAAGAAAACTTCAGGCATTAAAAGGCCTTTGTTTATAGTTCAACAATATCCTCCAGAACGCCATATACTACCACAAGGAGGAATACACGAGGCAGAAGCTGTGACATATGGGGTGTTCGTAGAACTTCTGGTTAATGGAAGTTCCAAGATGTATAAATAAAAAATGATGTGTGAGTTGGTGAAAAAAACTATAAGGCAAGTCAATTTTTTTAATTAAAAAATTATGTAGCATAAACAATGCTAATGAGCCAAAAGTCCCATGAGATTAGGACTGTATCTGCTTCATTTTAACATTCCATTCAATTTTCATAAGTGTATATGCACTCCTTGAAATACCTCAAGCAGAACTCTTTTCGTAAAATAGAATTTTGAAAATTTTATTTGTCCCTGTTCTTAATAGCACATTTTCTACTCAAGTTGTCAGCTTGATGACATTAAAAAAAAAAAAAAAAAAAAAGCCCTACAATTCTTAAATGAATCACCAGATAATAAATACCTGGAAGTTCTTCATAAATTTCATCAGTTGGTTGACTGCCTGCTGGTGGACTGATTGGTAGAGGGTGATCGACATCATCATACAGGTCTCCTCTTTCTTCCTCCTCCTCAGGTATAATATCAGATCCCATATCTACAAAACATGTTTCATGAAGTAAATTCTTAAGGAATGCAAAGAGGTTTTCAAAACTGTTTTCTAAATTAATGCAGTCCTACAAAGTCATGACATTGTTATATTCTATATTCTTAAAACATTTTTAAAGATTGATTGTTGCATAATATGTGGATTTCAAAGTTGCCAGTTGGTACTTATACAACAGATACTTTTATAAATCTGAAGTCAATGGTCTGTATTAATACCAGTCATGTTCCCTTGGTCATTCTCATAGAAATTCAATAAGCTTTTATAGATGGAAATCTAAATCATTCAGTTATTTAGTAAAGATTGCAATAACTTGTTCAATTGATTGCTCTTACCTTGTAACACAAATTTCAGCTGCTGTACCCATTCTTCAGCATCTTTGGGAGAAGCTGCTGTGAACTAATAAAAAACAAACAATACCAAGAAAAATTACCACAGCAGAAATGGAAGGTATGTCACATTCTTATCGTTTCTTTAAGACCATTAGTAATTCTTTTCATGTCTAGTACTACTTTTCTTGCAAGGATGCTTCTTATAATGTACAGTTAATTTTGACAAATTTACGTAATTGAAGCAGAGGATGATGGATTTGAAACTCTGATCAGCAGCTGGCAGCTGTGCAGAAAAAAAGCTGCTTCTCTTCATCAATGTCAAAGACAGAACTGATGAACAAAATTTGCCCTTGACAATTAGAAGACACCCATGAATTTCTTTAGACTGCTGGGTACAGTTTTCTTTAAAATGTTCTTGTCAGATTCCAACACACTACCTGACAACTTAATTAACTGGCTTTCAACTGCAATCTCAGATATTTAAAACTTATTAAACATACATTCCATATTGATGCTAGCTGATAGCTCTTGAATTGCAGAGCTGATATGTGCCTTTACCTTCTTCATTTTCTCCCACAAGCCTAAGCAATATAATATGCATTAACATTCTGATATTTTTCTTTTGATAATTTTACTCTTTCTGCTATGTAATTCTTTTAAGAAATCACACAGTTCTATTAAAATGATATAAAATGCAATGTGAAATAACTGATAAATTATATATTCGCTTGTTCTCGTTCAAGAAGCTATCACTTGAACTAATCTGAATTTAAAAAAAAATGTTTTACCTCTTATATGAATGTTCAATGTATAAAAGCCAATGTTCCCTTTATTATTAACATGCCAGGGAGAGCTGTTTTAACAAAATGTTAATGTCTTTATAAATGAAATCAGAACATTTTATCAACTTAATTTCAAAACAACATAAAAACTCTAACCTGATAGACACGTTTATCAGGAGCAGAGACTTCGAAACAGCAATCTTTCTTTCCATCCTTCCTAAGGGTGTTATTCATTCTGACATTGTAGCCATCTATTGCAAATTCACCTTTCTGTTGTTTGTCTGTTGAAGATAAAATGAAAGTTGGAATTTCATTTACTACAGTAAGTATAAATGCCCAGTCGATTATCTGTTAGACTTTCTTTGTCAGTTCTTGGAAAGAGTAGTTTTCGGTTATATCGCTTTCATAGTATAATGTTTAAATAATGTTTCTTGATGTAACTTTTAACTCTAAAATTACAGAAGTATTTGGGATGACTGGATTCAAAAAGAACATCTTAGGGAACCAGAGGAAGAGGTTTGCAGATAGTGGTCTTATCTGAAAGATGTACAGAAATAAGACACTTTCATGTAGGAAAAATTCAAGAACTGAACTCAGGGGTTGCTAGATAGAATCCCACTACAAATCTGTGGCTCTTTCAGACTTAGTAAGCCTGTAGGAAAACCTGTCTAGTTGAAACCTCACTGGGCTTTTTGTACCACTCTCTCTTCTCATCACCACCCTCCACCCCCACCATCTCCAAAGCCTCTAAAACACTTTTCTTTAAATCCTAACTTGGTATGACTCGAACTCTAAATTTAAAAAGAAGGGCAAGAACAAACCAAAATGATTAAAAGATGTGGAGGGAAAACAAAGTATCTGGATAAAGAGGAGTGATAAACCGAGCACAGAAACTAGTTACCAAAACCAAACCCCCAAAAAAGTAGGTTTCTTAACCAGCCAGTGAACAATTAAATAGTAAAGCACATTCGAATCCTATATGATGAAGTGTCAAAAGAAAAGGTAATTGAGCTTTGGTCAGATATTGTTTTAAAGACAAAGTAGGAATACAACAAAGGATGTGATACTCTGAAAATGAAATTAGCTTTCCTACTTCACCCAGTTAAACTATGTGTTTATTTCCTAGAGTAACACAATATAAAATCATAAGGACAACTGTCTTTTTTACTGAGCTCAGGAGAAATACAGAAATGCTTCCATATTGGAGGGTAAAATGCCCTCTCATCCCAATGCATGAAATAATATTTATCTCCTTTTCTTAAAAATACTAATAATGCTTGAAGTAACATACATTTTTAAAAGGTCACCAAGATCATACTTTGTTCAAAACATCAAATGAGAAAAAAAATCTGACTTAGCAATTCCCGGCTTAAATCTAGACATTCTAATCATATTTAGTCGTAACTGATATCTCTTTGGATGATTAAATAAACAATTCAAATTTTAAAAATTTGAAATTTGCTTTGTGGAAAAAGTCTACAACGAACTCTGTGAGGTTCAGAAAAACTATAAAAATTAGACCAGCATTTTCCATGATCGAGTAAGTGTGGGAAATGCCGAATGAAACAAAGTTAAAGCAGGTTTTGTTGGTGCAGGCCTTCCGGAGGCCCTTAATACATTTATACATTGATTGAATTACTATGAGAAAGATACAGTATACAGTATTCCCCAAAATTATTTGTTCATGAAACCCTTTTTCACAGAACATTTTATGTAACCGGCACTACTGGGACACATTTTGCCGAATACCTAACTAGAAAAATAACATTGGAGAAAAAGTATTAAAACGGTGAAGCACAGTTGGTTCTTCTAAAATTCTCAAAGGAAACCAAGTCATTCATTCACTCATTCAACAAATTTATACTGAACACTTAAGCAAAGGAACATTATAGGTATGGTGAAACAAAAGCTAGTAATACCTTATCAGACCTTTCCTACCTTCTCACTGAAACACACACACACACACACACACACACCCCAAACCATAAGTGCTCCAGAAACATTAGTTAATGATCCACTAGACTGCAAAAAGCATTTAATTTCAACACAAGACATGGAAGTAGTCAGAAGCAAAATATCGAAGCCCTACTGGACAATTTTGAGAGATTTCCTTAAACTCCCCAGGAAAAAGAGATTTGAAGGACCAGATGGAGGAAGTAGCTCTCTTGCTATACAAAGGCTCAGGTGCTCCACTCACGTGGTTCATCCGATCTACAGCCCATGCTTTCAACCTCTACCATGGGTCTAAAATGCTTAGCCATGTGACATGAGCAGGGATGAAAACCTCATAGGATTGGGAGCTATATCTGGAGACGTAAAATCAGTACCGCGAAGGCTGCGTTTGGAAGAACTGCAGGGAGCAGCGTACCTTCCTGTGCTACGTTACTTAGGGAAAGACAACGAGGCAGCCAAAGTAGGTGATCTGTCTTTAGACTAACAGATCCACTTGAGACAAAAATCCAGATATATGTTTCGGCGCCATGAAGCAGATTTTCTGCTAGAGTCCAAGCGGAGGACGTGAGCGGCCTCTAGTCAGATGAACCAGAGATAAACCACTAATCCAATCTAGAGGTAAGCATCCCAGATTACAGAGACAAGAATAGTACATCCTTAGCCAAAGGTAAGTAAAAGGGAAAAGCAAGCAAATGAGCACAGGTGTCATAAAAATACTATGTAATACAAAAACATAACATAGCACTCAAGATGTAGAGAGTAAGAGCAAACTACAAGAAACAGAAATAAACGTTAGACAATTGTTTTTGCGTCTTTTGTAAAGTAAATAAAAAGATCGAAGAGAAAAAAGAAAACAATGCAATATAAAATAAAAAGAGAAATGGCTGAGACAGGCAGAAATTGGAATGGAGGTGCTAAAATAATGAAAAAATACTGTACAAGGAATGGAAAATATAGCAGCAAAACAATGGTGTATTAATGTGATAAAAAGTTAAAAAATTTTGAACATTGTTGAAAAATCAGATCAGATATACTTTAAAAACGCTCTCAGTAAGTAGAAAAAATAAATAAGGGTGAAGAAGAACAAAAGGAATATGATGTAGATGGAAGACAGACAAAAATACCAAGAAAAAGCATGGGTTTTCTGGAAAAAGAATTTTAAAAGAACAAATAAAACAGTGCCAATATCAAAGATATAGCAGAAGAAAATCACTCCACCAAAGAAAGACCTAAATCTACAAAACGAAAAGTGTTGTTTAACCAAGGAAAAATAATAAAAAGAAACTAATACCAGGACAAAAAAAAATTCAGCTGACTGTTGAGTATCCAAGGATAATCATGTAAACATCCAAGTTGGGGTAGGATTAGAACACCAGAAAGGTTGAAGAAATACGAAAGAAATTCATAATTCCTTCTCGATAGCTTTGGCAAATCCATAACCATAAGGTAGCCATATTTAATTAGCCAGCGCGAGACAGGACCCTCAAGACATGAAATGGGCAGAATATGGCTGAGACTCTGCTCTTCTCCCTTCACATCAGTGTCTCTTCTAACAGAGAAAAAGGAGACAACCTTAGCGTTAAATGTCAATCCATAATAATTTACATGTAGGTTAGTTCCGCAGTGCATTCTCAGATAGTTTCAAGGACACTTGTTGACTTAAGACAGAATTTTTTTTAAATAGTAAAATGAGAAACCAAATAAGAAACAAGGTCATGTAAGTTAATTTACCCAGAACTAATAAAATATTTTATCTAAGTGAACTCCTCAAATGCAGAATCTTAGTTAAGTGCCAAAACTCTAAAATGGTAGTAATTATAATGAAAATCTTCCTGACATATATACTTCCCTGATTTCTCAAACAATTCTTTTAAACACAATTTAACATTTTCTTGATGATCTAGTATGAATCTGAGTATTAGTTTTTATAACAGATTGATGCCCTCAGGATTTTTGAGGTGTCTGTCCCTCTACTAAATTTTTCTCAGCTTCTATTTCACGTTTTCACCTTGCTTACATATGCTATTCAAATTTAATGTCTGTAGAACGGAAGGCTGCCAGGAGAAACTAGATAATGAAATCTATTAAATCAGTAACTGAATTTATACAATTCTAATTCAGTAGGTTCAAGGTAAAAAGCAGTTGGCTCTGATCTCTTACAAAACACATAAGGTTAATGATAGCTATTTCCTTCTACTTTTTCACTGGCTTTTAGGTTTACAGCTATGTTCTGGGTATTTTTAAGTGCCAAAAAGACAACTCACATTTACTGAGCTCCTTCTATATGTCAGGAATTTAATGTAGCATAGCTCATAAATACATTGTAATAATTCTAAGAGAGAAAAGGTATTTATTACATCCCCAGCATTGATGGAAAACAAACCTAAAAATAACCCACTTGCTAATGGCCACACAACCAGTAAATGGTAGAAACCAGGACCCTAACATAAGTCTGATTCCAAAGCCTTGCTTATTCAACCATTTCCTAGAAAAGTGTTTCTCAAGGTATATTTCAAGAAACACCTATGTTAGAATCATCTTGGATGCACGTTAAAAATTCAGAAATGGCCAGCACTCTGTGCTTGCTGTGCAGGATCTCTGTGGGTGAGTCCAGGAACTGAATTTTTAGCAAGCATCCCAGGTGATTCTGAAACAGATTTAATGTTGGAAAAAAACACTGTTCTAGAACATGTAATTTATAAAGTCTTGGTATAGAAAATAAACATTATCTTGCATTTCCCTGGCAACTTGGGTCCAACTTACTCAGTTTGCTTTATGGGTTCCTCCGTGTTTGCCCATCTCTTACACAGCCACGACGGGTTATGCCCTACATCCTGGCTCTTTTCCGCATTACAGTTGTCGCTGGGCAACCTCACCCAATTCCAAGGATTAAATTCCTATCGATATGCTTGTGACCCATAAGTCTCTATTTTCTTCAGAATCATACAGCCAAATCTTCATCTGCTTACTATACATCTCATCTCTTGAATGTCCTATAGATACCATGAAACAACACGAGCACAATGGAGATCATCTTACCCCCACTCCCAACACTTGTGACCTTTCTTCTTGTGTCAGTAAATGGCACCTCCATTACCTGAGAAACCGAGCATCATTTTCCATTTCTCGCTTTCCTTCATCAACTGTCCCCATGTCCTTCATCAAATGTCCGCACTACCACCTACCAAAATGCAATCTGGCCTATTTTTCTGGCAAATATGCTTACTTTTTCTCTTTTTTACTGGTTCAGAAAATATGCATAAAACACCATCACTTTAAATACAGTATGAATATAGCAACTAAATAATTCCAAGTCATTTAGTATCCCTACAAGCTGTGGGCATTTGCCTTTAAGGACCCCCAGCATCCAAGTATCTTCTCTATTTTTATCCTGAGACTGTGGGGGACACAGCCAGGATCCATCCCACTACGGATGCTGGAGGGAGGTAGACTTTCACTGCTCGAGAGCAGCCAAGCAGATGCTCCAGCCTAGGACCTACATCTGAACTGAGTAACAAAAGAATCAGAGAAGAGCTCAGAATCCATTTCCGGGCCAATGGCGGTCACCACTGGTGCCAGTTCACAACGGCAAGAGCAGGAATCCAGGTTTGGCAGGACCAGCACCTGTCCCACTTAGACTCCCCCTGGGGGCAGCACTGGGCTGAAGATCTATCCACCTTGCCCCCTTAGTCCTTGCCTGCTTTCTGAGCCTGGGCGTTGAGCATTCCCATCAGTTCTGTCTGAAAAATGACATTCTGCCAATTTCCTTTTCTATGTAGTTAAACTCGTTGTTTATACCAGATTGATAACTTGGTACAAATGGCTAGCAAACAGAAAGATATGCAGTGTGTTCAGAAATTTTTGTACTATCTACCTCTTATATTTAAGAAGGCCTTTCCCCCAGTGAAGAACTCATGTTATTTCTGGAAGCATTAATGCTCATCGGTGGGAAAGTAGAAAATATGGCCCTTAATACTAAACCCTTCCAATAAACTTTATCAAACTGATCAATGAGCTGTTTTAGGCCCTCAGTTGAAGATATATGAACATTTTCCTTGTTGATAGAGCTCACAAAAATACAGCTGCCAATGCTAATTCAGAAATATACTTCTGGTGTTTTGAGTTATACCATGAGGAAATAGCAAATTATTACTGTTTTAAGTGAAAAATACAATGTGCTCTATATTTTTGCTATCTAAGGGCCCCAAATGGCTCTGAATAATAAACACAGACAATACTTACAAGTCTAAAGGGAAGCACATTAGTTAGAATTAAAAGTTTGGTTCATATGGTCTGGTAGCAGGAAATTTTGGGTATTTCTAAAACCTTTTTTTTTTTCCTTTAAAATAAAAGCACATTGCAAGCAAAAAAAATCAAATGGTTTTTGTATACAGCCACACATTTTCAACCAAGGTATAAATGTGATTTAAAAACAAGGTAATCTGAGGGAGCTGTGAAGGGAGAATAAATAAATTACGGGCATTTTTGTAGACTGGGAATTTCATACCGTTTCCACTTTTTTGGCTAACACGTACCATTTTCCTCTACAACTGAAATTCAGATAATAACTGTGATATGGTCTATTAGACTCTCCTAACATGTAGCCAGGGTTAAAATAAACATTACACAGAGAATGTCTTCATGTCCTCCATGCACTACCCTCCTCGAGCCTCCTTTGTGCTTAGGGAAGAAAGGGCACTGCTGCGACCGTGCCCCGTGAGAGCGGCTGAAAACGCCGCAGGTCACCTGCCCTGCGCTCTCTCACGCGCTTAGGATGGGAAGCACCCTCTGAACTCCCGGCCACTCTCCGCTTCAGGACACATCTTGCCTTTTTGTCTCACGGTCTCCTGGCAGCTGTCAACGTGATCTCTTCAACTTCCAATCGGAGTTTGTCGTGCCATTAACTTACCTTCAAGCTTGGAAACATTAGTGTCACTTAGACAGGAAAGGCCAAACTCCTGAACAATGTAACAACGTGACCTCACCCATTCCTCGCTCAATGGCCCTATTTACCTACTGCCCCAGCGAGCCGAGCTTCTACATGTCATGCTGTTTTACGGGTCCTCTGTGCCCCCTCCTCTGAACCTGTATCATACCGCTTTGTGTTAATAGTATCTGACACATAGATGTTTAAATAAAATTTACTAGTACAGATGTTGCTCGCTCTATCTACCTATACACAGGCAGATACAACATCATCTGTATCTTAACATCCATATACATAGGTATAGCAAGTGCACAATTTGATTTAAAATGTATCTACTTTCAATTACTATATATCTTCCACAATTACTTCCTAGAAACTAACTCTAGCCACAGAGCCCTATGCTTAATCGCATCCTAACCCACCCCTTTAGCCTTCTGTGACCCTTCCTCTCACTTACTCTATGCTCTGCCTTGATTCCAACCTTGATCTCATCCAAGGCCTTTCATAACTCAGAATCTTTGCTGTTCCCCTGCCTGGAATGCCCTTTACCCTCTTCACCTGACAAACTCAAACTCACACCCAATGAAGGGTGCTCTCCATTAGGACCCTAGGGCTAACTCCCCTAGGCAGTTAGCCATCCCTCCTTTGTGATCCAAAAATATTTTATTTAAATCACTTATTATATCTGGTTGAAATGATCAGTTTACCCACTCAGCCCCACCTCTAATCCCATGATTCCCTTTCTCCTTCTCACTAACTGTGAATACCTCTAAGGCAGAATTATCGTTGCAACCCTAGTGGCTAGTATCCAATAAGTATCCACTAGATATTTAGCAAATAAAAATAAATAAATAAATAAATGAGTGAATAAATGACTATCTTGATGGCAGTCTGAGTACCTATGATCAAAGAAGTTTGATGAATGAGATTTGATCAAAGGAAGAAGGAAATGAAAGGATGGATGTAATTTCATGAAGCGATAAAATATGTACTCTCTCAATATATATATTTATTACTTAAGGGACCCAAATGGCCATGAATAATAAATACAGGTAATATTTATGGGCACAAAGGTAAGTGCATTATTTACTCTAGAGGCTGGAACTACTCTTTCTAAGCCATTACTATCTTGATAGGTCAAAATTGTTTTTGGCATACATGGTGTGTTAGAAAATATGAACTATGCAGCTGTCGAACAGTAACAAAGTACAGTTTAACCTAGTAAGTGGTATCAACTCCTTCTATGCCTCTACAATCCATCCATCTAAATCCTACTTAGTTAGAGGATTATAGTTCGCATATATCTAAATAGCGCTTTCCGAAGTTCAGGTAAATAGTTCACAGGTACAGTAAACAAGACTGTACGAATAATCTATCTGATTTCAAAAAAGGAAAGAAAAATTTTATGTGACAAGTACTTTTTCTTGGAAAGAAAAAGATACAAAGGAAGGAAATTAGGATCATGCCGATTAAAACTGTCTCAAGAGAGATTTTTTTTTTCCTCACAAGTCCCTAAAAAGAGAACTGGCCAAGAATTCCAAAAGCAGCAGCCACGGAGGAAAGAACCAGCCGAAGCAGATCTAAAATCTCCATGGAAACAGATAGATAAGAGTTTAAGAAAATATAAACCAGATCTTCAAATATCTACATAAAAAAGGAAAGCTACAATAGTACTAATTAAGAAGCAGTGGTGGTAGAGGTGGCGAAATGGATCACAAAGTAGTTAAAATACAAATTACAAAGAATATTATTACCAAAATAAGACTAGAAATTAAAGTTTAACTAATACCTCCCCCAAAAGCCCCTAAAATTTTTATTTACTGAATATTAGCTTTTGAAATAAATATAAACACACCTTAGAGGTTTTGGTAAAACTGTTGCTAATCTTTGACCTAACAGTTGGTATATACCAGTTAGGACAGAGAGTGGATGCAACATATTAGCGTTCACAGATTCTTAAAGAAATCAGAAGCGAAAAGCCTAACTATACCAAAGTCACAGGATCTGAAACTTCCCTCCCCCTGGTCTTATGAACTAGAGGATATTTCTTTGTAGAAAAGTAAGATTTTGTTCTCAATTCGCAATGCTGTAAAAAATTATATTTCTATCATAGCACTGTATGCTTATGACCTATGATGATCATAACTGAACTTGGACTCTAAATTTTGCCAAAATCACCTACTTACCCTTAGCAGAAGAATGAAGGCTGCCCATTGATAGTTGTTTATAGTTTACACTTCACTAATGCCATTATTACATTTGAACATATTGCAAATTAGTGACAGAATGCAAACTACCCACTAAATTAATTCTTAATTTACTAATCCCATTAGCCAAAAGGTGATATCAACTTCTAGTGTCATGCATGTATTTCAAATTTACCTGAAATACACACATAATATCTGCTCGTTTTATAATATGGAAAACAAAACAAAACAAAACAAAATCTTTGAATAATGTCAAATGAATCATAAATTTACAAACAACACTGATAAGTAACAATGCTGATAAGAATTCCATAGGAAAGCTTATAGTCAGTGATACTGGACTTTTATGCCTTTTTTCTCCTTACATGTCTTTTCTGGAAAGGAATGTTAGCTATCTTTATATGACCCTTACTTTATAATATTTAACTTCTGACCTGCTTCTCCTCGAAAAAAAGCAAAACTAAAAAAGCTTATATTCTTTAAGTTTCAATTTTTTATGTCTCTATTTGTTCAAACAATGACCTTAAAATTATGTAAACTATGACTAAGAGATGCATTAATTAGCAAATGAGGTTACAAAACATAACTTCTTGTTTCTAAAATATAGTGGCAATAGAGGTTAGGAGTATGGACTCTAACCATTATGCCTAGATTCAAACCCCACATCTGCTATTCACCAGCTCTGTGACCTCAAACAAGATACTTAACTTCTCTGTTATAGCTTTCCAAACAGTAAAATCAATGGGGCTAATAACATACCTACCACACAGAGTTATAAAACAGTTAATATAGCTATAATGCTTAGACAGGTTAAGATGTTTAGAACATAACCCCTGTGTAAGTGCTTGCTTATTTAAATATGTAAAAGAAGCCAGAAAATGCGTTGCACATATTTCGTTTTATCTAAATTTTTCTTTTAAAATATTTAAAGAAAAAAAATCTTTTCCTCCCTTCAAAACTCTCACAATCCTAATGGTCTGAACTTTTCCAGAGAGCCCACAGCTAAAGCCTAGATGATAACTATTTCCTACGGTGAAAGGCCATGCAGGTGAAAGTTATTTTACTCACATTCTTAATTCAATAAAACACAATCGGGTTAATTTTTAGGGCATTCTGGCATTTGGAGCATTTGTCAAATGATGAAATAGAATTATAAAGTAGTCTTAGACTATAATTATTAAAATTCTCAGTTATTCTTTCTCCATCTGTCTTCAGTTTACTCTCTACCAAAAAGGGAGGAGAGTTAACATGCCCCGCAACACTCAGCAGTAGAAGCTGATATAACCGAACGCCAGTACTACCTTTATCGCTGCCATAGTAGTAGAATACTGTTTTACTGAGAGCACACCACCGTTTCTGCCATTCGAACCCCAGAAAGCTGTGATCTGCAATAAAGGGGGATTGGGCGGGGGCGGGGGGGAGGAGGGAGCAACAGTTTAGATAACACACATTACATATGTAAACACAATGCCCTTCCCTTATTATAAAAGGAAAAGTTAGTTATATGACTTGCAAGATTCCTTTTTCAGCTCTAATATTTTAGGACTAATTAATACATATCTTCTTTCTCAAGAAACAAACAAAAAGCAAAGCTAAAAGGAATAAGGTGAAGCAGAGAGAAGCTGCCACATTTATGGGATCAACTGTGCAGCTCACTAACTTTCCTGACTGGACGGTGGAAAAGGCCTTTGACTCTGCAGTCCTGAGATAACTGATTCATCTGGGCCCCATTTTCTCATGTTCTAAAAGGGAGCGGGGAGGAGCTGACCTAGATTATTTCTATTATCTCTCTGAGCTTTTAAACTCAGCTGAGAAAACTAAGAAAAGCAAATGGAATATAAATAGAAAGGCCTGAAATGACCACCTGAGAGATAAGCAGAATGATAATGAAGAGACTTTCTGCTTTTTGTTTCTCATATCATAATACCACCTCTATATTAATTTCCATTATATATTGGTGTTGAAAGAGTGAGACCATATGGTCAGCTCCCAATTACCACAGTCAATGGAGAGGAACACTGAATGCATAATAGAAAATGGCAGGTGATGTGCCGGACCCGACCTGCACCGTAGCAGACATGGTGTGTGCCAGGTCAGGTGCAGGATAACCTGCCGCTCAGCTGGGCGGGAAGGGCTGAGACATCTCATCCTGGAGGACACAGTCACGGCCCGCAGCCTTCCTCTAAGATGCAGGAAATATTTCCCGAATCATTTACAAATAACCAGTGCTGACAACTAAAAACATGACCAAATGGTTTTTTTGTTTTTTAATTAAAAGTTATTTAGACCTAAAAGCTGTATTTTGTGGTTTGGATAATGTCATCCAGATTTTCTTAACCTTAAAACTCTCAATCACCTAAAGAGAATACTGGCTCCACATGCATATTGTAAGCATATTTTATCTAAAGATAAAACCATGTTTAGATTTTGCATTAGAATCTTACAGTTTACCTTTTCTGCGTTTTTCAAGATAGCCAGCCTTTAAAACGAAAGGAAGGTCCTGTGCTGCAATTGGAGGGAACTGGTTTCCTGTGGGAAGTAGAGAGGGGAAAAAAACAGTCAGTAATCCATTTCAGAAAAACCAAGTGCCAGATCTCATTAGATTCAGCGTACTTTTAACTACCCTAATTAAATCTAAGGCCATAAGCTTTGTTTCAGATCCATTCCATAGACTAGTCCCTCTCCTTCTGTAAACCACAAGAGCAAAAAAAAAAAAAAGTTCTATACTCCTTTCTTAATATATTATGCTCCCAAAAATACAGTAATAGTATATAAATGAATGATCTCTAAAGGGCAATACTTTCGAATCTACAATGTAGGGAAAGGACTAGGAAACTATTATAAATAAATGAAATAAATCCCTGAAATAGTAGTTAGGAATTTCAAACAAATCATATAAGTGTCTTTACATTTATGTTGGATTAACACTTCAAGAATTTTGGTGCGTATTGACTCTTACCTGTATGTCTCTATTCCTATTAAATAAAGTATAAAATGATTTTTCCTCAAAAAACAAAATATTCCCCAAAACAAATGTTAAAATTTGCTTCTCTTTATTTGCAACAAATATTCTCTTCCTGCTTGTACTTATAGAGACATTTAATTTTCTAAACATTTTCTTGCTATTTGTTATCTAGGAGTTTAATGTACATGTAATTTTTAAAAATAAAAAAAAGTTTATTAATAGGTACTTGGATATGTTAGATTTTAAGTTCTTAGAAGAACCATTTTATTTGTATAGCACCATAAACATGTAAACACTTAATATTTTTGATGGTAGAAACTGAAAATTTATAACACCATATAAAAGTAGTAATTTCTCTTTAAAAACATGAATTCTTACATCATGTAGACCTCATACCTCTACCAACAATGATCCTTAGCATGTCACCATTTAAGAAGATTCACACTGATCCAAAGAATTAAGACTATGCACATGTAGGTATCAAGACACATGAAGAAAAGGAAGGGAAGGCTAATATAAACCTACTTGGCAGGAAACAAAGAAGAGCTGCCAAACATTTACCAAATACCACAATTTTATTATCTCACCATGAGAAACAACGCAACACAGCTAATTACACATTTTTCTAACAATTTCACAATTATATTATCAGCTTTTTTTCACTATCAAAGTTCACACCCTTGTCCCAAAAACAAGTTTAGCACTGAGCCTTAATCTTTTGGCACACAGTAGGCATTCAGTAAGTGTTAGCTTTTATTAATTGCTATAATTAAATATTATTATACTTTAGTATAATTTTAACTGTTAATTCAAATGACTGAATGCCAATGTAAATGTATGACTATTTAATGTTACTTAGAGAATTTTAATCATAAAGATGAAAAAAGCATGATTTGTTAATTGCACAAGTTAAGTGTTGTAGTTATTTTAGAAGCAAAGATTTCTTTTAGGTTGATGGAGATATTATATCCCAACCAAGGACAGAAAAAATTAAGGTATACTCTAGGGCAGGGGTCCCCAACCCCCAGGCTGGGCACTGATACCACCAGTCCATGGTCTGTTAAGAACTGGGCCACACAGCAGGAGATGAGCAGTAAGCAAGAGAGTGAAGCTTCATCTGTATTTGCAGATGCTCCCAGCACTAACAACACCACCTCAGTTCTGCCTCAGATCATTAGGCATTAGATTCTAATAGGAGCACAGGTCCCTGGTGCCAAAAAGGTTGGGGACTGTTGTTCTAGGGCATCTTAATCCTCCCGCAGATGATTACTACACAAGCTTGTTTAAGTGGCCAGAAGTTTTTGGTACCCTGACAAAATAAGGATATACTGAAAAAGACTCTTTTCTTTTTATAATATGAGCTGTACTGCTTATATAATAGTCCTATTTTTCTAAGCACCTCAAAATACTAGACATTAAAACTAACACCCTACAAGAGCAGGCAAGGAATGGGTCTTCTTCCAACTTGCAATCTGGGAATCTGAAACATGCAAAATGGCAACGAGGTCACAGTGAATGGAAACAAACAATTATCAAGTGTCTATAATACTTCTAGCAACTCAGTGGAAAAAAGGCAGTAGTGGAATCCAAATTTTCTTATAGTTAGGCTGGTCTTTTACTCGTAAGACCACTATTTTTAAAAGACTACTCAAGAGTTCTAGAATGTGTCTTGAAACTTTTCACCTTAAAAACAGTGTATATCATGGACAGAGCCCACCAGCAAGCTAAAGGAATAGATTTTAGATTCTGAAAAATGGAGAAGAGTTCCAAAGTACGAAAACAAAAAACAAATTATCTAAAAACTAAGGTGTTACTGAACCGTGGCAAGTTTTTTAAACTATTGTTTTAACCTTTTCCATTTAACTTAGGATTTAAAACACTGGAATACCTAAATACTTGTAATGTATTTAAGAAATAAGTTTTATCATTAAAAAAAGTTTTAACTATTAAAAAATTATTTAAAATAAAAAATAATCACTTGAATTTCAGAGAAACATATGAACTTCCGTTGGCAGGAAGAATCATTTTTAGATGTTAGGTAGGTTGGATATAAAACTAGTCTTGGTATCAATAAGGTAAACAGTTGCATTCCTGTATGTAGAACAGAAAAAGGTGGAAAAACAAAGTTGAGAGAAAAGAGAAATCCAATCATCCTTTCTTTTTTGTATCTCTTTTCTCAAAATAATCTAAATAAACGGACTTTAATTCACAATTTTGTTTCAGCACAGTTGCATTACGGTGTCTTGATACACTATTTCTGAGCCTTCTCCAACAACACTGACATGCCTCCTAATCAACACGCACACACGCACACACACACGTGCACACACACTCCATCCCAGTCTCACACTTCTTGAAATGTATTTATTCTTCCAACACATACAGTGAGGCATCAATTCCAAAGTGCAACTTAAAGATTTTTTTTTTTAATCTATAGAGGTTCTAACTACTAAGTGCTGGACTGAACTTTTTATTCAGTTTCCTTTTTTCTATATATTTGGCTCTTCCTGTGGGGCTATGAATAGGTGGTCAAGGGATGTAAGTGATTCACAGACTTTTTCAAAAGAGACACCTGTTTTCCCCCATCTTTTTTATTTTTTGATATGCAACTTTGATGACCAATTTAAATGTTAAAATTTCTAAGGACTCTAAAGCCTCATTTTTCCTATGTGGTCATTAATAAATTATTACAATATTATGAGCTTCACTGCATTAATATAGTCATGGTTTTACAGTTATTCAATCTAGACTTTGTACAAAACCTGCTAGGTTACTGAGTCTCACATGCTAATAGCTTCCATCTACTCTTTTTTTTTACTGGCTTTTCCTTTTATTACTTGGCATTTACATAGTTTTCTATATAAAAGCTAAAGTTTCAATTACAATTTTGTGTGTGTGTATCTGCCTATATCTTAATCATCTTCTTGGTAGCAAAAAAAATTAAATCCATAAAAACAATAGTCTTTTTTAAAAGTCTATGATACACACTGAGAAAAGGAGATACAAGCTTAAAATGAAATATGCTTTTTAAAGTTAAAATAATTAAATATATCAAAATTGTCACATCTAAATAAATAGATACAAATATGAACTAGGTTTTAATTTAATTTAATTTCCCCAATCTGGTTTTGTATCTGAGAATTGTGGTTAAAACCCTTTTTGGATTCAATTGCAGCTTGACCACTAGCTCTGTGACTTAGACAAGTGACTTGATTTCACTAACTTTAGTTTTCAAATTCTTGGAAGTAGCTAATAAAAAGGGCACACTATGGAGAATTATTATGAAGATATAATAGGACAACACTCAAGATAACTCTAAGAAATATTAGTGCTTTTTAGTACATTGTTCCATATACAAGAAAAGAAGTTGAAAAGATAAACCACTACAATAAAATTTGAAAGTCAAATATTTTTTAACAATACAAATTCCTTTCCAGCTACAGATATTTGGGGGAAAAAAATCTGATGCATGAAAAAATATTTATGGCATTGTACACAGTAAAGATTAGTATAAATGAAAAGGAACGCTCTTAATTTATTTATTAAGTAAACATTTACTAGTATATTATGTTCCAGGTCCTTTTATAAATACTACCTAAATAGGCAACTAGAAAAAGTAAACTCGACCTCATTGAAAATTTGTTGAAAGGTTTAAAAGTCAAATAATTTATGTATAAAATTTAAAGAATAATCAATAATTGGTCTTGCTCCTTCCTTACCTATCAAACATAACCTTTTCCTTATGGACTGTAAGTTGTAAGCATCTCTTTTAAAAAGCAGCATCAAATATAAATAAATATACATAAACAAATATCAGCATGGTTCTTGAGGTAATAATAACTGTAACAGCTAACATTTAGTAAGCCTTTACCATGAGTTAAACATGATACAGTCATCATCAAACTCCATTTTCATACAGCCACAAGAAGTAACCATTATTAGCTCCTTGTTACCAATGGAAAGAGAAAACAAATACCTGTGTAGAAAAAATATTAATGTCAAGGAAATTTGAGTGAAGGGTAAAATGGGAATTCCTTGCACTATTTTTGCAACTTTTCTATAAATGACATCATTTGAAGTTAAAAAAATAAAAATAAAAAATGTAAGTAAAATCAAAAACGAAACTAGGGTTTAAGGCAGAATATACAAAGCTAGAACTACAAGTCATTATGGGCCAAATTCAGTTACAAGCTATAACTAACATGAAGCAAGAATACTAAATTATGTGATTCATTGCCCATAAGATAAATACAGATCATTGCTCAGGGAGGAACATACAACTATTCCTGGTTCCTGGTACTGAAATGAGAAAGAAATTTCTCCCATGTGTTTTCAATGTCTGCAATAACATTTTTACAGTAAGTAAAGTAAAAGTTTATAGGGCTGTTTTGTATAACATCACTCATATTGAGCCAACAACATAATGGCAAAGCAAAATTTAGTAAAAGCAATTCTACGGAGTACAGAAGCAGGTAGCCCAAGTACTGTCCATAACTCCCAAACAACACTGTTCAACTCAAAGATAAGACCATAGAGCACCTATAGGAATAGACGCCCCGCATTTTTCAGACAACCTTTCCAAAATACAATTTGTCTTGATCAAACTTTTGGCAAATATTAAATCCCAAGCAGAAGAGGGATCCCTGCAAGTCACTAACACAACTCTTTTATGTCACTGCTTAAGAGCCAAGGCCCGTAACAAGCAGCAAGATGGGGGTAACGCAGATATGCTCTTATTTCTAAATTTACATATGTATTTATAAAGTATAATAGCTTTGCAGGGATGTATGCCTGGACAAAGATCACTTCAACACAAAAACAAATCAGTATTTCCCATAAAGTTCTAACTGTGTCAGAATAATTCTAGCTTGCAGAAGGTTCAAACATGCCTACTTCACATAAACTCCTACAGAACACGTTACTGAGAATGATAAAATGCCCGTGTCTACTCTTTATTATGAACTGGTAATAATATGTGCACCTGCATAACTGGAAGAATTAGAAAGTATCATTATCTATGTAACCTAGTAAATCACTAGAGCATATATAGGAAAATTTCAATATTAGAACAGTTAATGCATAGATATTTTTCCCCCAGTACCTGAAAATGAAAGCATACCACATGTTTAATCCTTTGATCCTTAGCTTCAGAGGGGAATGACCGTCAACAGCCATGTGTGAGACTGGCCAGGGAGAGCAACGTTCATACGGTACCTACAATCTCAGGCTAAAATGATATGTTCACAAGTTTGTCTTTTTTACTAAAATTTGAGCAAGGGATCATAAAACAGAGATTCGCAAACTTAAATGTGCACCAAATCACCAAGTGTACTTATTTAAAATGTATAAGTACGATTTTGAAGTAAACTATATTGCTTTAGTAGAATATTTTTTAAATATCATTTAATATTTGTTTATAGGGTTTATAAAATATGCACTAAGATAATGCTTAATACAAAATCAAAAGAACATCAGTAAGTCAATAAAATACAGTTCTGCGATTACCAGAACACTGAAAACAGAAGGGAATGCCAGAAATGTAAATGATTGTGAGGATGATGATTGTATTACAGAGTACCTAACTTTTGAGACATTAATATAATTGCATGAAAATTTAATACATCGTTCACTGGAGCTGGTGCAGTCAGTCCTCCTCTGATGAAGAAGAGAGGAAGAAGAAACGGATGAGGAAACAATAGTGAGAAGCAAGATAGCAAGAATGGACTGTTCAGGAGTCCCCAGCTCCCAGGCCAGGAACTGGGACCATCCACGGCCTGTTAAGAACTGGGCTGCACAACAGGAGGTGAGCAGAGAGAGGAAATGAAGCCTCATCTGTATGTGCAGCTGCTCCCAGCGCTGGCATCGCCGCCGCAGCTCCTCAGGCATTAGGTTCTCATCGGAGCGCCCGCCCCTGGTGTCAAAAAGGTTAGGGACCGTGGGGCTATATCACAAGTGAAGAACAAAGTGGTCATCCTTATATTTCTTTCCCATGTTCATACCTACTTTCACAATTAATCGCCCTCCAATTCAGTTCTAAACTTTATAACCACCACATAAAGTAAGAAACAAGACAAAAAAGAAAAAAAAAGAAATTGGGACTGAATGTAAAGTATAAAACGTGCCCATTTCTGGCCATGAGATTTTAGCATGTTTTTCAAAAGTTAGTATCCATGATATAAAAGATCAACTGTCAAAAACAAAAACTGATATTTACTATGAGTTAGATATCCTAAGACAAGCCAGTAATTTGCTCACCGTCAACAACCCCAGCCCTGAGTTTACAGAGCTGACACGGCCCGATCATCCATGCTCTCCTTTTCTCCCAGTTAAGGGTCATCACTACCAGAACAATTTCACAACTAAAGTTTGTTTATGAATCGAATTTAAAAGGTCAAAATTCAAACTTCAAAAATAGAGTTCAGAGACTATTAAACAGAATAAACTGTTTGTTACCAACATGCAACAAATGATGGAATTTCATGTAAACAAACAGTGCCATTCAGCCCAGTGTGAACATTACACTACAAGGTGGGTCAGTCATCGTCTCTCATTGCCGTGTAAGGAGCCGGCAAACACCTCGAGGGAGTTTAAGGCAGTAAAACAGTCCAAACTCTGACTCTGTAGTTTGCTCATAAATATCTGAAATATACACTGGTCTCTTGAAAACATGGAAAAGACTTAAAATCCAAAAGATATAAATGCCACTCAAAGTCCATATGAATAAATGAGATAACACAACTTGTTCAAAATCAATCCATAGATGGTAAGCTCTTACGATAAGATGCTCCATTACATGCTTTCCTACAAATCTAGCCTGAAATTAGATAATGTATGA
The DNA here is from genome assembly GCA_003508835.1 of Eonycteris spelaea. Classification (NCBI taxonomy): domain Eukaryota; kingdom Metazoa; phylum Chordata; class Mammalia; order Chiroptera; family Pteropodidae; genus Eonycteris; species Eonycteris spelaea. Next base: position 560,237 of record PUFA01000036.1, read on the forward strand.
ATTGATCATGATGTATTTTCTCACTGAAATTTTATTTTACATATTTAATGTTATATCAATCCTCCTAATGAGATAATAGTTATTAATTAAACCAATTAATTCAATTAAGTTCCTTTCATCTGGATAGCCTCAAGTCTTATGTAAGACCTAAAGTTCTAATGTACTGTTTTAAAATATCGAAATATATTAAATTCCTCAGAAGATGAAAAATTATGGAAATTTAGGAATTGATCCAATAATTTCTTACCAACCAAAGAAATCGGATATGATATTACAATTCCATACATGAATAAAAATTAGTACAATCATTAATTTGTCAAATGATGACTTTTTCAAGGGGCGGATGGGAAAAATATTTTCATGGATATCACAATACACAACGAACTCCTGTAAATCAATAAGATAAAGATAAGAAAAAGATAAACAGCTTGACATAAAAACAGGTAAAGACTATGAACCAGGAAAGTCATAGAATAAGTACACAGGCCAAGAAATATGAGGAAAAAATGAGTGTTTACTCATTGTCTTTCCCCCAAATCTCCTCCGCTTCACTAGGTAAGGAGATGAAGGTTCCATGAGCTTGGAGATCACAACTGTCTTGTCCTCTGTGTGTCCCCAGTGCCTACACTGGCACCTGGAACACAGTAAGTGCCCACTAAATTTTGCTGAATGAATAAATGAACCTCTCAAAAACTAAAGAAAACAAACTAAAACCAGGCTACTGCTTTTTAACTTATGAAACTAGCAAAAACTAAAATAACATCAAGTAGCAGGGAGGACAAGAAGAGATAGCATTCTCATGTACTGCTTTTGGGAATGTAACTTCTCACAGCTCTGTGGATAAGAATTTGAAATTAAGAATTCAACTCCTAAGAATCTATCTGTTCTACAAAAATAAGGCACAGGGTCACCATGGAGTATGTGCCAGCACAGTCACGAAATACTATTTGTGAGAGCAGAAAAACAAAAAGTGTCCAGCAAGAGGGACATTATAAAACCATTCTAAATAATGTGTATATTTAAATATGCACATGTAGATCTATGTGTATTGATGTGGAGGAATATGTACTAATGTGGAAACGGCTCATGATACTTGGATGACAAATATAAGTTGTAGAATACATGTATAGTCATATCCTGTTTTTTAAACATCTGATTCTACATTTATTCTAGCACAAATACATTTGTACAGTCCAGGGGAAAAAAGTCTAGATGGATACTTTCGGAACTGTTACCAGTTCTTCTAGGGAGGTTTTTTTTGGTGAAGGAAACATTTTCTTTGTTACAAGCATCCATCACATTTAAAATTTTACATAAAGAATTTTTTTTAATGGAAAAGAAAAAATGAATGTCTACAGGATTGTAAGTAATTTAAATGAAATCAATGTATATTATTTAAGTCACATCCAGAAAAGCTTCAACCACTAATCCAGAAGATTTAATTTAATCAATACATTAGCTGTATGGTAAAATAATGCAACTTAAAAACATTCCTCTCAACTCCTATGAAGGTATGACATGGAGAATAACCGTGCACCTGGCTCTTCTTCAAACAGATCAAGTCTCCTGTTTCCACATCAGCTTTCACTCTGCCTGGAGAGTGCTACCCTCCCGTTTCCCCCTTTACCACCCCTCACCACTCTGACCACCTAGAAGCTTCCAGCTCACCCTTCAAAACACAACTTAACTCTCTGAAACACTGCCTCCTTGGAACACAATGAAAATATCTGCGAGAAAACCAATTTCTTTAAAAAGATTAAGGAAGATATTTTCTCTGATATAGATAATTCTTACTGATTTTTTAGTGTTCTAAAAAAGTCACGTAAGTGAAACAAAATAGTCACTGATTTTTAATTATCCAGATAGTTCTATATTTTCTAAAAATCTCTACCTACTTACAAAAACAACCAAAGACTTCATGACGAACCTGTTCTGGAAAAAAATACTGACGGGTGTTAGGAAGTCCGCATGGACTAGACATACTCTTGGTTGGAAAACAAGCATTAATGATGAATTCAACACTTTTTTTCAAAATGAAAGAAATCTAAACTTTTGATGTTACAAAAAAACATGAAGATGTATTTTTTTGTTCTGTTTCAACTTAAATACCTTTGGACTGATTCATGTAAAAAATATGCATGAAAATAATTGTGCCAAGCTATAACAGGTATTCCAAAATCCACTTGGGAAATGAATTTTATGGCTACACCATAAACTTCTAAAACCCTGAAGTTTTAATAGATATGCTGCCACAAGCTGAACCATAACAGTTCTAGCAACTGCTGCTGTAATAAATCTGTCAGCTTCTATAATGCCTATGACAAATCCATTAATATGAATGATGTACACTTCACAGAACACACGACACAGCAACTGCACAATTATGTCATCTCCATTCTGAGTAGCAAATCAGTAATCAATATTTGTAAAAGCAGCAGCTAATCCTTTGTAAAATCACTGGTTCAGTGATTGAAGAGTTTGCTCAATCCACACAGTTAAGCCCTCTTCCTCTGCTTGAGCCCTCTATTTCTCCCAGCCTCTCATGGTGCTAGCTGTGGCAGATTAATACGTCTCCACACGTCAAACATGACCTGACAATTGACACAGGATAGTGCTGACAGGATAAGCTCTACAAACTCGGGCTTTTTAAAAAAGGAAGCTTAAAATTAACATTCAGAAACCCAAAGTTTACAAACAGGCTCACCACTATCCCTCCCCAACTCAATCGCCTGGTTTACTGAGCTCACACTTCTTAACATAGACATCCTTATCTGGGGTTTGAAGTCTTCTGGTTGATTCTAGAATGCTTATTCATAAAGCATGTTTTATTATAAAATTTTTAAGTCAAGGTAAATAGAGGTTTTCCAGCCAAGAAAAGATTCATATATACAGAACAATTTAGAAAATTTTTATGTATGAAGTAAAAGTTCCTGTTCTTAGCTAATGGTACTTCAAAGTTCTACACTTGAAGAAAATCTCAAAAAATCCTTTTAATGCATAAAGTTTTGAATGGAAAAAACGATGCATTTTCATACTGAAAAGTGACTGACAATATTATAAAGTGCTCTGTGCTACTAGAAACAGATATTATAAAGATGTTACCAAAAAAAAAATTGTAGTTACCTTAATGATTAGATGATATAAACAGATTCCTCTTTAGACATACTAAATTATGTTTAAAGACCCAACATAAATTTCCTTAACAAAGTTATTGCAATTCAGATATTCTCTGCATCCTTAATTGCGCTACTTGAAGGAAAAGAAAATGCAAATTCATGTCAAATTAAGAGTAAAGAATAGGTGTAGAGAGAAAAATGATTTCTTGACCCAATACACCAAATGAAATGAATTTTTTTGAAAGACGACATGAACAGCTCTTTTACACATTCAATTTCTGGTCAGTTGTGTCTAAAAATGAGTATCAAACAAGCTATTAAGTCTTATACTATGCATTGCTCCTGAGAGGAAGAGGAGGCCACAGAACGGCTGAGAAGGCATCACACAAGAAGACCAGGAGAGAACAGGCTGACCAGAAGCCAAACGAGTCCAAAATTTTTGGAGAGGAATTAATGAATGGTGAATAGTATCGGTTGTTCCAGAAAGGCCAAGAAAGAGAAGTACTAGAAATTGTTCACTAAATATGGACTTTAGGAGGCTTTAGTGATCTTGCTGAGATATCGGAGAAGCAGTGTGGGCAGAAGCCAGTAGCAGGAATACAATGGGAGAAAATGGAACCAGGAGAAGATACATGGTCTTTTGAAAAACTCAGTAGTGAAGGGGGAGAAGAAAGGGAAAGACAGCCAAGGAGAAAAGAATTTCCAGTTTACTTTTTAATTCAGTATTTGTAGCAATGTTCCCTTTTCCACATCTCATTCTACTTTAATGCAACCCCTAGTCTTCAAAATAAATAAAAGCAAATACTGCAATTTTAAAAATCTGATCATTTTTAACCTTATTTAATAATAATACATTCATATGTGATGTTAAAAATGAATGATAATAGGTTAATAGATAACACTGAAACTTAGAGTGACATCTGTAATATAACGCAAAAATGTGTTATATGATATGTTGCATATGTCAAGAATGCAATCTTAAAATTTAACAGCTTTTCCGATATCAAGGCAAATAATTTGCTAGCCAGCTGAATTTGACATAAGAAGAATTATACACATCACCAAATCTTACAAGACGACTGGCTCTAATTAGACTTACTGAAAGATGCTAATACATAGAGTGAATAAAAAGACAGCACTACTAGTTCAATATTGCAGGTGATCTGTCCATGTTAAAAATGTGGCACATTAGATAACTAGAAAAGTTTACCAACAACTAAGAAAAATAAATTTCAAAACTCTTTTGAACCATAAAAATTACTCAAGAGATCACAGTCACCAATGCTATTTCAGACCATCTTGAAGTGATATTTCTCTGCTATATTTAAATTATGATATCGCAAAGTTCAACTTATACATAACTTTTTTAAAAAAACATATTGTACAAACTATATATTTATTCATATTGAAATCCTTTTATGTCTACTGTTGCCTTTGAACCTCCTAATGAAATTCCTCGAGACTCTGGACATATAATTTTTTAATGTTCTCTCTCATACAAAAACACATGTAAAATGTATGTATATATGAATGTGTGAAATGCACACACACAATGCTGCTCAATAAATTCTAGAGAAGCTGTTTGACTTATTTTTCAAACCACAGTGGTGTTCATAAACAGCTCATATTTTAAAATACAACTAAAATAATTTTCTAATAAAGAGTAAATATTTTTTAAGGTAAAGATAACTGAATGTTTTGAAGGACTACAATTTATAACTTTTCCAAAACTTTTTCATAATCTTGAGACCCGACCCCAAGTAACCAAATCAAAAACTTGCAAGCCAATTTGCCAATGAAATACCCATAACAGAGAACAAAATAATACCCATATTAGATCAAACGTGTGATGCTAGTCTCCTAACAATACATTTTAACTGAACTATCTTGCATTAGTTTCCTCTTTAGGATATATATAATGAGGAAGCAGCATTGTGTGTCATTGACTAATTGAAGTTAAATGTTCTGAAAAAAATGTTATCTTCAAGTCTTCGACTTCAGATTTCTATAAATATTTTCATTTCTATTTTAATTATACCAATACTAACTTGTTTGGGTGTCAATAAAGCCATTTTTCTAGTTTTCTTGTCACAGTAATAAACCAAAATGATCAAAATCCTCCATATAAGAAGATCTCAAAAAAGGAAAGTTAGTGGTCACACTGAAAATGAGCTAGTAACACCACAAATTTATTTGTAGATTCAAACATAAAGATATAAAGTCTGAATTTTTTATTATAAGGAATTCCAAAAATATAAAGGCAAAAAAATTCTTTTTCAAAATTCATCCTATTATGGCACAGCACACTATATCAGAAGGCGAAAGTCAATCTGTCCCATCACAAATGATGTTAATTTTTATAACTGCCAATTTCTCTATTGTCACATTACTATTTTTCATTTTACAGTTAATAAGCATCTCATAGGGAGATTCTTTGAGATGGTGTATATATCCTGTTATTTCTCAAACTTTCTCACACTAAGTTTTGCATTCATTGATGACTCTTGTCTGAATTAATTATTTCTCTCATTACTGCAAATGGTGATGTTTCCAACTTTTTTTAAATAAATAAAGATATCAGATATCCTTTATATGAAAAAGCTGAATGCTAGACAAATGATAAGTTGGGAATTGAATATTTAGGAATGAAAGACAGTTGATTCTCATCCTGGCAGACTCTGCAAACATGACGTGTGTGTGTGTGTGTGTGTGTGTGTGTGTGTGTGTGTATTAACATTTTTGTAACCATAGAGCAACAAAGTATATAACCTTATAATATAGAGAGAAAAATTGTGCAATAAAAAAATAGCAGTAGCATAGTCACTCTTGATAGAAGAAAAATAAAAAATTGATTAGGAATCAGAAGACCATTCCTCTCAACCCCTAAACTTCATTGTGGGTACCTAGATAATCTAATCTTTCTAGATTTCAAATGTAAAATAAAAGACATAGACTAGATAATTTGTAAGTTTCCTTCCAACTCTAGTATTTTACATTCTAATAATATTAAATATGTTGATTTATGCTAAGATGTTCTTAAAAATCTTATTTTTACAATATATCATTTATACCTATCAGAAAAAAACATTACACGAAAACTGGAGTAAAGTATATAATTGCTTGGGTAAAGTTTACCCAATAATATTCCAAAGGAAACAAAATCATAATCCCCCTCAGGAACCTTCTGGTTATGATTTATAATACAGCAGTCATTATTCTATTGTTTATAGTAGATAGTATAAATTTCCTCCAACAAAAAGAAAGCATTGTTTCTGCAAGATAAGTGTTATAACTTGTTAATATGCCAACTTATTCAGGTATAGCTAGTGATAAAAAGGTTTTTAAATAATAACCAGTCTGAGACCCAAGGACTTAAACCAAGAGGTACACCAGCCTATGCTAATCAAAAAGCTCTTCTCCCAGACCCAACAGAGGATACAAAAGTCTTGTCCAAAATTGCCTTGATGGTTTAAAGGAAAGGACGTCAACAAGTAGAGTTCCAGAACACACTACTGTGCATGATAAGCTGGTGATGTAACTGATATTCACAAAGTTTAGTGAATTTGTAACACCAAAGGACAGGTACAAAATCCAGGCCGGAGTCAGCTGTACATATGTAGATTCTATATAGAACATAGGAATATGCATGCCTGTGTTTGTAATTAGCAGAAAAATATATAAATATTTATAGGATAAATATTTACATATTTACTAAAATGGAATAAATATTATCTAGCCAGCTTTCTTTATATTTGTGACTTCATATTTCCTTTCTTCACCTATAAAAATGGAAATTAACAAGTTAAACTAGTTGTCAAGAAATGTACAAACCTGACAAAAATACCACAGATATGGTAAATCTGAAAACAATAAGTACTGTGTATAAAGCAAAAATCATTATTTTTAATAAGATAATTTAAATAATCAAAGTTAAAGCTGAAGCACTTTTATTTCGGTCACTCTTTCAATATGTGGCTAAAAGATGATACCAGAAAAGCAGCAAAGTTTTATTTCATGACAGACTGGTTTGGGGAGACATAGGTTTGGGCATAAACTACCTGAGGGCTGGATCACTCAAGTTTTGTTCATCTTCCTATTCCCCCTGCACAGTTCCCACAACAAAATCATTTAATAAATGCATGTTGAATAAATAAGGTTATTAAATATATATATATATATATATAATATATATATATATATATATATATATATATATATATATTAGAGCATCCTGTATACTGAAAGATTACAATTACATTTTATGTGCAATTAGAATAACCATAGTGAACCATAAAGTTATATTATGGCCTCCAATGGAAATAAACTCTCATTGATGTCGGCAAGCACTACTTAGGTAAATGTCAGAAAAACCAGAGCCCGTTGAAGTTTTTGTATGTAACGCTTTACAAAAGCACTTGGCAAACATTTGGCCAGAGGAAATTCCAAGTGAAACTCAATCCACACGTGTGTTTGGTGGGAGCCAATTATTTTTATGGCATGTAACTTTAATTGGTGGCAGATATAAAATATCACTTTATAGCTACATGGTATGTTCATTTAGTTCTGCAGAGTATAGATACTTTAATTAATAAACTTTTAATATGAATACGAAATTCTATACTCTTATGACAATGCTGGGTCCAGTGACAACACTTAGCCTGTTCTACCTGGCCTTTATGTAGTTTTATTAGCTCAATCCACTGATGGCCTTGACAACCAGTCTGTCATCTATAAAACACACCCCCATGTGGGATGAAGATGGTATTTTCCAGAAATGCACTTTGTATGATTTGGAGGTTAAAATTCCTCAAAACAAAGGAGCTAATCCAGGCATGTAATTCTGTAGGCCCCACATATCCCCTCCTGACCCCTTACAGACTGGCTGAGGGCACTGGGTGAGTGGAACGAGATGCCACCTTCTGTTTTTCTCTTCCTGTCTCCCCGCTGAGATTAGAAAGGTGAAAACCCCTTTTTTTTCCATTTCAGGTTATATGAATTGAGATTTATTATGTATCTGAAGATGAAGGCAAGATAATTTATACTAAGTTGGCATTCTCCTTCGATATTTCTTGGCACGCTACGAGCTTTTCTCAGTTACATTTGCTCTGCATCTTCTGGCTAATAATTTTCCAAAGGAGCATACACAAACACCAGTTTAATACAATGATTCTGTAGTTGGAGAGCAGGATAAAATGCTGGATACCTCCCAGCAATTTCTCCCTTCTCCTTCTCCATCTAAACCTCATATCTTCAAATATGAACTTTATTTCAGAATAAATTTTAATCTTTTTCAGTCTCCATCCCCTGTTGACAAGGCGTGATAGTAATTCAATGAGCAATAAACATTTATTATGAGCCTGGCATATGTCAAGAACCATGCTAAACCCTGGGGAGACGTAAGAACAAAGACAACACAGGTTCTGCCTTCGACGGGTTCAGATCTTACACCTGAAAAGCAACAAAATGTGATGAGACGATAACTATAAATGTTACACCAGCTTAATCGATAAACCGAATCAAATGTAACTGAAATGCTAATGCCTGGGTAAGGCTGTTCTAAGGCATGACACGCAAAGCCCAGTGCATTCAGGGCTGGACAATTATCACTCAGTACGATTCTCTTTCTCCCACATGTCAATCTTTTTTACAGGTAAAAACATTTTAAAAACACATCAAGGACAACTTTGAAAAGAGACAAGTTCCGAAAAGAGCAATACGCATCTTGAGAGGCAGAAAGGAGGGGAGAAAATGCCAGCCTCTTTGCCTTGCTGAAATTTGTGTTGCTGGAGGAAAGGACAAGATCAATGCTCTATGCTACCAGCCAAAAGGGTCGCTCCCAGTGGGAGCCCATCCCCTCGCAGCTCAGCCCAGGGTGACCATCTCAACTCGCTCTTTCTCTGAACGAATGTGAATGACGCCGCCACTTCCTCTGCCATTCTAAAACTGTGGGTCTCACAATATGCCAACTCAGTAAAACACGTATTGTGGCACCCGTTCAAACGACAGCTCGGAAAGAATCGGGATAGCACCAAGAACCTGTATAGACTTATCAACCCTGTTGAAAATATTTTGGGTTAGATTAGACTGCAGTTGCAATAATCATAATTTTTTTTAAAAAAAGGCAGGGTGCTACTAACATAAGCTTACAAACACCTTATCTGCTATTGCCTCTGGTGGATAAATGACATCACATCACATGATTTGGAATAAAGAGTTGCTAATCTTATTTGAAAGGGACCTTTTTAAAGTCAGGATACCTAAATTTCTCACAGCCATTAATTTAAAAAATAATTTGCAATGATTAGGGTTGTTTTTTTCTTAATAAATCAGATGGACAGGGAGAGAGACAGACAGACAGAGAGAGATTGAACGTGGGGGAATAGGCACTATTTAGAAGAAACTCACAGCTCTCCCCATGTAGACACACACAACTCATATGCACACCTATACTTTTCCTCAAGATTCAGAGGAAATTCTCTTCCTTATATCTTGAACCTCTTCCTCTCCACTGCTGCCTCCTCCGCATCATGTACACGTTTACATCCCTCTCTGGCTACTCTCTCTTTCCTTCCCTTCACTACTTGAATTTATTTATTTATTTTTTTTGAGATGTCTCTTGAGATATAGATTCACATGCAGTTATAAGAAATAATACAGCATCCCTTGTACACTTTGCCCAGTTTCCCCAATGGTAACATTTTACAAAAACTGTAGTATACGTAACCAGATCTATGACCATGCCACCCTGAACAAGCCTGATTCTGTCTGATCTCGGAAGCTAAGCAGGGTTGGGCCTGTTAGTACTTGGATGGGAGACCACCTAGGATGACCAGGTGCTGTAGTGGTAAAAAAAAATAGATAGATAGATAGATAGATATAGATATAGATATATATCATAACCAGGATATTGATATTGCTACAACTAACCAATCTTTTTCAGATTTTTCCAGCTTGACTTGTGCTCATTTGAGTGTGTGTGTGTGTGTGTGTGTGTGTGTGTGTGTGTGTGTGTGTATTAAGTTCTATACAATTTTTATCACCCATGCAGGTTAATGTCTATACTACAGTCAAGACACTGAACAGTTCCAACACCACGAGGATCTCTGGTGTCACCCTTTTACGACCACATTCGCCCTCTTCTCTAAATTCTTGTAGCCACTACTCTATCCTGCATTTGTCTAATTTTGTCATTTCAAAAATGTCATATAAATGGAAACACACTGTCTGTAAGCCAGAGAGACTAGCTTTTTCACTCAGCATAATGGCCTGGAGATTCATCTAAGTTGTCGTGTACATCAACCGTTCATTCTTTTGTATTGCTGAGTAGCATTCCAAGGTACACGTGTGCCATAGCTTATCATTACCTAGCTTTTTAAAAAACAAGTTTGCTTCTCTACTTATCATTCCTCATTCCTCAATCTGCTGCAATTTGACTTCTCCCCATATCACTCCACAGATATCTCATAAAATCACAGCCTCCAATTTCCATATTTCAGGGGCGATTTCTGGCATTTATCTTTCTTGCTGTTTTCTGAAGCAACTGATACTACCAACTACTCACCCCTCCCCTAAACATCTCTTCTCCCTTGGCTTCCAGTCAGACCATTCTTTCCTGGTCCTCGTATTCTGTTCATTTTCAGTCTATTTTTTTGTTGACCCTTATCCTCCTCATCACACTCCGTAATGTTGATATCCACTCAGCATTCCACCTTCAGTGTTTTCTCTTCTAAAATTCTACACAAAGTCTAAAACTCTCCCAGTGTAATTCACCCACCTTGTCCCCTAGATGCTGAAGACTCCAGACAAAATCTTTCTCCTAAAGTCCAAATCCATATTTTCAAATGACTAAATGTTTTACTTTCTAAATTTAATGTATTTAAGCTGAATCATGCATAACCCCCTTTCTCTTCACTATAACTGACCCAATTCCGACCATTTCCTGTCCTTCCTCTACCCCCTCTCTCAATGAACGGCTCCGCATCTATGGAGTCATTCCAAAACTTCAGACTCCTCTCCACCTTTCCTTCACTTTCCCCTCACGAAGGCCCGTTGACTCTACCCGTGAAATCTCTCTTGAATTCACTCCCTCCTCTTGTTCCCCCCACTACCGTTGCTTTAGTTTAAGCTCTTATCATTTCTCACTTGCATCACACGACGGCTTCTCCATACTTCTGGTCTTTCCAGACCATTCTCCAAACATCCGCTAAGTGCTTTTACCTAAATACAATTCCGCCTGTCCTTCCTGCTGTAAGATCTTATGATGGCTCCTAAAGCCTAACTTCTTAGCACAGCACACAAGGCTCTTCAAAATCCATCCCTTGCCTACGTCTCTATTCTCTTTCACCTTTTATACATGCGCCTCCTAGGAACTCATCACTCCAAACTACACACAGTTCCCAAATGCTCTGTCTCACAAACCAGTGATTCAGGTCTCCGAACGAGGAACCTGGAGTACCTTATAAGGGAACCAAAATGGTGGCTGGGACTTCTAGGAAATCAAAAGAGTTAAAATCACTAATTGATTTGATATTCAGAGAGGAAAAAAAAAACATTTTAAATGTTTTAAAATATTCTAAATTTAAAGAAAAAAACAAATACTTCAGACATTTAACAGAAAATATATATCTGTCTGGAGATGGAGCCATTTGGTTTCTTTAACTCCCAAGACTGAAATTCAAAAACCCTCCTAATTAGGTCAGAAAAAGAAGTGAGGTGGTTGATAGCATCTTTCTAGATACTTAATACAAAATAAAATCTAAATTACGGGTTTTTCAAATATATTGTGAGATCTTTCCCTCTCCTAAGAAGTTAAATGATAACAGAAAAAAGGGGGGAAATAAAAGTTGCTTCTGATGAAATTTGCTAAATTTTAAACAGTACCCATTAACAGTTCTTTGAATATGTGCTATTCCCTCAGATGTGCCGGACTCTCAATGATTTAGCTTTAATCTTCTTTCATTATGTTTGCTACATGCCTTTAAGCACTGATCCTGCACCCCAGGCAGTGTATTCTTCTGCTTATCCACAGGGTAGCAGTGTGTTTCAAAATAAGCTCGCCACCATGGGAATATGAATGAGTGAGTACCCAGTGTTTGCAGAAAGCAAACAGCCCTTTTTCGTACACACATACGAACATAAGAATACTAAGGTAACGGACTGTCGCGAAAGTCCAGAGTATGATGTCAAGACTAACAAACGACAAAAGACTTGTAATAAGAAAACATATCAAAGAACAGCATTCTAAGGTAAAAACAGAAAAACAGAATAAGTTCCTAGTAAAATATTACCTACCCAGTGTTTTACAACTCGACATCTATAAATGAACTGATCTGTATCCACAAAAACTAATAAAAACATATCATTTTATGAGCTGATAATGCCGAATATTAACATGGCAATATTATTAATTACATTTTATATAAGTTCTACTACAACAAAAGGCAGTATGGATTCCTTCTGATGATCCTGAATTGATTTGATTTCTGGCCACTGAGACTTAAGTCAAAACACTGCCATGCTGTAAGATTTGTAGAGACAAGTCTAAAAGTTGTTTGTTATAGGAAAATCATTACTGGTGAATAAGAAAGCCCTCGCTTTTAAGAGCTGGAAAAAAAACCTTTCAGGGAGGCAGAACTCATGGTACTTAAAAGTACAGAGCTGAGTGTAGCATAGACCCCCATGGGAACACAAGCTATTTAATCTCTATTTAGCCTGGGTTTCTCCAACTGCAGAAGTAAATAATAGGAGCACAAATCTCAGAGGATTGTTTTGAAAATTAAATGAAATAATTTATGTAAAGCACTTAAAACAATATTTGACAGTTTTCCAGGCCTTTTGCTTCCATATTCCATAATTCTAATACTAATACTCAGTACTACACACATGCTCACATTTTAAGTTCATAAAAAGGACATTAAGAACAGCAAAGAACTTTGAGCCAATTAGTATATTTCTATCATTGCACTGATTATTCTGCACTGTGATCATCTGTGTGTCTGTGAAGAACATAGCACACTGGTCAAAGTCATGGGCTCAGGAGTCAGAAAGGGCTGGGTTTCCTAGGTCAAGCTCTTCTACTCAATAGCTGGATGACCTCAAGCAAGCTATTCTTCTGGGGAAGAAGGTAAATAACCTCATATTAAACACATATATTTCTTACGAGGTCTAAAAGGAATCTATTTTGGGATAAAATAATATAAATGTAATTCAAGTATTTTATATAATGCAATATATATAAAATAAATTTAAAGCAAAAGTAAATTTATTTCCTTTCCTTCAAGTATTTGATACAATACAAAAAAAAAGCAAATAATGAACTGCAATAATCTGTTCTGTCAACGTCAAATGCAGCTAAAAAGATAATTTCTTGAGACTGTAATGTCTGCTGTAACAGCTGAGACATTGTAAACTTTAAGTCTAGACTTTCAAAGGACGCAGGAAGTTAAATCCACTAATTGAAGTGAACTACGAGGCAATATGTTTGAATGGGTAAAAAAAAAATTGAATTATAAAATGTTTATATAGAATACAGCTATATTAAATGTTCTTAATTTTATTGTGAATAGAAATTTGAACCTATCAATAATTCCAAATAAAGTTCTGGTGGGGGGCATCTTACTTTTAAAAACTTCAAAGGGTTACCTGTAGTTGCTATCATTAAATACCAATTTATAAAACATAAGAATGATTCCAAGAAGATATTTCAACCTTTTTTCTGCACAGTGAATAAACCCCCTTTTTCTTACAGAGAGAATACAACTTCCTGCCCTTATTACACAAATTCTGAATTAATGGAATGGAATTCCATTAATTTTATAAGCAGTTCTCTAAGTACCATCAATCAGAAAAATCTGAAGCCTAACTACACTCAATGAAATTTAATAAAGATAAAATGCAACTTTGTTCATTGATATCAAATATCCCAATTAATATCCAAGACAGAAATGGCATCATTTTAATATTTCTCTAATCCCAAAATTGACAACCATATGACAAAGCACCTCTATTCATATCATTCTATAAAATATATTCTGCTAAAGTTAGGATTAGCTTCTCATTGGATTCTGAGGCAAAACTTTCATGACGGATATTCAATATTATTGTACCAACAAGATTTATATTAGAGAATCTATTCAAGTACATGATCAAGATCTAAGTTCTAGGTGTGGGTCAGACAATAGTTACAATGGGAATTTAGGGACAAAGGGTTGGATTTACTGGAGGAAGCATGGAAGCTATAGGGCTTCTTATGAGTGTTGGAAAATAGTAAGCATAAAGGACAAATGCTGAAGGCTTGTGAAAGAGGCAAGCCCAATTAAGCAATGGGTTATTTGAAAGAAGAGTAGATGATTATGATAGTAGAGAGCCTTCAAACACAAGCAAAGGAATTTAGATTTGACTAAGTAGATGATCTACCATCTGCTGAAGGATCTTGAGAAAGGGAATGATTCTATCACTATCAATGTAGTATTTTATAAAATCAATCTGGCAGGTTAGAATTGAGAGCATAAAAGATTTTTCAGAGATCTTTTAGTTTAGGGGGCAACCACTGTAATTCTTTACGATGAGGTCTCAGACTCAATGGTAGCATTGAAAGCAGGTCTCTTCCATTCATTCCTTTCACAGAGAGCATGTATATGTTGGGCACTGTGCTAAGCATGGAGATTACAATGGTAAACAAGACTCATGGTTCCTTCTTTTATAAAGCTCACAATATAGTGAAGGAAGTAAACAGAAAAACAAGTAACAAATAAACAAAACTTTATAAACTGTGGTAAGTGCTATCAGAAACAAACAGGAACGAAGAGTAATACAAGAGGCAGGCAGAGAAGGAGAGACTCATTTCAGAAAGGATGCTCAAGGAGACCTCTCTGAGGAGATGATTTTTAAGCTGAGACTTCAGCCTTATTAAGAAACTGGAACTTGATTTTAAGTCCAATGGGAAACCACTTGAGGATTCTGATCAGGGAAATGAAACATAAAAAAATGAATGAAAACCAATTGGATTGGTCATAAGTTACATACAAACAATAAGGAAAACACCTGGAGTACATTTTTTTAAATGGAATTTAAGACTGGAGAGCCTATTGTACAAGAATGCAATCTACTAAAGTCATCACTAAAAACAGGTTGAAATCATTTCAATTTGAAGTTAGATGAACTGCTGATAAAGCTCTTAGGAGTACAAACATAATACAACCCAGGAGTGCCCTGAGTGAACAAGCAATTGGCATCACACAAAGGAAAATACCCTTACCTCTTACTCAAGAATGTAACACCAGTAGAAAGTACTTATAAAATACATACGTGTGAGGAAACCACTGAGATAAATTTGAAAGTCAACTCAACTAGCCTGTTTCCAGCACTGATCACTTTGGACAAGTTACTTAACCTCTCTGTGCTATTTCCTGTGACATGAGAGAAGCTAGCAGCTCATGGTTGCATGCATTAAATGAGTCAACGTGTATAAGGCATGCAAAGGGGTACTTCACACAAAGCGAATGCACGATAAATGTCGGCCGCTGTCACTGTCGTGGTAGAGACGTTCTGCTTATTTCAATCCATGTTTCTGTTATCCGTCTTTCCTAACTACGTAATTGGTTTTGAATGACCTAAATAATTTCCATTCTTGTATAGGGGCTATCTAGATCGGGGTGGAAAGTAAATACTTTTGGCTTTCAGGTCAGAGAGATTGTCATAACTACTCAGTCTATAGCTGTAGCTCAAAAGTAGCCACAGATAATACAAAAAGTAATGAGCATGGTTGTGTCCCACCAACTGGGCAATGAAATGTGAATTTCATATTATTTCCCTGTGTCACAAAAAAAATTATTGTTTTGATTTATGTTCAAGTATTTAAAAACAGAAAAACCACTCAGCCTACAGGCTATATAAAAACAGGTGGCAGGCCACAGTTTGCCAGTCTAGACACTTACATGACCCTTTCAGTCATCATTTCTCCATTTATAAAACCAAGGCAATGTAATCAGTTTCCTAACTTCTAAATGTTCAAATAAAAAAATTTGTTTTCACGGAGGAATAATATCTAGTTCATGGGCTTAATTTTTCACCAATTTGCTCCAGTGAAACATACCACATAAAAAATCGGCTAAAATAGTACAAAAGGCTATTATACTGTTTCTTTTGGGCGTGAAGATGTACTGCACTAAAGATATAGTTACACAATTGAAAGCCAACAGAGATCACTGTAACATAAAAATTTCCATTATGATGTTAACTTTATTTACTAATGCTTAATTTACAAGATAACTGGAGCTGTTTCCAGTTTCATTAACACAACAAAAGAAGGTATTTACCCAGTCTCACAAAATCCCTGCCAACAGACATACTCTTTAATAAAAGAGGAAGACAGAAGCTTATCCCTCAGCAATATACAATCAATACAAATGTGATCTTCTTACAGTGGGTCTTACATAACATTAGCTCGGAACAGAGCAGGGTGCATCTAAAACCCAAAGGAAAAATGTTTTGTCAGGTGTTTTCTTAAGTAAAAAAAATAAAGTCTTTCTGAAAAACAAAAGCATATTTGCTCACTTTACATATAATTACAATTTACATCAGTAAAAATTCCAAATATATGTCAAAGGAAGATGGAACTGCAAATGCCAACCTGGGTGTCACTGCTCCTGGCAGAGATACTCCATATGCACCTGCTACTAAAACAGTCAACAAATCAACTCTATGACAAATCCTTAGTTCGAAAGGAAACTTATTAATGGAGACTTTGTAAAAGGAAGCTAAGTGTTATGCCTAAGCTTTGTGTAGTTGCCATTTTTTTTTCATTGAAATACTGAATCGGTGACAACTCCTAAATAAAACACAAGACTTTAAACCAAAAGCTAAGATTCAACTTTTGCTTGTCCATCAGCAAGTCCCATGACTTGACCTCCTAAGGATCTCCATCCCTCTGTTGGTCATCACCCCCATCACTTTCTAGATTGAGCCACTGTCATCTCCAGACTTCTGAAACAGTCTCTTAGCAGTACCACTCCATCCACTCTTCTCCACACTCTTCACACTACGGCCACTGTTTCTTCCCCAGGGACGCCCTCCCGACCTCCCTGACCAGATCGGAGTCCTCTGTCAGCATCATGTACCTCTCCTTTACGGCACGTGAAGTTGTAGATCAGACTGTTTTTATACATTTCTATGCTTGTGGTTTAATGTCTATTTCTCCATCAGACTTCAAGTTTCACAGGGGTAGGATTGATGGATTCCCAATACCTGGCAGAAGCCTGGCACATAACGGGAATTGATAATTTTACTGACATTAAACAACTCATGTACACGCTGAAAAATTTTGCTGGCCTTGAAGAATCACCTCGACTGGTAGTTATGTAACTGATAGTTAATATAAGGTAGTGATGAACCTCCATCAGCCACAAAATCTGATTTGCCACTAGATCACCAGATACTATCTCAAATTATAATAAAGAAATAGTATCTTAGGCACCTTCTGAAGAGATTGGCTGAAGTTTATTTTTGTTTTTAAAAATGTTAAACTATTGTTAGACTATATTAAACAGTGCATTTTGAAACAAACATGTACAAAAAGTACACCAGAACGTACCAAATTATTATGGCCTTCCCTGAAACGCAAGTATTGTGAGGGTCCCAGAGAGCTCTCCTGAGCCCCGGTCCCATATCCAACCGCCAACACTGCCATCTGCGTGTCTCCAAAGCAATTTCAACTTAACGTTTTTTAAATCTCCCCATGTCGTTCTTCCACCTTGGATTACCTTGGTGAAATGTACCATTTCCTACTCATTTGCCAAAGGCAGACATCTAGAAGTTACTGCTGACTCTATACGATTCAAGTTAGTCACCGTGTCCTGCCTCCTCACATTCCTAAATATCTCATTCGTGCTCTTTCCCACCCTTCCCGCCTTTCTTCTGGTCTTCCCCTAATTGATACTGTTACTAGGTTGATGTTTGGGGAGCAAATGCGCTCCCCTAACCTGATATCCGCCATTATTTCCCTCATTACCTCCAACTCCTCGCAATATATACAAGAACCTCTAGCATCTAAACAAACATGCTACTAGTCCAGATTGACCAGCCCATCCCCCACTCTTCACTGAAATCATGAATTCATCCCTCCAGAGCCAGCGAAAGCACCATCTCTTTGAGATGTCTCCGCTGGCTGGAAACCCCTTCTACGGACCCCCTCTGTGAGAACACTCCCGGTGGGTGCTGGAGCAGCAGGAGCTGAACCACGAGCCAGCTGTTGGCATCTCTTCCCCACTCTGCGGTGACACTGCGCTGGTTGCCTGCAACTGGCTGCAGGGACCAAAAGCCCAAGAGCAGCTGCAGAAATCAATCTTATCTAAATTCTCTTTATCTGAATCAAATAGAGCTTTTTAAGAG
This sequence comes from Eonycteris spelaea, assembly GCA_003508835.1. Taxonomy (NCBI): domain Eukaryota; kingdom Metazoa; phylum Chordata; class Mammalia; order Chiroptera; family Pteropodidae; genus Eonycteris; species Eonycteris spelaea. Next base: position 578,740 of record PUFA01000036.1, read on the forward strand.
TTCACTGCCCTAACGCCCCCACCCCTCCACTTCAGAGGTCTCCAGTCAGGGAACCAACGAACTAACCTTGGGCACCAGACCTTTCAAAGCATTTGTGTAAACAAGCCGCATCAGAACCTTCCATCCTTTGAAGCCCAGCACCCCTCCTTTTGTTAAATTGGTATATAAACCTTTACTTCTGGCAATTCAGGGAGTTAATTATTACTGAATGCTCCCACACAAGCAGGAATAAACCTCATCTTTTCTTCTGTTAATCGTTCTACCCTCAGTTAATTCACAACTCCCCTCCCCCCCCTGCACCCCTGCACCACTACCACTGTTCAGACCTAAGTTGACAGAGAAAAAGTTTTTCCTCCCAAATGGCCATGGTGGGAATATTTATACAAAGGAGATCATCAAATACTACAAATCAGAATTTCTTCTTCCCAAGAGCCAGAGATTAAATATTTACCAGAATATCAATACGTATCACTCTGCATTATCATTCTCCATGTTGCTGTCTGTGAACCCTCTAGAATCCGTTTCTGAAAAACATGAACCATTCATATTCATCTTTGTACTCCGAAAGTCTGATTTACCTGAACGAACTCAAATATAAATTGCCATGTGCTGCATCCTGTTACAATAAATAGTTATCAACACAGGCATCTTTTGAAGAAGACTGACATAAATTCAAACTCAATGAAGACTGAAATAATTAAGTTTGTCAAATTAAAGAGAAATTTAAAAAAAAAACATTAAGTGTAACCTAGAGTAAGGTTTTTTAGTCCCCTATTAAAAAGGAATTCCCATGCTTAAGTATTTAAGGGAAGGTATACTGGTGTCTGCAATTCACTTTGAAATGCGTCAAAAAACAAGGTGAATGAATGGAGAAGTGAAGCTGATATGTGATAAAGCAAGGACAGGAAAATGTTAGTATAAGTCTGTGTGGTCGGTATATAGGCATTCACTATACAATTCTTTTAATTCTCTGCGGTATGTTTGAAAATTTTCATAACAAAATGTTAGAGCAAAACTGGATCGTCATTTCTTTTTGGCTTATAAGGTGTGCAAATAGTTTTCACCTTCATTAAAAACCTGCTGAACCATTTTAATATACCCAAGTTCTGGGGAAAAGGACACGGAGGTTAGGATCCTGAGGGAGGTAAGTTTTAGATGCAACACTCAAACCTTCCCGTGACATCTGTGGGCCTGGAACAAGAGTAATGGAGGCCGACAGAGCATATGCCTAAATATTAAGATGCTATATATCAAGCTAACAAAATTATTAACTAAAACATGGTCTTCCTTCAAACTTGACAAATATACGGCATCATGATAATGTGGAAGAGCAGGGTCAAATTGAGAATCTTGATTCCCAAAAGTTCCACATCTCTTATGTCCTTCCTCTACCTCCATATCACACCCCCAAGGAGCCCTGTGCACACGCCCCTCCGTTCCATACTCTGTCCACACTCCCCTGCACAAAACCCCACTACTCCGTATGCCTATGGGTTACACACCAGTACTACAGTCCACCCAGCAGATGACAGACCCAGGGAAAAGGCCCACACAGGCCCTGGGAGCAAGCCTGGGGCCATCTGGGAAGGGTTTTCAGGGGTCATGGGTACCGAGAGCATAATTTAGAAAGTAAGGTGAGATGAAGTGAGGTCTATACATGAGTTGGGCACCTGCCCTTGACCCCAGTGACCGGACCTGTGAAGATGGGGCTAACTAGGGAAGGGCAGTGAGGGTCCTCTAATATCCAGGCTCCAAAGCAGGGTCCCCTCTTGCCTGGGGCTGGAACTAAGGCTATACTAGCAATACTAGAATACCACACAAACCATTTAGTAATCATGACAGCAGGAATGAGGACTCAGGGGGAAATGTTTTTCTTTTTCAGTAAAATTAGAATTCAACCATCTCCAAGAGAGAAACCTAGCACAAAAAAAGTGCTACCTTAATTCCGAGTAAATCCCATCTACAAGTAAAAAGGCATAAAATGAAAAAAATTCAATTCATTCATTCGACCAGTTTTTATTAACGACCTACCCTTCTAAAACCAGGTATACAGTGTTGAACAAGACCAACAAAGTCTCTACCCTCACAGAAATGACATGCAAGAAGAAACAAATGTGTAAAGAAACACATAAGGTAACTGCGGATAGGGGAGGGTGCCCTGGAGAGTAAAAAACAGACTAGTGGATACAGACTGATGGCAGAGGTGAGGGAAGTACTTTAGAAAGGATGGCCAGGAAGGCCTCTCTACAGAGGAGACCCCTGAACTGAGGCATATAAAAGGCCATCAAGTCACGATGGAGGAAAGAGGGAGGGAGTGGGGGAGAGCACTCCATGCAGAGTACCGGGCAGGGCACAGCCTGGAACCTTCGAAGGTGCGTGTGTGCCATAAGCACGGTGAACGAGAAAGTCCTCAAGTATAATAAACAAGCTCCCTAGCTAGATACAGTTGTAGCCTCTTCAGTTTTTAAATTTTGTCTCTAAATGAAACTTTCTCCCCAAAGTGACAGTTCTAAAATACATTGTTTCTGTGAGTATATAATTCTTTAATTTTATTCTACCTGTGGAGTTCTCTAGCTTTTTTGTTTGGTTGGTTTTTGTTAGGAAAATTTTATCCCTCGTCCTCCTACAGATCATTTCTTTTAGAGAGCCAGTGTCTAACATAATCAGTTCAACACTTTGCATCTCTTTTCTCTATAACAAATTCATTTATACTCATGGGAACATTTATTGTATACCAACACGGCACAGAAAATGAAGTAAAAGAAGTGCAAGTCCTTCGATTAAGCTCACTTTTAGATTTTGCTCTAATTCACAGCCATAAATAACTTTGAACCACCTCTTTTTAAACTCCCACTAACTTAGAATTTATATTGGTCAAGAGAGAATATTATGTGTGGATAGATAAAAACAGAATCACCATAGGTTCAAGGAACAATAAAAGAAAGTAGGTCTGAATATTTATAAAATACTATTAAAGATGTTTTATTGGATTTCTTTCTTTTTTTCTTACAGCTTTCCCCTGCCCCGCACGCTCATTAGATTTCGTGAAAGATGACTGTGACGTTCGTGGTTACAAAGTTCCAGTAACAGAAGAGCAGGTAGATAATTCGAAACAAGCTCTGCTTTCTTGTGACACCAGTGTCACTGGCTGTGATCTTGAATAAGCAACAGAACCTTTGTATCTCTCAGTCTTCCCAGTGGTTAAGACAAAAAAGATATTGTAGGAGAAATCAGAAAGCACTCAGAATTCTTAAGGAAAAAAAGCTAATATATAAATCTAGGTAATAATTAGCATATCTTTCTTATATTACAAACTAAGAAATGTAGACATCATACATTAAGTGATTAACCGCAAACTGCCAGAATTTACATTGGTCCTATCCATTTCTAACTGAAAATACAGGGAAATATAGATACCAAACAGCATTTTAGTCTCATATCCCTTTTTAAAGATTTCAAAGTATGAAAAATCAGGTAAGAAAACTGATCTTTTGTTACCATAAGTATAAAATGCAACTCTAGCTCTAATCAAATGTTTAAGTTGTAAAATTGAAATTCTACTCATATCAATTTCTTCGAGTTTATTCCAAATACTAAATTATCACACCCCTGCATATGCTTAAAATCATAAATACTCTCTCACACACACACACACGCAGATATTTAAGAAATAATAATATGGTATACTCAACAGATCGTGACAACTTTCTGAATGTAGCCTCTTTGGAGTAATTATTACTAGAATGTAAAATGACTCAGCACATCCAGCATTGGTACAGAAATGGCAAAATACACTATGAACTAAATGCCAGCAATTCAAATGCAATATGAACCACTATTAGTTAAGTATTATAATCAAAATCAAAGACCACAATATATTTAATATATGTTCTACTCTATTAGAGTATATAGACTTTAATTTATGAAAGAGCTAGAATGTTGAAAAATAATCTTTTTTCAATTATGCTGACATAATTAGCATAAATGAGCTTACTTTATATATATCAAGATTTCAAAATACAGGTTTTGGAGTTAGAAAAATTTTTAAACTCTAACATTGTTACTATATACTTCTTAATAATATTTGATGTCCAGCAAACCTTCTCTTCTAATAGGGTTTATAAGAGGCACTAAAAGTAAGCAGAGGCCCAGCATATATCGTAAAATAAGACCATATCATATTAAAGTAGCTCTCATAAAACCAGTTTTATCTTAAACAGGATCTGCTTTAAATGGATGCACACTGTGTTAATAACAAGCATCATTCCTACGAAGATATTCAGTTGTTTGTGTTACAGATATTTACAGTCGTCACACTGTATATTCTAACATTCTGGTGTATTTTAAATGTGCATTTTTAATCGCATTGCCTAGTCTTTTTTTTTTTTTTTAAGTAGCCACTGTACACTTTCAGCTCTTTTATTTTCTCAGCAAAATAATAACTCTTGGTCATCATAGGCAGCCAAATATCAGGTCTTAACCATCTGTCAACTGGCTTGAATTCAGCACGCATGCTCCTGTAGTTTTAGTTCTAATTGTGTTTAATGCTGCACTAATTATTTCAATGGGGAATAATTTTGTACAGTCAAAGTTGACTCATTTTATAAACTGGAAGCTCCTCGGCTATAAATTGGCAGGTCTCATCCTTCATTCCTCCTAAGCGTTGTGCCAAAGGGGAATAAGTATATGGTTGCTCTGTGACCAAATGTCATGTGCTGGGCAGAAACATTGATCCTGGCTATTAATCACTCTGCAAGCCCTCCCAGTAATCAAAGGGCACAGCTGCAATGATATATGACCAGTGTCAGAGCAGAAAGCTCTTTACAAGACTGCATGCTTACCAGCTGATGGCCAGTATATACTACTGCATGCATGCTGGCCAGCCCAAAGTGCCCAGGCTAATTAATCATCACCTCTAACTGTTCCCTCTATCATTAAATACCTTTATTGGCTAAATTATCAGAGGATTCTTAGCCCCCTAATTACTTAGGTCTGGAAGCAAAGAACCTTCTCACCTGGCTACAAAAAGCTGCCTATTACCTGTTTCAGACCAGTCTGCCCTTTCATTCTCTTCTCCATAAAAGTTTGCTGACCTAGCAATGAACTAGAAACTGGGAGAAAATTGGATGCTGTAGCAACTGATTTTGGTCAGGTTCACATCAAATGACTGATAGAAGAACTATATGACATAAAATCACCTAAATTTAATAAGGGGAACTTTTAGAAATCTTACATGTGAATTTTACAACACAAGTTATGAAACATTTCGATATAGGAAATTATGAGGCATAGTTAAGGAGCAAATCAGTTTTCAGAAGAAATACTAAGAATAGGTTTTACCAGTTATAATTCAATTACTGGTGTGATTTAATATGTTGTTCTATCTAATGCTGCCTCTCCCTCAGTAAGAGACTTCATATATTAGTTACTTTAATAAAATGTTTTTTTATTCATATTTGCTTTGATATTAATATCTTAACATTTCTAAGTTTTTTTAAGTATCCAGGATAAAATAATTAATGCTATGGAGATTGTAAAGAAATTGTAGGACAGCATTCAATCGCCCTTAACTTTTATGCAAATAATTATCCCCCTTTCAAAACAGTGCTAATCCAAGTAGAAAAGCAAGAACCATGTTATCAGCAGGACCTTGAAATTATTACTAAATAGCCATGCTATATAAAAAGCCTTGAGTACAGCAACACTATTATGCTAAGACACCAGGGAACTTCAAAGTAGGTAACTATCAAGATTTTAATAGTCAAATATGGTGAAATGTCTTCTTTAGAGAAATACATTTGAACAGTAGAAAGGTATAACTCTTGAATATCAGCTTGAGACTTTAAAATTTTTTGTCTTAACTTTTTTAAAATGTTAGCATATATACAGTTGCCAAAGAAATTCAATAAAAAATTTAACAAGAGATAGTCATGTGTTGCTTCAACTAGCAGTATTTTCATGTCATATGTTCAGTAACATGACCAATATATTTCATAATAATGGCTTTATTCCTACAATAACAAAGTGATTAGAATACACTGAGTTCAATACAAAAAGTTTTTTAATTTGGGATGATTATAATTGGTTTTAGAATCATGAACCAATCCAATCTAGAAACTAATAAGCACATAGATGTTATGCTTTGGTTGTTTCTGGTTTTAAGCTCTTAGGATTCAAGATTAAATAAAGATAAGTAGGTAGTAGAATTAAATGGTAATATAATCATTAAAACACCTACTAGAAGGACCAAAACGAAAAGACAGACATTACCGAGTGCTGGTAAGGATGGAAAGCAACTGCTACTCTCATTGCTGGTGGGAATGCAAAATGGCACAGCAACTTTGGGAAACAGTTTGAGCATTTCTTATAAAGTAAACATACACTTATCACATGACCCAGCAATCCCCTCCTAAGAGAAATGAAAAGATATGCCCTCACAAAGACCTGACTCATTTATAGTAGTTTTATTCACATTAGTCAAAACCGAAAAGAATCAAAATGTCTATCATTAGTGAATGGATAAACAAGTTGTGGTACATCCATACAATAGAATACTACTTGGCAACAAAAAGGAATAAACTACAGATACATACCATGTTATGGACACATCGTAAAAGCATTACGTTAAGTGTAAACAGCCAAACTTCCTGGCTATCTTCCATATCTTTTCACATATATAACCTCCTGGATAAGGCATAACTATGGGGGCAGAAATTAGATCAGTGGTTGCCAGGAGCTGGGAATGAAGGCATGGGATTGGATACAAAGGGACAAGAGGGAACTCCTTACAGTGATAAAGATGTTCTGTCTCTTATCTCAATTGTAACTGTGGTAGTGGTTACCCAGCTCCATATATCTGTCAAAATGCATCAAACTATACACTTTAAAAGGATGAATTTTATTGTACGTAAATTATACCTCAATAAACCTGACTCAAAACAAAACAAACAAAAAAAAGCAGTAAAAGTGGAAAAAGATCTCAAGAGCAAAATTAGTTGCCTCATTTCTATAGAAGTCACAAACATTTATTTTGAAACCATTGACCTATACAACCTAAATGCACTAATAATTTAGTTTAATGAACCATAACACTTTTTATCTGAAAATAAGACTTTAGTCTACATCAATTCTAACTCTGATATAAATGGAAAACTATGAAACACCAAAATACCTTAAAAGAAGAGATTGCTTTTCTTAACATTTTATCATTCATAGAGTTGAAAAAATTATGATATAAATTATCTAATCTGAAGAGAAGAGTGAGTGAGCTGCTCCAAGATCTACAGAAATAAGGCACTTTAGTTCAATTAAATGATTTCCCCGCAGGCAATGTCTTTTCAATCTGAGTTAATGACATCATTTAAGGAGGATGGTCCATTTAACTAAAAGGATCTTTTACAAGGCAGACAGACAGAAGGCAATCTAAGAATATTTGCAAAGACTTTCCATATTTCAAAATCATAATGGTGAAATGCCTCCATAAAATTCTTAAAGTTAGATATTAATCAATACGTTGTAGAAATAATTTCATGAAAAAGAATGTAATAAAGCTCTTAAGAAGTTTTGCTCATTATTTTTCCCTTTGAAGAAACCAATTCTTTCCTAATGGCAATTAGGCTTCTCCAGACTAGCAGTGACATAGAGTTTGCTAGAAATTAGGACCTTATTACTGAAATGCTAACCTTCTTTACCTACCTGCTGTTTCGAAGATAACCCTCTCAAATCCTCCGGGCTTACTTTTATCTGACGTGAACCTTCTGCATGTGCAATAGGCTAAAGCACAAGTGCCAACTGTCCTTAACAGAACTAGGTTGACCAGATATTAAGCGGTTCATTCTCCCAAGATGAGAAAAAGTTCCAGGAATCCTTAACCCTGTGTCCTAGAATCAGAACGGGAAGTCTTAAGTCAACTGTCCTCACATAAAGATTCCTCACAGCTCAGTATCCAAACGAGAGAAGCTACTTCGCCACCATAGCCTGGGAAGAAGATTAAGGACTCTTAAATCATTCAGCAGATGAAATCACACCAAATTCTCTAGGAAAGGCTTCTTTTTCCTAATTCTAGGTATTAAAATTATTTTTTATTTAGCAATATCAACAGTGGCCACTATTGTGTATGACCTGGCAAGGAAGTTTGACTAAAAAGGACAAGAGATAGAGAGTCTTAATCTTAAATGAGAGCTGTATAATCTAAATTAAAGAAACATTTCTGCCACTAACAGGCTGTATGACCTTGGATGAGTCACTAACACATCAATACTTCAATTTCCTCCTTTATAAAATCATCTTTGAGACCACTTTCAACATTCGCAGTTGATGATTCTCTCAGAAAAGCATGATTCATTTTTTAAAAGCAGATAAATGAAATATAGAGCTCCTACTAAATGAGTCAAGTTTTACACTTGCTAATATTGACAGACTTTTTAAAGCAGCAAGATCCAGGCTTTAAAAACAATTAATTTGCCTGAGTGTCAGGAAATGAGCCTGCCTTAGGAAATTAGAGCTCAAAAGAAACCAAGACCAGAATAAGAGATTGCTTAAGTATCTATGAAATACTTGATACATTAGCTGAGGCTGCTTCATCAAAGCCTTCCATTTGGAAATGGTCATAATAAGTTAAATGCAAAGAAAATTCCCTAAAGTCATCTGGTTCTATAATCAATTGAGCTGCTATCTTCAGCAGGAGCTCAATTTTTGTAAGTTGACCCCCTTTTTTTTTTTGGAAATGGTATAGTTTATGTTCTCATTTTTTTAATGCAGGGATCAATAAAATTTGAATTTTTTTTTTTAGAAATTACAAAGCCAGTATATATCATCTATAATAATTTACCTCATATAAACCTAGAGGTAGTGAGAAGCAGGTCAAGGAGTACAAAACAAGATATTTTACTATATAAACAGAAAAAGTCCTAAAGGTATATACGATTAGAGCCACGGAAATCCAATATTCCTTGGCTACACAGTATTTGCTTCGGTTTATACAATCAAAGTTCCCCATCTCTGACACTCAGGCCAAGTTTCTTATCACTTGTAATAGGTACACTTCAGTGATGATGTACCAGCCAAGGAGGAAGAAGGTAAAAGATCCGGATGCTGGTCCTTTCCCGTAAATAATTTATTCCTTCTGATGAATATCCTAATATTAAGTCATACCACTTTTTCCCACTACAAAGCTCTAAGCTTTTATAAGATTAAATTATCTAAGTATTAAGTGTTTTAACCTTACCTTAGATCATAGGATGTATAAACTCTTAAGTATATATTTGAACTTTTCTACTTACTAACAAGTACCTCATTTTGATAACTTTTAATGTAGTAGGAATTTATTCAATCAACATTTATTAGTAAAGTACAAATCTCAGCACCACAAATGAAATAATAAAATTTTCGTCGTCTCGAATCCATTTTGGAAAGAGGTGACGTATAAAAAAATGTGTGTCATTTAGGCCCCCGTGTTCTTTTTAGTTACTAGGCAACAAGTACATGATCGAGATATGGTCTTATAAAAACATATGGAGGCGATCACCAATAGAATACAATTGGAAAAACCTAGGAAGTTGCTTAACTTAAAAAAACACAAAATCTCTCCCACTAGCTAGTGGCTCTTTCCTAATACATCGTCAGCGGTTAATTGGGGCTATAAAGGAATACGTATTTGTTAAGTGCAAATAGCAACAATCAATCAAATCCTTTACTCATTTACCATGAGCAGAGCACGAAATACCTGGACAAGTAAGTATAACAGTTAGAGATTTGATGGGAGAAGGATTAAATGGATCTAGAGAGAGGGAGAGAAAAATAAGGCATCTTCATCTATAAGTCAGACATGTTGAACTAGACTTCCTTTGTTATTCTTTCTACCTCTAAAAGTCTACCATTTATTTTTCTTAAATCCATACAAATGATACACAAGGATGAAATATTTACAACTGACATGATGTTTTAGAATCCTTAACACCTAATGGATACTTAATAAAGAAATAGAATATGCTAATTTTGTAAATGAGCAAACATATAAAAATACAATTTACAAAAAAAATGAGTAAAAAATATGGAAAAATTCACCATCGCTAGTAATAAAAAATGCAACAATGTTATATGTCAATTATAGCCCAATAAAACTGGGGGAAATGCAAATTAAAACCAATAAAATATCATTTTTGGCAAATACTTGAAAAATTTACAGCCAGTATATAGAAAAACACAATATCATGAAAAGATGTCTCCTGTATATAATATGGGAAAATCAGATTATAAAACAGTATCTAGAATTTTAGGTCAGATATGCCCAGAAAATGGCTCTAGACTGATATATGTCACAATTTTAGCAGGGATTATTTCTGTTACTTATGATTATCATCTTCTTTATGCTTACCAGTTGTGGTGATTTGAAAATATGTTCACAAATTCCTTGACACCCTTCCCTTCAAAATGTAGACTAATACCTTTCCCTCTAAATGTGAGTCAATGACCTGCACCTAGAGAACAGAATGAAGTTGAAGTGATACTATGTGACTTCTGAGAACAGATTATAAAAAGGTTATAGCTTCCACTTGGCTCTTCCTTGGATCACTAGCTCTTGGAGAAGCAGGCCACCAAGTCCTGAGGACTCTGAAGCAGCCAGTGGAAAGGCCAAGGCGAAGCAGAACTGGGGCCCTGGCATAGTCATTAAAAACTCATAGCCAAGCGAGTGAGTCACCTTGAAAGTGGATTCGCCACCTCCAGCAAACTTTCAGATGACGGTGGCTCCAGCTAACATTTTGACTGCAATTTCACAAGAGACCCCCAAGTCAGAACCACACTCCTAAATTATTCCCAAATTCCTAACTCACCTATATATTTTAAAATATATAGGTTTTTTAGGTAATTTCCTATTGCAGCAATAAATAACTACATATCTGTATAAGGTTGTGGTTAAGAGTGAAGGTTGTACATTATAAATAGCCAAAAGGTAGAAAAACCCAAGTGTCTATCAACAAATGAATGAACAAACTGCAGCGTATAAATACAATGGAATATTATTTAGCCTTGAAAAGGAATGAAATTCTGCAGCATGCTTTAACATGGATACATGGATAAACTTTGAAGAACTTGTGGTAAAATAAGCCAGACACAAAAAGACAAATATTATGACTCCATTTATACAGGAGGCACCTAAAATAGGCAAATTCATAGAGACCGAAAGTAGAACAAGGCCACCAGGGGCTGGGGGAGGGGGATGTTATTGTTGAATGAGTTTCTATTTGGAATGATGAAAAAGTCCTGGAAATAGAGAGTGATGATGGTTACTTAACACGGTGAATGTACTCAGTACCACTGAATTATATACTTAAAAGTGGTTAAAATGGTACATTTTATGTTATGTGTATTTTATCACAATAAAAAAAGGTGAGGCAGGTCCTGGAGTTAAGACTGCTCTAGTCTGAGTCTTTGTTCCAGCACTTACTGGCCATGTGACCTAGTCTCTCTGTTTTCATTTTTTCATCTGTAAAATAAGCATAACAACAATGCCCACTGTATAAGGTTCTTATAAGGATTAAACAACACAATACATATAAAGCATTCAACTTAGCATATAGCACATACGCCTAACACATAGCAAGTGCTCAAGAATATTATCATCATATTTAATGAGCATGTTTTGTTGCTGATATCTGAAAAAATGTTTTTTTTTATTACAAATAATGATAGACAAACATCATGTCATAGAGAGGAATGAAGAGTGATTTCAGCATTTAGAACACAGGAATTGGGCCTACAAAAGAAGCATAAAAGAACTCAATTCTGAATGAAATTTTCAGAGGAAAGGAAATCGATTTCAAAGAAAGGGACAGGCAAAAATATTTATGACTTAAAGTTAAAATTATGAGTAAACATATTTAGAAAAAAATAAACATGAATTAAAGCCCTGTGAAATGATAAATATTAGTGTGACAATTATAGAAGTCTTTGATATATCTCATATTTAATGGTTTCAAAGAAAAAGTATCCTAAGAGTGACCATTTTAAGAGGCCCCGAACAAAGCTGCAAGGCATCTTCCGACGTAGCCTCAGAAGTCACACAGCATCTCTTCCATCACACACTACTGGAGAGAAGCAAGTCACAGGACCAGCCCAGCAAACACTAGGAGGTATGTCTCTTTTGGGGGGTCATCTTGGAAACCAGTTACCAAAATAAACATAAAAATAAATACAGATAGGTGGAAAAATGTTGAAATATTGATGTATATTATATATACACATATTTCCCAGCTCTGTCTTCTACAAGAACCTAGAATCAATGGTAGACCAGTAGAAAGTGCACACTGAGCACCCAGATCTTGTTTTCTAAATACCATCCTCCAGTAAAAGAAACCAAGGCTTCTTAGAGAACAGGCTGATTCCAGGACTTGGGTACAAATGAGCCCAGGACATCTTGTTAAATGAAGTGCTCAAAAATTAAAGGGATTATATTATAAGGACACAGGGATCAACTTGAAAGGGTTCCCATGGGCCAGATCTGGGACAATTTCAGCATCAAAATAATGATAGTAAAGGAAAGTAATAGACCATAAACACGCTGTATAAAATAAGAATTTATAAGTCTATACTAGTACAAATAAATGGAGAAGGTAAATGTTTTTTCTTAGTGGAATGCCAATTAATAAACATATCATTAGAAAATCATTAATAAATGCTGAAACTAGCATGTGAAAATGCAATGGGAAACAAGCTATTTAGGTAGTCTTAAGGTATCCCCTTTACTTACTTATTAATTACAAAGAAAAAAATGTTTAGAGTGGAGAAACCTGGAAGATATCAGCTTAGCCAAGTGACCAAAAGTGACCAATATCAGAACAAACAGACCTCATCTACCTTTCGATATAAAGTACTGACAAGAACAGAACATCACATTTATGGAAGGCCTGCCAAAGATGCACAACCCAAACCCCGTCATAAGGGAATATCACAAAACCAAAACTGACGGACATTCAATAAAATAATTGTCCTGTACTCTGTGAAGGAAAAGAAAAACAAAGAAAAGCCGAGGCATTGTCTCAGAGTAAAAGAGACCAAACGGACATGATAATTTGATGCAATCTATGACACTGGGACTGGACCCTCGACTTGGAATAAAAATTGCTATAAAGGACATTATTGGGATAAATAATACAACTTGATTAGGACTATGGATAATATAGTAATAATTATTACTATATGTGAAATTTCCTGATGTTGATAATTGTACACTAGTTATATATGAAAATGTTCTTGTCCTTAGAAAATACATTCTTAACTATTTAGAAGTAATAGAGCATGATGTCTCCAACCTGCTTTCATAGAGTTCGATACAGAGAAAAAAAGAAACACTTGGTGAATCTGAATACAGTAAGTCCTCACTTAATGTCACAGGTTCTGAGACTATAAGTGAAATGATGTATAATGAAACCAATTTTACCACAGACTAACTGATATAAACAAGAGCTAAGTTCTCATGGCATTTCATCAACCTTATAAAGAAACAATGCTGAGGACCTGCTGTACAGTCACGTCCTGCGTAACAATGTTTTGGTCAACAGTAAATTACATACACAGCGGTGGTCCCATTAGATTATAAAGGAGCTGAAAACTTCCTAGTGCTACAATGTTTACAACATTGTAAATGTTATAAGTGCAATGCTTTATTCATGTGTTTGTGGTGATGCTGGTGTAAACAAACCTACTGAGGAAATACAATTATGTCCAGTACATAATACTTGATAATGATAATAAACAACTGATACTGGTGTATGTATTCACTATACTATACTTTTACTGTTATTTTAAAGTACATTCTTTCTGCTTTATATAAAATACAGTTTGCCATAAAACAATATGCCATGTTATGCTGGCAGCAGCCTCATACATCTTGCATTTACTCCGTTTCTTGATCGCGTCACTTTCTCTTAGGCTTGATTTAACCTGTATTATTTTGTACAGTAACAAGCTCTACAGGTTTGTAGCCTAGGAGGAATGTGCTACACCATGTAGCCTAGGTGTGCCGTAGGCTGCACCATATAGGTTTGGGTAAGTGCACTCTGTGATGTTTGCACAACAAAATCGCCTAATGACACACTTCTCAGGTCACACCCCCGTCGTTGAGTGGCACATGACTGTACAGAGTATACAGGAATTATTATTACTGTAACTTTTCTATAAATGTAAGCTATACCAAATAATAAAAGTTAAAAAAATAATTAAAATCAGGGGGAAAAAAGAGTCCCTTACAGTGCAGAAACCTGACACACACTACCTCAGACAGGTGATCCAAGTTAACATCGACAATAAGTCACAATGATAGTGTGTACCTTGATATAAAAGATGAAAACAGCACTTGACTTCTGTGGTCTTCCTCCTAAACACCCAAAACCCTAGTCTAAGCATGAGAATCAGACAAATCCCCACCGAGGGGCATTCTACAAAATACCTGACTCATACTGTCCAAATCTTTAAAACAAAGAGTCTGAGAAACCGTTCCAGCTAAGGAGACACTTTGACTAAATGTTATATGGTACCCTGGATGGGATCCCGCTCAGAAAAAAAGACATTAGTTAAGATCTAAGGAAATCTGAAGTAAGTATGGACTCTGGGTAACAATAATGTATGTATTAAAAAATAATTTAAATTGCTTTAAGATCAATAGTAATTTCCTTCCTGATAAATCTAATAATTTTTTTCAGTTCTCATATTCAGTGACCTCTCTGTTGCTTGACTGTTGTTACTCTCTAAACAGAAGCTGTCTCTTCCTGTCACATTATGCCATCCTAAATTCCCACTCTCGCCACTCTTGCTTACCTCCTTTGTAGTTTCTTCTCTCCTCCTCTCACTTAACAAAGATCCCTATTCTTCCATTTCAGTGTCTTCAATGAGTTCACAGTATAACCTCAAATTTTACATAGATGGCTCCATATTTTATATCTTTACTTCCGTCTTCTCTTCTAATTTCATACCATAGTTCCAGGACTTTAATAGACTTCTTTACATGGATATACCAGCATTTAAACTACTTTTCCCATGATCTAATAATTCTTTGTAACACTCCCATTATTTCCAATAACTGTTTTTCCTTTCAAAGTTGTGTCTCTAGAACTGATAACAGGAATTATTGAGCATAATAGGCATTCCCTACATTTTGCTGAATGAGTAAATGCCCAAACTAATTTTCTTGTCATTGGACTGACAAACTGAGTTCTCTCCTTCTTCTGTGTCCATCACCTTGTTCATTTATCTTCCTCTATCCCATTTCTAAGATTTGACACTCTGCTCTCTAAAATCAAAATCAGGCTTTTTTCACCTTGGATCTTATTTCAAGACCTTCCCAACTGGTAACTAGATCACTTTTATGTTTCACCCACAACAGTCCACTTTTTTTCCCCAGTTTTACTGAGATATAATGGACACGCAGCACCATAGAAGTTAAAGGAGTAGAGCATAATGACTTGACATCCCTATACTGCAAAATGATTACCACAATAAGTTAACGTCCATCATTTCATATAGTTATTAAAAACTTTTTTTCTCCTTGCGATGAGAACTTTTAGGATTTACTTTCCTGGCAACTTTCAAATACATCAATCAGCAGTGTTAACTACAGGCATCACGTTGTACTTATTTATAACTGGAAATTTGTGCCTTTTGACTATCTTCATTCAGTTTCCCAACTTTGCACTCCCTGCCACAACTTTTTCTCAATGATTTTTTTTTTTTTCAGATTTCACATGTGAGTGAGATCATACAGTATTTTTTTTTTCTGGCACATTTTACTTAGCCTAATGCCCTCCAGGTCCATCCACATTGCAAATGACAGGATTTTCTTCTATTTTATGGCTGAATAGTATTCCATTCTGTATGTATACCACATTTTCCTTATGCATTCATCTGCCATTGAACACTTAGATTGTTTCCATGTCTTAGCTATTATAATTACGCTGAATTGAACATGGATTCAGATACCTCTCTGACTTAGTGATTTCATTTCCTTCAGTTATATATACTCAGAAGCGGAATCACTGGAAAGTATAGTGGTTCTATTTTTAATTTGCTGAGGAAGCTTCATACTGTTTCCTGTAGTGGCTGCATCAATTTACATTCCCACCAACAGTGCACAAGAGTTCCCTTTGCTCTACATCCTCACCAGCATGTGTTATCCCTTGCCTTTTTGATGACAGCCATTCTAACAGGCATGAGGTGATGGTTCATCATGGTTTCAATTTGCATTTCCCTGATGATGAGTGATGTTGAGCACCTTTTTGTACACCTGTAGGCCTTCTGAATATCTTTGGGAAAATGTCTATTTATGTCTTTTGCTCATTTTTAAATTTGATTATTTGGAAGATTTCTTGGTTCACTTGTTTGTTTGTTTTGCAAGGGGGTATATTGTTTTTGTTTTGCTATTGAGTTCTATGAGTTCACTGTATATTTTGGATATTAACCCCTTTTCAGATACATGATTCGTAATGATTTTCTCCCATTTGGTAAGGTGCCTTTTTATCTTGTCGATGGTTTCCTTTGCTGTGTAGAAGTTTTTAAATTTAATGTAGTCTCACTTGTTTATTTTTTATTTTGTTGCTTGTGAATAATCCACTTCTCATAAAAATACCAGCTTATCTTCCCATACTACAATTTTTATCCTTTCCTCTGTATGTAGTATAAACAGGGTCTAGAATATGAAGTCATCCACTGACAACTAGTTAATCTACATTGGTAGCGCCATACAGCTCAAGCTCTGCTGAACCCCTCCCTTTACTGCAGCCCCATCACACGCATGGATAACCCCAAGTTTTTGTTCATGCTGTTATTATCCCCATTCAAAGTCTACCAGCACACTGAAGTTTTATATTTCTAGAACTTCTAGTGTCTCCAAGTCCTGACTATACATACAAATATTAAATTATGCTTTCAAGATAAAGGGTCTTAGCTATTGAGCTGAGTATACATAAATTCCAGGTTAGCCCCAACAAAGAAATTTTTTTAAAAATGTACTTATTTGAATTTGTCTTTTTATCTAAAAGTGGTATTGAAAAGAAACTGGTTAAATGACTTCTGGTTAAACAAAGTCTAACCATATATGCTATAGTGTATATTACTTCACCATTAGCTTTTGTTCTACAGGTTTTAATTGACATGACCACAGGCAGGGACCTTATCTTACTTTGCGTTTCTCTAACAGGATAAACACTAATTCTTATTAGCATCCTTATCCATTCCAAGAGCACTTTCCTCAAAATATTTATCTATTCTAGGTTTCTCGCATTTTTTCTTAATTATCTCAAAATTTTGTTACTTAAAAATTATACTATAAAATATCTGTTATAAAGCACTATTTCATATGCCAATTACAAAGTACTCCACCCTTATTAAAACACTATTAGCTATAAAATAAAATTCACTTGTTAGAAGGCAGATGATGTTAAACATCAGAAAAATAAATTTAATTACTGGAGAAACAAAAGAACATCCTTGTAAAGTGACCTCACTATAAGGTAGTCCCAGTGTATAGGCCCCTAAAGATGCATTATCACAAGATACTACCTGATTACTTCTGAAGGAGACATTAAAACATCATTTTGGAAAAATTAAATCAACTCACAATTAAGCGGTTATTATTTTACCCATTTTTAAATATTTTATACTGACCAGTTTCTCCTCGTACACTGAGTATCATAAAGTTGCCACCACCTATTCCCAAGCATTTTGCACTTCTGTTGTCCAAACTAATTTCACTATTAATCCAATTTAAATGATATTAAGAAAAATCTTTCATAGAGAAAATAAAAAATCATCTACTTCAAAAGCACATACTGCTTGTCTTAGAACAGTCTGCTGTACACATTGCCACAACTTCCCTTCTTTAAAAAAATAATTACATCTTTATAGCTTTAAAACAAAATTTATTTTGCTAATATTTATACCAATTAATATGTTTTCATCCTTACCCTTGTAAAAGGATTCCATCAAAAAAGCCAAGATAGGATACCTATCATCTTAGAATTCTCTCACATAACTGGAGGAAAACGATTTTTTTTTTAAAAGCAGAGGAATACAAGGCTACTTAAATTATTTGAATTTTACATTTGCTAATGCTAACGAATGCTTTAACAAAAATGCAGATGTGGTATGAGGAGATGACGTGTTAGGGAGCAGATTGTATTGTACTAGGAATGCAGACACTGGAGTCAGACAGATTCTGGTGTGAATCCTGGCTCTCCAACACCCTAGCAGTGTGATCATCCTAAATTTCAGTTTCTTTATCAGTCAACAGGGTTTAATGCTTCCTCCATAAGGATGTTATAAGTAGTCAAAAGAATACATGAGAAATGCCCAGCACAGTGCCTGGTGCACACGAGTCCGACGCACGGTGCTAGCAGTGGTGGTGATGCCATTACTTAGATACAGCAAACCTGAGAGGCAACTGCTCCTTCCGTGTGTTCACCTCTAAGACGAAGAAGTAGCATACGAAGTGACTTTCTAAACTGTATGAAGATTATATAAGTACCATGGTTAAATCAAGAAACATGAATTGGACTTTTTCAAACCATCGGGACTTTAGGTGCACCATTAAATTAGAAACACAAGAATCCCTACTGTAAAATATTGTCAGATTCACAAAGAAAATGTGCATAGATAATCTCATTTGGGCCTCAAATAACCTCATACAATAGGTATTATTATCCTTATGTTAATCTAACTAGAAAATGAACTTTAAGAAGACAAATAGTTTGGCCAGGTCACAAACCTGTTATCAGAGATGTCACCTCCCGTTACCAGCATCCAAAGCACATGGAGCATTCCTAAATGCTCCGAGCCTGCTGAACAGGATGAGCACTCTACAGGGGAAAGATATAAGTTTTGGAGGGGAAAAAGCCTAAATTTCCACCTCAGCTCCCCTTTGCTTGCTGTGTGGCTTTGTACCAATCACCTAATCTCTCTGGGCCATAGCTTCTTCAGTAATAAAACAATAATTCACAATGTGTGCCACTGAAATTTATTCTACTATATTTCTCTAAAGACTACCTTAAGACCTAAGGAAGTTACATGAACACTGAAATTTCTGATGAACGGATAATAAAATCCATCATCTCCCTCAACCTCATCGCCTTGCTCATGCCCTACTACTATGTCCTCCTATCTAGAAGAGCACCAGAAACCTCAATTTGTCCCTGTTTATCCTCTCCCCCAACAAATGGGCATATGTGTAAAAACTAAAGTCCAAGAGAACATCACTTTGTACATTACTTTGTATTTCTTACAGTCACAATAGGAGGTTGAGGGAGGAACACAGTTAATAAAAACAGATCCCCTACCTGTACGTAACAATTGTTATAAAAGTCCCACTAAGAATGTGCCTCTCACTATGTACCCCAGAGTAAGAAATAGTTAATAGGGGGAAAGGACAACAAATACCATCTAATCATACAGACAATGAATACAAGTACTTTTAACGCAGTCGATTTTAAATGCCATTTTTGCAACAACTTGCAAGAGAGTTTAGTAATTTAAAGAACATTTTCTTTATTAAATCAAAGCCATAATTTACTTTATAAATAAAATTTTTGTAAAAGCTATAATCTTAATTTATATAACATCAAAACTCACATCCTAACTTTGGCAATCTACTTGCAGGCATGTTAATTTTTAAACAATTTAAAACCATTCTTAAAAGTATTTTCCGTTTCCTCCTAGAGTTCCAATTTGTTTTTAAAGGGATTGTTTCAAAGATGTTAACTGAAATTGCAAAGGGACAGCTGCTTGATACAATAGGGCATGTTACTGCCTAGCAATATCAAATCACTCAACCTCACTCCTTTTCCTGTTTTGGGGCTCTAGGTTGCCACTAAAGTGGCTATTTATTAGTAAGTAAATACAGTGATGGTCATATTATGCACAATGATATGCCCTGAGGTCCTTTTATTGGGAAATGAGAGTATTTGCCCATATACGTTTTATGTCTATGTTAATGTCTGCACTTGCTTTAACTTTCCCTAAATCCCAAAACACAATTCAAGATTTGTTAACTGGAAAATTTCACACCAATGCACTTTTTGTTGTTCATTTTAAATTATGGAAACACTCATATCTGTCACGAACCTTAGGAGACAAAAATAGAAAAAACAACCCTTCCGTTGGAAAAAAAAAATGTCAAATGTTCTAAATATAACATTATAGAATATAAAAATTTAACTTATATTAATCTTACATATGTGGTTTCATTTTACCGTAAAATGTCAACAATTTAAACAAAACAATGAATTTAAATTATGTATATCAAAAACATAGGCTCAAATCATTTTTGCATTATTCCTTGAAGGTACAGTAGTTGTGTTTTTTAAATTATCAAAAATAATGCAAGAATAAAATTAATATCATCTATGGTCAAAACACTTTTTATACTATCTTCCTTAAAATCTTAAAACTCAAGTCCTAACCATACAGTTTGAGTGAGAAAAGCCATAAAATCATGTTTTAAAAAAAAAAAAAACAAACTTTTCTCCAGTCCTGGCTTCCCAGGATCATAAAACTCATGACTGTCCTCTCCAAATTTATCCTTTCTCACTTGTTTCTTAACTACTGGATTATAAATATCTTTGTATTCTATTGAAGACACGTTTTCTCCTGCAGATCATTCCTATAGGAAATATGTTCCAAATTCCATATCTATACTGTATGAAAATTTAAAATCTGACTTCTTATATAAAGACTAGTTCTTAAATTTGACAAAACCATATAAAAACTCCACTAAGGTTTAATTTTTCTCTCAACATTATTAGTTAAATTATCTCCAGCATTAATTCTAGTTGGAAGATAAACCCAGAGTATATATGTACATATACACACTGGGGTCAAAATTGATTTCCTATCATGAACCTGCTGGGCAGAAGAGTAACAGTATGCAATTGTATTCATGCTGTGCAAACCTCCTTGCTAATATGCATATTAAAATTCTAACACGTTGGGGTTCTCCATGCCTATTTACATTATACACACATTTACTTTATGCTTTTTCAAAAAATGTTATGTGTAGATGAAAAATTTTAAAGCCAACAACAACAAAAATGGTTATAAGCTTGCCTTGTATTAGAACTTCTTTTGTCGGTCAATCAACAATAAAGTATTATTCTACCATCACAAAAGGAAAACCTTTGGAGGCAGTAGAGGACTATGGGTTGCGCAAATGTGCAGTTGCTAAGAAGCAAATATGCCTCTCTTCTAATCAAATAGCCCAGCTCAGCAATGCTGCTGGCTTGGGGCAAGAAGCAAATTCCACCAGCCACAAACTTAGAAACAGTCCTGAATTATTTGTTGCTGACCGCTGGCTGAACCCTTTCTGATGAGCACCATCACCATTAGCCACTACTCAGTGTATTCCATCAACCAATGGCAATAGCAGCATGCTACAGCTCAGGCTACAAGAAATTGATCAAACAGGGTAATGAGACTATTTCTTCACGGAGGTTATTTTAAATGAATATAAATATTTTCTTTCTACATAATTTGCCACCGAAAGGTCACTGAACTCTCTGTGATTCCGAAGAAAAATGCTCTACTGTCTCCTTTACATATTTGAGTTAAGATAAAGCCAACAAACAATTCAGGGCATTTTTTGATATTAGGGGCAAATTCTAATGAGCTGGCTTTTGAGACAACAGACTAACTGCAATATTTTAGCTTCACATTAAGTTATAGCTAAAAGCTGATCAAATGATGCTACTCTATAAAGATAAAACTAATCATGATTTACCAATTAAAAACATTTATAAGAGTACATTTTTGTTTAAAGAAAGCACAATTAATCTCTAATGTAGGTGATTTTGAGAACATGAATCATATGTATGCCTTCTTAGCTGAAGTTATTAAAATTTGATATAATTGTTGTAAATTATTTAGTGAAGAATTCATTTTTCTATAGCCCACCTCCTCCTGCTAGACGGTAGAATAAAATGCATGTTAACTATTCCAGTTAGCACATGAATCATTTCATCGACATCTGATCTAGCTCTTCTTACAGAGTGACATTTATTGCTCCTTTTCTCTATGTACTTTAAACCAAAACAATTATAAACAATTGGATTGAACATCACATGTCCAAATTACAGCAGTTTAGCGTTAGCTGTATATTTGATCTAGCATAAAATGAAAGTGTTCTGCAAAGTCCAGTTTTCAGTTAGTAGTCTTCTAATACAGTGGTATTAAAATAATCCCAGCTAAATCACCATTAAAGAACTTCGAACACCCATATACCAGTAACAAGGATTTGAAAAGGAAATATTTCTAACGTATCAGTACCCTAACATTATTGTAACTAGCATCAGTTATATTACATCTAGTTAAACTCAGAAAAAAAAACTTTCATAAGAATGAACACCTCTAAAAACTTTCTTAAAGACATATCTTATTTCATAAAAAATGAACGCAATCTAATATGATAAACAGATGTCAAAATGAACTGCTTTATATGCAAGTTCTTTAAGAGTTAAGCAATCATTTATTTTTGTTTACAATCTTTGTTTTAGGAACAAAGAGATCAAATAATTCTTTGGCTTCGAAAATATGTGGTTTACTATGTAATATGAAAAAAACTGCTTAAGTGTGAGAAACGTGTGCTTAGGAAATTTTTTTATACTGAAACTCAGATGTGCTATTCACAACTATTCCTTTCAACTGTTTATGGGTGTTATTAGGCATGAAAGCAAAATCATCTACAAAATAAAACACAAACTATATACAAATGGCCATTTTTTAAAGGGGATAAATATTGCTAGATGGTAGAAGGTTATCTGGGCCACTGATAGGGATTTCTAAATATTCATTATTGGGAAATGATGGCAGTCATAATAGAAATTTAAATATACATTCAAATACTTTTAAAGCAGAGATACAAGTGTTTGAATGAAACAGAAAACCTCCACAATTAACTTTAAATTAATCTCTCTTGAAAAGGAAGACTATTGAAGAACTAGACAGAACACATTACAGAGAGGAGAATCTCAAGGCTGACACATAGTATTTGTTTAGATGCATTCTATTCTTTTCACAATAAAATTCTCCCATGTTCTCAGAAATGGCTAAAGAAGATTCTCTAAATAAAAATCAATAATTAGTTAAAAGAAAATTAGGATCAAATAGCAAGAAATATTCCATCAGCTGTCTAACAATATGACAAATTCAGCAGCAGCCACAAAGAACCAATATAACTTCTGGTGCCAAGGAGCCAGATGGTACTGCTGGAAAAAATTAAGTCTACAGATTGGCAGCTCGACCCTGTGATTATTGCCCAAGGGAGGACAAAGTGGAAGAAGAGCGGGAGGTTCAGTATGATGGGGATAAATCAATTACGCCACTCACTACATCCTTCCTATCATACCCTAATAACGGACTCTAAATACCACACCAGTGAATTATTCGAGGTTTAAATAGTCCCAATATTAGCTAGGAATGATAAACTAATATATAGAAAAACTAAGATAATCTCAGCTTTTCATTGGCCCTAGCAAAGAACATTGATAAACTGACTGACCCAACTGCATAAGATCCACATGGAATAAAAACTAAAATATTTATTTATAGCTTTATTGTAAAAAAATAAATCTATATTTTTTTATTTCTTTGTATTTATATTCAGTGACAGCATTTGTTAAAATTCTGCATATTTCCCAAACAGAGAATTATGGCTTGATAATAATTACTTATGGTGGTTTCATGACTAAATAATCGACTTACATATTTTATTTAAAAATATTTGTTTTGTTCTGTTTTTTCACTAAAAAAACACTTTCTACTTGGTGTTATCAAGGAATGCTAAAAACAATAACATCTCAAGATAAGTTCAAAGTCAAATTCATGGTAGGGAAAGATAATGTACATTGTTAACTTACACCATTATAAGAAATTTAATACCAGTTTTAGTCCTACTTTTGAAATATAAGGCAGTTACATACTCGGAAGCAACTGGCAAAGCTTATGCTGAGGGAGATTTTTTGTTTTTTTATTACCACCTTTCCTTAACTTACCATGATCTATAAACATATGCAGCTGATTTGTATTACTCTAGCTTAAGTCAGTCAGATAATAAAGTTAAAAAATTAAGACTATTAAGATAAGAAAAATAAAAAATTCAGACTGTTGATTTTTTTAATCCTAAAAATATATAATCACACAATATAAATATGTGTTGATTCACATAATATATTAGCAGTTATGCTGACAAATGGCCTTTGGATTTAGTCTCAAAAACCAATCAATGACAGATCGATTAGACTTCATTAATAAATAAATGTGAAAACGCAAAAAAGTGTTTTGGTTAATTATTTTGTAAGTATAAAAGCAAGGACTGAATTTACAAGTCTTCTAGAAAATGATTAATAAATCACGGGTACACACTAATTTGATCGATGTTCATTGAAACCTTTTCTACTACATTTTCTAGCATACTGCAGAAGGATGGGCTAAGAATTGCTAACATGAGTTACTCAATGCACTACCTGAATCCCTGCTGTAGGTACTGACAGCCAAAGTGATGGAAAAATTAAACTCAGAGGATATGTTTTATCTAAACTATACCTAACTCACTTTTCCTTATCTAAAGTATACATACAGTTTTCCTAACTAAAACTGTGTATGTATACCTCAGTTTGTTCGAAATGGTTAAAATTTAAAATGGACATCAGCATTTAACTTTAGGACATATCCCCTCATCATAATTTTGAAATAAATAGCTGTTCAATCCTCATATTTATGGACTTAATAACAAGGTAGCAATGTTTTTATACTCTCAGAAGAATATAGCTAATTCACAGATGTACCTGTATTCGCACCAGTCAAGAGGCTCCTATGTCCATAAAGATTAATAAAAATACATTAAATGTATTTTAATGTTAGATGAAAATCAGAATGAAAAGAGTAGAGGACTAAAAATAATGTCAACAGAGAAGAAACAGCTCATGATAACAGACACCTTAGAAAAGCTCAATGGGTAGTAAAATGAGTAAGAAAAAAGTATACTGGGAATAATTTTAAACTAAAGAGAGTGCTACTATATAAAATCCAAATATTATGCAGGTAAAAAACAACACTAATTTATATTTCACATATGTTTTATCATCCAAGGGATGACTTTGCAAAATTCCAGCTGATACAGTTCAAGACAATAATATTAAGACTAATTTTTATTTAATTATGAAACATATAGTTACATGATACAGGTTTACTTCTTTAGAAAAAATCAAATATTTTAAAACATGATTTTAAAAATTGGGAATAACTGTCACTAAAAATAACTCTTCTTTTTATAAAACAGGATCTTCTAACAAGTTCTCTTAAAAGTTACCACCTAGTACATTTAAAATGTAACTTTATCCTAATATAACTCTACTATCTGTCTGGATTTTTGGCCATCAAGGGTGCATATATCCAACCAAAGAACTGAGTCATTGGAATTTCAAAATTATCCACATTTTTATTAAATTGGCATCTTTCTGGCAAAATAATCCAGTAATGGTTCTCAGGGTTAAGGGTCATGTTGATAAAATCCATATGTTATTGTTTCACTACTTTTCTATTATCTAACAAAAATAGGAAGCTAAATACAATTCACCCAAATAAAAAAGAAACAGATCACTGAAATTCAACATAGATTGTGATATGTGTGAACCACCACATTCAAGTGCCTGCCATATTTATAGTAAAAAGTTGAATATTAAATCATAAAAAATAACCCCAGAGTTATCATCTTTTACCTACTCACAATATGAAATGATTAAATAAAATATCATCTAACACAACTTAAACTACCTAGGTTAAAACATGAGTTAAAATTCCAGAGAAAATATATACTAAAACTAAGTTAATTATCCAATCCCTCAGTCATCTTGTGACTATATAATAGCAGTTAACAATGGACATAACCTATGTGTCAGGCACTTTTTCTTACAACCATCCTAGGAAATACTATAATATTGTTTTTATAAGTTAAGAAACTAAAATTGTTTTTATAAATTAAGAAACTAAGACTTTCCAAGGTCATAATGTCAAAGTAGGATTGAACTTTGTGCACTTAACCACAACAATACAATTTGATCCTTGGCATTATGAAGTATAAATTTATCCTCTTTAAAGCCCTTGAAAATTCAGTTTTCAGATACTAGAAGTATATCTGGTCTATCGTGAATATTGTTTAATACTATTCTTTAAGCTACAAGAGCAGTTTAATAAACACAATACCAGAATTACAAGGGGGAAAAAAGACAATAAAAACAAAGAGAAAAGAAAAGCCTAAGAACATACCAGGATTCAAATGAATGCCAAAGGAAATTATCAAGATAAAATGTACTCCCATATCTATATAATCATATTAAGGAATGAAAGTCATTAATAGCTTCTAAAATTGTATAAATTAGGATCACATGTTTAGAAGCAAAAGCAGCAATTCTGGTTTTCCTGTGAGGAAAGTTGGGGCAGATGCCTCTCTTCTGAACCTCCTAATCTATCTCCTTCTACAATCTCTGGCAAGTCTTATCTTTCTCATGACATTCAACATGTTTAGGCAAATAAATCAATGATTCTCCATATCTCTATCCCATATCTTAGACTGTCTCTTAAGTATCTTTGACTAAACTTCTCAATACTCCTTCAAATTCAACAGACTTGATCTTTCTTACTCACTTTCCCTTTTCCTTTATAGATAGTATCACTTCCTTGAGAAAAGAATCTAAGTGTCAGGGTTTCCCTTAGGCATGATTGTGAAGTCAACCGTGGGTTCTTCCTCGTGTTCCTTCTGGGTGCTTACTCTCCCCTGTCTGTACCCATCCAGGTGACCAAGTCAGGTCTTCTTGGGCCTATACTCCCTGGGACGGCACTAACCTCTTTTTCTCTTCACTCCCAGCTCCCCTTATACAACAAACTAAATTTTCACTTGTCTTATGATTTTCCTTACAACCTTTATCTCTACTTGCTTAATCTGATAAATTAATGGTTATCCGGTAATTAATAATAATTAATAACTAATCTGATACTTTATTTGCCTTATCTGATCTTTCTTATTTATTTCTATGGTAGTAGCTTACCCATTATCGACCTTTTTAAAATATCATAACCGATGAGCTGAAGTAGTAAATATAAGAGATCTGTCATTTGATCCTCAACCATGCAATTGTCTTTCTTTGGGATTAAAACACAGTGCAAGCTCAGTGACGCCAGATCATCCAATTATTCTAGAGAAGGAAGAAATCTGAATTTGTCTGTGTTGGTATGAATTTTCAAAAAACAAATGCTGATTTCACCAAACAAAATACACCTATAGGCCAAATTTGTGATTTGTGACCTCTGCTCTCCACACTGCAGGCCATCTTAATTTTAAACCAATCCATCAGAAAGTTGTATATATAAACCAAGGGTTGGCAAACTTTTTCAGTAAAGGGTCAGATAGGAACTATTCCAGGCTTTGCAGGTGGGACATTTGGTCTCCGCCACAACTACTTACTGCTGCTATTGTAGAAAAAAAAAAATAACAACAACAACAACAGCCATAGAAATATGTGGATGTGTTCCGACGAAAAATTATTTATAAAAATAACAGCAGGCCCAATTTGGTCTATAGGCCACAGACTGTCAACTCCTGATCTAGACCATTATTTTGGCCCGCTTTAAATGACTTGTCCTAAACTGTGTTTTGGCATTATGCTATACACCTATGTTGATGGATCTTTTAAGGAAGAAATACAGAGCATTATTGAATGTACTCTTGAGGGTTTTATTTATCACATCACATGGCATCCTTTTTTTGAGCCTCCTTGAAAGAAATTTCACTAGGTTCCAGTCCTACTAAGAGCTATATTTCTCTTGAGTATCTTATTTATTATTATATCAAAGACATTATGAACCATGCACCTGATCAGTTTTCCCTCTTTGCATTGGCTAATAAAAAGAAAAAAAAAATCTCAGGGCCAAGTACCTGGTTGATCTCTAGCAAAAGTCTAGAGTACTTGTGGAATGCATTTGACATACAAATATTAATCCTAGTTTCACTTTAGTTTGCCTATCTACCTTCCTTCTCCCATCTTTGATTTCCAAACTCATTTTTTAACCTTGGTGTAATATATTTATCTTTGTTAACTACCTCAGTTTGTATGTGTGTATAAAACCATACAAACTAGAAAAAAAATAAAAGGCAGCTTTCTTAAGGAAAATCAAATTTGAATCATTAAAATTCTAAATATTTTTAGTTCTTATCTAAATAACTCTACCTTTTTACATAGATGCTAAAAGCAGATGATTATTTCATCTACTGAATCTTTGATATTTGTAATATTTTATAGTTTCAATATTTGTTTCATCTATTTAATCTTTTTAACACTTAAACTGCTAAAAAGAAAAAAGAGAGAGAGATAAGGAATAGGATAGCCAAACAGCAAACAGGTTTAAAAGGGAAAAAAAAAAAAAAAAAAAAAAAAAAAAAAAAAAAAAAAAAAAACTTTACTAACTCTAAAATCAGACCCTAAAGAAAGGTTTTGAGATTTAAAGGAAAAAAAAAAAAAAAAGTTAACCAGTCTAGACAGTTAGCCTTATTAACAACATTTTTTTTCTTTTTTCGGCCTTCAGGCCTTTCTATAAATCGATTCAAAATTTAGCAAGCTAAATAATGATTTTAACCTACTGCGTTTATGACATTAGTCTCCTCTGATTGGTTTGAAATACCCACTGCTAAAAATACTGTCTACCCTGGCCCTTTATTTTCTATCTCCCTACACATGTTTTTACAGCACCTAAGTGTAGTCAAACCTTTATAACATCCTATTTCGTAGCAGATACCTGTTTGTGCCTGCCCTGAATTGCTTCTTCCTATCAGTAAGAGTGCCTCAATTTTCCTTTAGAGAATGACACCTCTCCCAATATCTATGTGGTTCAGATGGGGCTGACTTCACCTCCCCAAGCACCCAATCTCTTTTGGGCATATGACCCAGTTCTGGCCAATTGGAACACTACCACCCCCATGCCCCTAATCCCACTTCCCTGCCCAGACCATAGTGACTGATTCAGAATAAGCACGTGACCAAGCCAAGGACTTTTGCCACAACTACTAAGAGATCTCTCTTTCCACTGGGGTTGCTAAACTGGTAGAAAACACCTAAGAAGCTGCTGGTGGCCGCCTTAAAGGAAGCTACATACAGGAAAGCAGGATGTGAGTGAGAATATTCATTACAGTTTGAACACCCATCTACATCCAGGTGGGCATGAAGCAAGACTCCAGCTCTATCCTTCCCTCACAGGCAAACCAAGAAGTTTCCCTTTCTGCTTTTTGCGGGGTTTGAGCTGGGTTTCTTTTCTGTCCCATGCACTCAAAGAGTCTTAACCAGTATATTCTTTTACCAGGCTGTTTCAAAAATCTGAAATGCTATTACCTCCATATTTAATGTATCAGAAACCACTTTATTCTCTCATAACTGGCTCAAATGCCATCCCCCTTATTGAGGCTGTCTTCATTCCAATCATAATTATCATCTCCTTTCTCCCTTTATATGTCTTACAGTAGTGATTATATCAATCTGCCTTGACATCTCTCTTTCCTCTACACATCTATAAGATCCTTAAAGGCCGTGACATGTCTTACTAACCATTTTATTTCTCTTGTCTAAAAAAATAACAAATAAAATCTGTTGAATTAAATTTCTATGCCATCTAGCACTCTGCTAAAATATACATTATTACCTTCTCTCATTACTTATATTTTAAAAAATCAATTCTTTACCTCCTATAAGACACACTTTCTTTTAGCAAAGAAATCCTATTCTAAGCATATTAGAAGTTTATAGCATACATACATCCCAGAACATAGATCCCAGAACACCAATACCAAAACAAGTCCAGATCAATTAAAGAAATGTGTGTGTATTTCTTTCTCTCCGTGGTAAGACATTTTACTACTTTTTGATATTAAAATACAATTTTTTATCAACTTTCTTTGGTGTGTTAGACATGTTTAAAATAGTAAAGCTTACAAGTGGTATTAAAAATGGGGAGGAGCTTTTAGATACATTTAAACAAAATGGCACAAAAGCACATCTCTGAGATGAAATTACTTTTCTATATAATTAAGTATATGATCATGATATTAGAACTTGAAAGTATATTTGACAAGAAATATGGGTTTAGAATCACTAAAATTTCTTTATAGTTAAAATGAACCTAATATTTAAATTAGAACATGACTACAACTATGAATGAAATATAGAGAAAGACATAGAACTCAAAAAAAAATCAGAATTGAATAGTTCTAAGACTATTATAATTAAATCTCTCTCTAACCTTAGATCAATGTTTCTAGCTGTGGTAAAAGACCAGTTTCCCCCCACCCCAAGACATCACAAAGTAATATTTGGTTTAAAATACACACACACACATACATACACACGTTATATATACAATATATGAATTACTAGCAAAAATAATGATCATACACTTGGATAATGCAGGAATGTCGAAATGCTATCAACATTTATAAGTGCTTACTCTCAACTGCAGTTCAGTAACAAACAGATCAGAGACCCAGACCAGTCTGCAGACTACTCACTGAAGAGCACTGCTTAAATAACTCATAAGGCTTCCTTGTGTCTCAGTGCCCTTTTCTAGCAAGACTGCTTGGTTTAGTGACTGACATAGAAGGAGAAAAAAAAAAAATCCTACATGCCCTTACAAAGAAGCAGAGACGAATTCAAAGAAATAAATCAATCTTCTTTTTGAAAGCTAAAAATAGTAACCATTTTTCTAAGATGATCATCTTAGTCTCCCTTAAATCCTACCACTAAACATAGACAAAGCATAGCAGCCCAAAAAGCCAGAAAATCAACAAAATAATCTTCTTAGACTACATGTTCTCTGAAATAATTTGTTAAAGTAAAACTGACCTGAAGAAGAGCTATGTGATCGTACATTTATTTATATTTGTAATGTAACAAAATTTACTGCATTTACATTTCAAAAGGCACAGATGATATTGATAGAAATGAGAGAAGTGACATCATATACAACGACACAAAGCAAGAATTCTTTTTATCAATGATGTTAAAGGCTATAGAAATCAAGAATTCATTGAACTGAAAAGGTACAGTAACGAAATTACTTTTTGTTATTTTTTTAATGTATTAAGCAACAATAACATTAAAAGTGGGCTAGACTATGTCCTTGTTTTAATTAGTATATTAATCTCACAATTCTTTAGAGTAAAAACAAACTCATTATTTTGAGAAATACCTTAGCCTCAAGTATGAACACCTTAAGAATCTTTAAGTAGGAAATGAGTTCTTAGACGTGATACTAAAAGTGCAAGTGACAAAAGAAAACAAACAAATTAGACTTTATCAAAATTAAAAACTTTTATACTTCAAAGAACACCATCAAGAAAACGAAATTACTATCCACGGAACCGGAGAAAATATTTACAAATCGTATGTCTGATAAGAGACTGGTAGCTAACGTATATGAAGAACTCCTAGAACTTAACAATAAAAAAGACTCCAATTGAAAAGTGGAAAAAGAATCGGAGCAGGCATTCTTCAAAGATATACAAGTGGCCGATCATGAAAAGATGATCGATATCATTAGTCATCAGAAAAATGCAAATCAAAACCACAACGAGATACCACTGAATACCGACAAGGGTAGTTAAAAATACAGACAGACAATAACAAGCGTTGAAGAAGACAGGGAGAAACGGAAACCTTCACACACTGCCAGTGGGAACACAAAATGATACAGTGCTTTGGAAAACAGTTCCTCAAAAAGTTAAACTTAGGCTTACCCTATGACCCAGCAATTCCACTCCTAGGTACAAATCAGGAGAAATGAAAATATATTCACATACGAACTTGTACACACGTGTTCATTGTAGCATTTTAATAACAGCCAAAAAGAAGAAACAACTCAAATCCATCAAATGATGCATGGACAAACGGAATGTGGTATGTCCATAAAATCAAAGCACTACTGGGCTACAAAAGGGATGAAGTACTAACGTATGCTACAACTTGGATGAATCTTGAAAACATTATGTTAAGTAAAAGAAGCCAGACACAGAAAGGCCACATCTAGATAAGGCAAATCTATGGAGACAAGAAGTTGATTCGTGATTGCCTCAGTCCATGAGATGGTGATGCGGGCAGAGGTGGGGACAATGGGGAATGACTGTTCATGGTACAGAGTGTCTGTTTTGCAATAAAAATGTTCAAAAACATCGATTGAGATGATGCTTGCACAACTCTTTGAAAATTTTAAAAACTACTGAATTGTATACTTTAAATGGCTAAATTCTATGGTTAATTATACCTTACTAAAGCTATTATTAGAAATAGAATAAGAAACCTAGACTCTATCCCCAAACTGTTGAATTCTGTAAAATCAAAGTCATCCTTTACCCCAGTAAGTGCATATATTCTCAAAAGCCATAATTTCAGAAGGTTTTATAAAGGAATTGCTTTCATCTTACCCCCAATTCTATACGACAAGTTGCTTCTCAGAGAAAAAGCTCCTCAAGAAAATAATTACTTGAGTTGATTCTTACACCTTCCAACAATCTTTGCCTTAACCCACTCTGGGTTTATTTATTACCAGAGCACTTATTTGTTACTAATGACTCTCCAACCCTGAATTTTGAGTTGTATGCATTCCTCTTTCTGTTTAGACCTGTTTTTGTCTTCAACATTATCCCATTTGGCTCTTAAATGAAACTAATGAGACATGAATTTGTACCTTGTTCTTTTAACAATTTTGGGCCACTTTGTTCCCCAGTTTTTTTCCACACATAGTTTTTATGTCTTCTAATAGAGTTCAAACTCATTCAAATACTCTCAAAAGTTCGCAAATTTTTTAGTCACGGGCTACTGAGCTCAGGTATAAAATGAGCGACTCCTTTCATGGGCTCATGATAGCAATCCACAAAATTCTTCCGGGTATAAAATTTCTTTATTTTCATGTTCTCATTATTTACTCAATAGAGAAAAGCTAAGGCACAGAGAGGAGAATGGTTTTGAGAAACAGCATGATAAATGTCCTACAGAAAAGTTAACCACTAATAGTTTTCAATATAGAATACTCCATATAAAAAATGATCATGTATTTTGAATCTCTAAAACTTCCAACTGTAAATCGTACAAAATCCGCCTTAGCCAGTGAAACAGAAGAGCTATCTCAGACTACAGCTGGGTCAAACACAGAAAAAAACATTTATTTAAGGTAATCCCAAAATAAGCTGGGTAACAATAATACCTTCCATTTAGTACATCCTTATGATAGGCCAGGAAGTATTCTAACCATTTTATGTGCTTTATCCTGTTCAATCCTCATAATAGCCATAGGGTAGGGGTGGTGTATTTAACCTCATTCATAGATGAAGAAACTCAAATAGGTTAAGCAACTTGCCAGAGGTCACAGAGATAAGTAATGAAGAGGCCAACATCTGTACCCAGGCAGTATCATCATTGTAGAACCTGTTCCAATTACTATGTTTCATTTTTAGGGTGACTGAAGTAGGTCTCACCCCATATTTGCCCCAAAAGGAATGAAACTAGAAAGAGAAGGGCAAGCTAAGGCTCACTTAAGCTCTTTTCATATATTTCTAGACAATTACTAGTTTGCCACAAGCAGAGTGACGGATGTTAAAGAGGGTCACGCAATCAAGAACTGTGATCAAAGCAGCTAGAACCACTGGGTCATCTTCCGAAGTGGCTGGCGGTAAAGGCATCCGTGCTCAAACTAAATCCCGAACTCTACTCTCTAAACAGAGTGCACCAGCTCTCTGAGGTCAGCTCCCAGGGAAGACAGTGAACCTGGGAGTAAAGGTGAGCAGAGCTTCAACAGTTCCAGACTGCTCCACTCAACACCAAAAAAGGATGCAAGGGTTAAAAAAACTGTTAACTAGACATGAAATAAAAGCACTCACCCTCCCCCAAGTATATCTGACTTATTTTAACAGCTGTGGGGATCCCGGTCTGCCTCTTTGCTCCTCACTGGATGCCTGGAAAGCAGGCTGCCTCCGAGCAGGCCCGGCCCACTCTGCTCACAGCCCCCTACCAGGCCTTCAATGAGGGGGAAACCTCTCAGGGCAGTGGACATGCAACAGCAAAGCAACTCACGCAAAGTGTTCAACCGGGTTCTTCACTTATGGGCATGAATCAACAGCCAGGGCTCTACAGACATTTGAGGAAAACCAATAAACAGGAATGAAAAGGACCAATGTTTAAAATCCAACTTGTAGACAAAGCATAGTCAACTAAGAGTTAGAGGTAGAGAATCTAATACAAGTGTTATGAACCTTAATACAAAAATAATTTAATTAACAAAAGTTAAGGAATGCACATATTTTATAACAAAGAGTCAATGGGCACTGTCTGAGGTTGGCACACTACAAAATCGGAACATTACTTAAGTCAAAATACGAACATTACTTAAGTCAAAAGCAAACACAAAATGAACTAAAAAATAAAAGAACACAGTATCAGGAGGCAGAAGTGGGACAGGCTGTGTGAGGAACCACACGTGTGGGTAAAGAGGGAGACCACAGACACTGCTCAAGGTCGATCAAACAAGAACTAGAAAGAGTGTCCAAATCTATTACGGTAACTACAGAAGAAACTGTACTAAGTGGCCGCCTGTGGGGAGCAGACTTAGGGGTTAAGGTCTGGTGGAAAAGAAGGCTTTTACCTTTTATTGAATACTCTTCTGTTCTTTTTAATTTGTAACCATAGACATGTCTCTTGTAATTAGAAAAAGAAACTAGTGTAATTTTTAAGTAGCATGGCACAGAAAGACCAGAGAAGGTGAAGTTGGCTACTTATGCGTTGGACGTCCTGGTCAAGAGACCTAAACCTTTCTGAGGCTCAATCTCCACAATAGCAAAATAGGGGAAATGTCTCCCTCAGAGAGTAGTTTTGAGCCAATTAAAGGAAATAATCTGATTCTGAAAAAAAATCTCGTTCAGTACCTGACTTCTTTCTCAATAACTATTAAATGAAGATTGCCGCATTCCCTTTCCATCCTTAAAGATGTTACCCCAGCCACCAGCACGGCCACCTCTAGGGTCTCCATCTCAAAGGAAGGAAGCTCTCTTCAGAATCCTGTGCCAAGCTAGCATGCCTTCCCCAGTGTCTTAAAGAACCTTTGCTTTTCAATATTCAAACACTAAATTCACACTTTTGCTCAAACAGGATTGACATTGCAAACAGGAAATACAACTGAGAACAGGAAGCTATACATTGCAACTTCTCCAAAGACTACAGGCAAAACCCACCTATGTACAGCAAGAAAGAGAAAATCTGTTATGTGCCTAAATCTTCTGAGATATGATGCTCTGCAACAGCCGAAAACACTTTCCACCGTCCTGGGGCTGATATCTCAGAACTCTGAGTGAGGCTTGAATCCCTCAGGTTACGGCATTGCCCATATATTGCCCTGCAAACATTTCTGGGAGTAATCTGTCAGAGCCTTTCCAATGCACTTAGCCCTGAGTTTCAGTTGCGAGGGAAGAGATACCAAAAACAGGTTCAAAAATGGGACAACGACCCACAGACAGCAGTCTCGGGAAGGAACCCCGTGCAGTCAAGGAAGCCAGAGCATTAGGGCCCACGGAAGAGTGCTGGAAGTTAAAGTAGGCGTACACACAGAGGATGTTTGTTACCTACTTTACGGCACTGCCTAGTGCCATGCCTGGTCACACATCTGCACATGCAGCCCAAGTGCTCATGGTCTGGCTCATTCTTCTCTTCAGCTGCAAGGCCCAACATGATAAATGCCTCTAGGACAGGGCTTCTCAAACTTTTATGTGTATCTGGGGATCTTGTTAAAATGCTAATTCAGACTCAGCAGGTCTGGGTGGGAACAGAGATGCAGCATTTCTAACAAGCTCCCAGGTGACATCCATGCTGTTGGTCTGCCTGCCGACCATACTTCGGGTAGAAGGGGGCTAGAAAAAACCATTCCTTTTCAATCCAATGTCCACTCTCTAACCCTGGCTCATTGATAGTCCCTGAACCAAAAGCAACAGTAACCTAGCTGGGGAAGAGGCAACATACAGTGGTTTTGAGGGCAGAGCATTGTCCTCGGAGTCACACAGACATGAATTCAAATTTTAGTTGTGCCACACAGTAGCTATGTGACCTTGAGCAAATCATTTAAACCTCTCTATCCTGAGATTCTTCAATTGTCAAACAGTGGAAATATCTACCTCACAGAGAGGCTGTCAACATTAAAAATAAATAAAGCAGCAGCAGAGCATTTAGCTTGCGCCACTAGATGGTCTCTGCCTTAATTCATCTCACGTTTAAACTGCCAGGACGACCTCCCTCTAATCTGCATCCATCACATCAGTACATTGCTTCAGGAACTTCTTAGTGACTGTCGAATCAAAGGGAAACTCCAGCTTGCACTCAGTATTCCTGCCTACTATGCACGTACCTCTCAGATCCCTCCCACTCCTTCCTGTTCAGCATCACCTCTGGTTATTACCCCCTCTCTAGGCAAATCACCTCTATGTCACCATAAGATTTACTAATTCTGAAACGTGGACACAAACATTTAGAGATCTAAGGAACTCCTAAGCAATCGCCTGGTCCGAACGCTTCATTTCACAAGCCAGAAAATAAAATCCAGTGAGGTTAAGTGACTCGGCCTTGGAAACAAAATTATTACCACTCAGTACAAAACCCGGTTTTGGATTTCCACTTCAAATGTTCTTTTCTGTATCGTTTCGCACCTTCTCTCCAGCAAATCTCAGGAATCATGGAAAACTCAGTTAAATAAAAGCCGTTCCCCCATCCCACCCCAATTTACTCCACGACCTCTCAGAATGTAGCATAAAGTTTATGCTTTGGTTTATTCAACGTGATGCCAAAATATATGACTGGCTCAGTCGACAAATTAAGAAAGAAAATCAGTACAATCAATGATTTGCCTTGATACAGACCAAATCAATTATTATAAC
Source organism: Eonycteris spelaea (assembly GCA_003508835.1). NCBI lineage: Eukaryota > Metazoa > Chordata > Mammalia > Chiroptera > Pteropodidae > Eonycteris > Eonycteris spelaea. Next base: position 615,719 of record PUFA01000036.1, read on the forward strand.
ACATACTAGTTACTATTTTTGAACTGTCTTGCTAAAACTCAGATTGCTAATTATCTTATTTTATAGATGACTGTCTTCCTTCCATCTAAATTACATCTCTTGAAATAGTAACTTTATCTTATTCATCATTGAATTCCACACTACTCTGACAAGGCATCTTGCTCCCTTCTTTATATACTCTATATATAACTGCTAATTTACTGTATTAAAGGTGCATTATTTTTCATAATGTTGAGTTTTATTACCTTTGCAATATTTCTTATCTAACCTACTTTGTTATAGTCTTATTTGCTCATATTGTTTTATTTTGATATATTTTCCCATTCGATGGCATAAAACTTAGAAAGATGATTCTCAATGGCTATGTGTTTTTATTTATTCATATATAGCTTTGTAGCACAAAAATATTTCACATCTGTGTACTTTATATCTCCGATCACACAACATATATCTTGAGTGTTAAAAACATGTGTTCTACTTTTTATCATTTCCCCAAACTATAATCCCTCATTTCTACCAAAGTACTTGAAGCTATGCTATACACATTACAGAAGGACTAAGAGAATCATTGTTCTTATACTGCTGTAACACACACAAGCTAGCAATTGGTATACTGAAATTTTTAAAAAGCAAAAAAAAAAGTCCAATAATGATATGTGCTATACACACAAAGATATGTGCAAGTGGCACACTACTATAAATTCTCAGAATAAAAGTAAAAATATGATTTTAAGCATCAAAAACCATATAATATACCATTATAGAAAAACACCTGCATTGGGAAAGTTCATTATTGACAGGCATCCTGGAGATAACCCTTTTTAAAGCAATCCCTTGGAATATGTGATTTATATATTTTATAAATCCAAATTTTCATATACTAGATTTTCTTAAAGAAATGTATACAAAAAAAGAAAACCATTATTTACTATTATACACTATGATGAAAACAGCTGTTTTCTTAATTTCCAAGCTTTAAAAAACAGTTCCATTCCTAAACCAATATTTTTTATATAATCCTATGCCCTTGAAATACCCACAGTTTTCAGTAACCTATGTTAGTTGGGGATTTTTCGTTAGGAAGATACCTGGACAGTAAGTGACTGTTTTACCTCTTGAGCTTCCTTTTAACCTTCCGATATTCACACCCAGAGGTTCCAGATTCTTATCCACAAAGTGATTATGGTCTAGGACTGAATCAGATGAGTAACAAATGTCCACTGGGATCCTTCGACCTATCATCGACGGGCAGAACCGATATGTCTTCTAGCTCACTAAATCCTTTCCCCTGACCTCAGGGACTTTCCACAATGTTACATGGTTAGAAGCTTTCTTTCACAAATGATAAAAATGAATTTAAAAAATGGTTTCAAAATACAAAAATGAAAACCCAAATCATTATATAGCATCAAAAGGCTACCCTGTATCTAACACCTTATGCCTAAACAAACATTCTCATGTATACAGTATGGAATATCCTTCTTTAAGGTTTTGAGGTTCATTATCTCTAATTTTATCTGATTACTGACATGCCCCATTTATATTAACACTTCAATATATCCAGACACACAATGGCGTAAAATTTCTGACAGTGATCTATAATTGTCTAGAACTCTTTGTGATGTGTCTTAAATTTTCCAGAAAAAAATAAAGCCCAAATCTAATAAAATGAAATCTCTGACTTTGTAATAAATATTACCATATCAAAATAAAACTAACAGCAAGCATTGATAAATAAAATACATGCTCTTACTCTTTTTCTTAAAAGGTAATTTAGCATGTCATTTTCTCCTTTTTTGCTTCTGGTCTTAAAATCCATTTCTCCTCAAAAAAAAAAGCATATCCAAAGAGAGAGAAGAAAAAATTACAAAGTATAATATTTTTTAAGCTACAAACTGTACAAAAATCTGTCACCATCTATGTTACAATTCTGGTCATCAATAAGGTACTTTTTATCAATGCACTACTCAAAAATCAATTATATCAACTCTTTTGTATAGAGAAGCAGCACACCTTTCAGACAACTGGTATTAATGAGTAGACATGACTATAGAATCTCCATCTGTTTCTCTGACAAAGCTGTGGCTACTCTAGTCTCTCATTGAAATTCCATTAATCTGGTGTACCAAGGTCCAATGCGAAAATCAAAACTCCATCTAACCCTTTATCAGCTCACAATAACCTACAAGTGAACTCTGCCTGTTAGCATGCAGCAAGTTATGATTTTGCTATCAATCAGGCAGTTGGCCAATGTGGGGGGAAAAAAAAAAGGCAGGCTGGAAACAGCATGTCTGGCAGGGCTGGGACTTTGTTTTTGTTTTCTGTTTTTACCCTCTTTCAATTTCTATAGGGTGTCTGGACCTTGTGAGATTATGCATTATTCTCCTTGGCTGTGATTTAATTGCTACCAGCAATCAAGTCGAAGCATCACTGAAGTGTGCTTGAATTTCATTAGAAGATAAACTTATGCTACTTTCCTACAGTACCTAATAAACCATAAAGAAACCAAAACACATATGGCTTGAGGGAATAACTGGAAAATTAGGTAGCCATTTGGGAACTGAGTGAACTTTTGAACCAGAGGAACAGAGAAAAAGAAATATTAAAGGAAAAGACAGACTTAGAATGCACACAGAGATGTGCAGGTTTGACCTTTTCAGTACCTTGAAATTACATTAGCATTATGAAAAATACATATCATATTTAGAGTTTATAATCCATCAAAGTTCAGATACTTTGTTAGTGCCTACCATAAGGTAAAAGTCAAAAGGACAAAACAACAATCTGATTTGACAAAAGGCCTTTGGGTGACCTGTGCTAATTTAGTTATACTTATTGTTAAATGCATTATCTTTTTATAATTAATATGTCATTAGGCTGAAGTCACATAATGAAGGAAAATTTATTCAGCAAAGGAAAGAACAGATACAAAATCTAAGCTGCAGGAAGGAAAACTGATATGACTAGATGATATTTTAGAGTAGGAATTAAAAGTCCAAGTCTTAAAATTAATTTATAATATTCTTAGAAAATATAAAACTATCAATAATGATATTACTTATACACCAAAAATGAATAATAAAAGTTAAATTTTCAATCCACTTAAGAACTGCTTACGTGAACACTAATGGAAATGCACCAATATTTAACAAAAAATAAATTTTAAACATGTTATTAAATAATACCAAAATATTGATAAATTAACCTTTTAACAATAAATCTTTTTCATATTATTAATGTATTTCCTGTCTGTTTGGTTATGAAAATAAACATATGATAAATTATTTATTCATAAAAAAGAAAACATAATAATCATGTAAATGCATGATAATGTAATAACAATTCACTTTCTCTAACAAAGCACTGGCTCTCACAGATTTTAATTGTTGGCTTTCTTAAGTGGCAATTTTTTTTAAGAATGCACATAATGTTCCCTTGTACATCAAAATATTTATGCTATTTTTAGAAACCTTGAGTATATATTCTATGAATATATTCCATGTGTGTGTATATGTATATTTATATGCTGCTAAATATAAATATTCTGTCTCTGTATATGTATACAGACACACATATTAATTTCTATCTACCAACATTTTAAAGAGAAGCAAAACGAATCATTGTAATGTGTCTGAAAAATAGTTCCTCAAGTAGTAATTCACTGTTTGCCTGAAAATATTAATTCATAGTTTATAAAACACTTTCGAGTAGAAATGCTTTTGAAGATCAGGTTAGAAAGGGTAATGTTCTCTTCTGCACAGTAGGTGTGACTGAAGAAGAATGCGCATCTTTTTAAAAAAAATAGATAGGAAATAGAAGAGAAAGAAATCCTTTCCTTTAAAAACAGGAATTAAGTGTTTGCCAAAATGTAAAATTCAACATAAAATGGATATGATTATTATTACTACACATTGTACAAAGTTCTGAATATAAAGAAAAGATTGTGTTGTTCTGAATCAGTGGTTAGGATGTTTATCACTTATGCATGGCCTTGACTTTCCCTGTTCTGCAATAGACATAATTTTATACCTCATAAAAGCAATTTATGTTTCCAAAGGGAATAATCTGGATAACATAAAACGTGGAGTGCTCTGTTGCAGGAAGCATATTTTCATTCAGCAGTTATATTTAGAGATGGAACTGCACAGTTTGATCATCATATAGTGGCAGAAGGCATTATTCATTTCTATGTCTATGTGAAACTTGGAGTGCCACAAATTAATATGCATGGCTAATTTATCGATACACATTCTTAGTTTATAACTACATATCGCCCTTACAAGGGCCCTATAATGCAGATGCGTTCAACTGCCGATAACAGAGAAAGTACACATTACACTAAAAACAAGTTTCGTAACTTTAGCAAGTTTTTAAAAATTACTGAGATAAACAATCATCTTTACTGCTAACTCAATCAATACAAAGCACTATAACATAACTGCATAATGTGGGCCATTTTTAGGTGACAATCAGAAAAATGAAAATGTGTATTAAAAGAAGCATTTGATGAAAACCTGTCTCAATGTGAGAAACAATGTAGGAATAATTGATTTAATATTTTATGAACTCGTTATATATGAAGCTTGCAGGAAAAAAAGATCAAAACGCTTTTCATTATTTATAAAATAAATAATACAACAAGTCATTAGCAGCATAATAAAATTAAGCAAGAATCTGATAATATTAAATTAACCAACAAACTTACTAGTAATATTCATAAAATGATGCGAGCACTCTTCTAAAAATTCTAGTAAAAAATATTTCCCAGGAAAAGAAGGAACTACATACTTAGGAAAACCACTAGAGAGAGCTCTTCTGTTCCTTAAAAGGTTCTGGTAAAGATAAGTTAACTGAAGCTTCTGCATTTATCTGCTTTCTGACAAGACCACCAACTCTACATACTGCATTGTTTTGTGTTAGAGTGTCAAGAGGTATATTCTATGGGAAGATATCACATACCATCAGAAGGGGCTTCATCATCTTTATCATATCTTTCAGAGGCTAAAGAAATAGTGTCTGGAGGCCCAGCAAAAGGGTTATCATATTCTTCTCCATCTTCTGTATCACCTATAAAAGAATCAGAGAAAAGCCTTTCATAATTTAGCCATCTTAAAAAAAGTTACTTTTTCAGAAGAGGTAAATTTTCTTATCAAACTCAGTCAGTCCTATTTTAATGTATATCGCTATAATTTAGATAAAGTTTTTGAAGGTCAGTATGCACCTGCTGATTTCTGGTACAAAAGAGCACAAATTCTAAAATTATGATGGTCTCTACAAAGATAAATACAAAAAAAGTAAAAGCAGAGTAAAACAGTGTATATACAAAATAAGCAAACAAACAAAACCAAAATAATGACAATGACAAAAACACACACACACACTCACACTCACACACACACACACACACACACACACACACACACCATGGAAAGCACAACTGAAAAAATAATTCAATTTACCTAGTCAGTATTTAAAAAATTAGGATGAGAAATTGATCATTCAAAGCCAATGAACATGTTTTCACTAAAAATCACAGGATAACATTAGAGTAGATTAAAATGATAACATATTACTGAATGAAAACTGAAGGTGTCTAGTTTGTAAATAACCTTGTTTGAATTTAAAAAGTTTATATGAATTTTAAAGCAACTTTTCCCATAAAGGACTCCTATTCTTGAAATGAAACTGAGTATTTTAATCTATTGTAAAATGTTCTAGCCAGTTTTAATGTCCTAGCCAATTTTCTACATGATTTACAAATCCTAGGATGGATGGATGGATGGATGGTTGGTTGGTTGGTTTTTTGGTTTGAAGTCATTTAATCCCCACAGTTAAATCTTGTGGTTTGGGTTTTTCCCACATACTCATTTAGAATAATTTTCGTTATGAGACAATAGTGAATTAGATATTTGCTAGCTGAGTTAGAAATAAACACTCATTTTTCACCTATATTCAACAACAAAGAAAAATATATACTTAATACTAGATCAATTATCTAACTGTTTACAATTCTAGTTACCTGCTAACAATTCAAGAGAAAACCAGCCACCTTAGGGATTACCCAAAAAACATGGCGAAAACCTCCACGGGAACCCCAGAGTACCTACAGTGTTACTTTTAGATCACAGTTGCTAAGTAGATCCAAATTAAAGCTCCTGGTTTCTCCAAAAGGATATCTGTATCCTCTGACACCCATTTGATGGACAGCACCCTACTTTTCACCATGTTTTTGGTAGAGGAAATAACCTCTGTCGAGACAATATTAACAAAGTAATAAAAAATCAATATTCATCTCTATTTCCTTATAATTGTGATAGTTCATCAGTATTTGTCATCCTTATACTGAAAGGAAAGATGGGAATATCTTCCATCAAGACAATAAGAAGAAGAGATGACTATCTTATTGTCCTTAGAGATCCAACTACTAGGTGCACCCATACATGATGATGTATCTTCCCCAATTAAAATTCCAAGGAACACATCCAAATACTACTCATTCTTCAGATCTTAATTTCTCTTTCTTATGAGATATTGAAAGGATTTTTCAGAACATTCAATGGTCTCTTACCATATTGCTTTTGTGGAAAGAACAATGCTCTAATTTAAAACATGAGATAAGAAAGAACCTCAAAAAGTGCTAGTAAAAATACGTTTCAACATGGAATGATGACTCATGAATATGTAGTAGTAAAGACCACAAAATTCTCAGTTGCTCTTAGTTGTAAGAGTATCCTTATATCCTTAATAAAGAGTTTTTATAAAGTGGATTTTCTAAGGATATTTCATATCATGAGGTATAAAATAAATCTTGCTATAAAAAAATACATCACCAGAAACTAGCACTTAGCATATTACACTATTATGAATATAAAAATACAACAATAAAACCAATGAATATATAAAAAGAATTTTGAAAAACATTTAGATGCTCAGGCTTAAATCGATTAAACTCTATGTGGAAATAAGCAGAAAAAAATTAAAACTTAAAAAGTTTTGAAAATCAGAATTAGTTTTTTATCCTTTGATAATATCCTCTATGTATTTTACATGTATGTCCATGTATATACACACACATGCACATACCAATCTATATTTACATAGCAAAAAATCATTATTAAAGTTATCAATTCAATCATACTTAGTATGAATTAAAAATATTCTATACGAATTGGTCATCCACATGCTAAAACCTCTGTGGTTGGTTGTTTTTATAAAAAATAAATGTTTGGATTTATTTTCAACTTACCCATTCTAAGAACTGCAGCTCATTTCAAATATTTTTTTAAAAAATCAGTGTGGTATTTATATTTACCTAAAACAAAAGAAATTAAGTACTGCTACTAGACTCATTTGTTCCATGTTTTAAAAGATTTCCTTGAATTAACTCAGAAAGTAAAGACAAATCTCTGTGGAATTTCACAGGGTTATTCCCTTTTTAACCCACATTAAGTTGAAGGGACACATCATTTTTCAAAATAGTCTTCTTCGTTTTACTGTTGTTCCAGTGATGATCCATCCCTTTCCCTCCCTCCCTAATTATTTTTTTCAACCCAATAAAGAGCTGCTATGTTATAAGGAGCTTTAATTAAACACAGGGGTCGCTGTTGAGTAGTGCAAAGCATTTTTTTTTCTCCCCAGGGACTATTTGCAGCTATACCTGCAAAGATTTCTGTAAATTAAAAGGAAAATGTTCAACTTGTGTTTATGTAATAGAAAACTGAACTCCAAAGCAACGATGGGCATCAGGTAAACGTATCCAATACAATTTACAGACATAATTGAAAGCATTACAGCCTAATCAGACATCTAAAAGAAAAGCATGCTCAAATGAAATGTCTACAGAATCATTAGTTGGCAGCCATTCTACTACGATCACACATAATGTCAGTGGTGCCTTGAGCCTGTGCCAATGACAACAGCATAAATTTTGCATCTCATTTCTGTGGTCATAAAATTAATGATCAGTTTAAAAATACTTCTTTGTTAAAGTTATTGAGCAAAGAAAAGACATGAATGTGTCCCTGTTATGTACTCAGAAGGATAATTATGGGGTTGTTGCTCATTAATACTGTTTCTTGTTTCCTTAGAAAAGCATTTGATTTATCCCACAACTTTCAAAAGTTTAATTAACGATACAAAGTTAACAGTCTAAAAGACAACGATCTAAGACTTCCCTTCCCATATTCAGTGGCAACTTAAATATCACAGAACAACCAAGGCTTAATTGTACTATTTCTCTGAAAAACATTCTTAAATTTAAAATAGTTGGGTTTAAACCACTATTTTCTCTTCTATTTTATATGGCTCATCATCGATTAACATTCTCCTAAATGCCTGGAGTTGAAGCCCACCAGCAACTGAACCATCACGGTGATCTCTACCACAATTGAAGTTGATTTAATCAATGTACTGTTTATTTTGTCAGAGTCCTGTTTTAAACACACTCAGGTAAACATTAAACTAAACGATATACCTAAAATTTAGATGATAACCATTCCCTTGTATAGAGCATGAAAGACAAACTCGAAAGGAAAAACTACTTGAGCGAAAATGAATTAATTTCTAATTCTCTATTCTGTTTATGTGTCCAAACTAATTTCTCAAATAATAATACACAGCTAAATAGACAAGCATTTAACTTGTCATTTCTTCCTCTCCCTTTTTAACTCTTTCAATTAGAGTTGACATTCAATATTATTTTATATTAGTTTCAGGTATGCAGCATAGTGGTTAGACATTTATATAATTTACAAAGTGATCCCCCAGATAAGTCTAGTACCCACCTGACACCATACATAGTTATTACAATATTATTAACTACATTCCCTATATTGTACTACATGTCATTTCTTAAGGGACTCTGTAGTTTAATTCTAAAACTCTGAAAGGTTCAGTTCACCACAAATAAGAAGATTCTCTTCCTAATTCTTGTACTGTAGGAGAGATAATTTATTGTGTGCAAATATAAGGCAGAGTATTAAAACAAAGATACCATTGCTCAAGCACTACCTCTGAAATATACTCCAACTGCTTCAGGCCCCAAAAGCTCAAATATGCTTAACACATTTTTATAAAGCCAGAGGTAGGAGGGGTTGAGGGGAACTGCAAGTTATCTGCTCAGATTTCTTTGGGGAACTAACTTTCAACAGAACATATACTGTTAGGAAGGGTAAAGGAAAGGAAATTAAATGTCATTCAAACTTCTGACTTTTCTGCTATTTTTAAGGATTCCATCAGAACAAACTAAAAGGGGTCCCTTCTTACCTAACAATCCTATTATTTTATAAAGTAGTTTAGTCCATTAATAAAAACTTCATACAAATGAGGTCAAAGGAAACTGCTAAGTAAATCTATGCATATTTAACAATATCAATGATCTCTCAAGGAAAAAATTTATTAAATATTTTTAATTAGAGAAAAATATTTTAAAGGAGAAAATGAGAGCTGTTTAGCTATGGCATCTAAAGGGCATTGAAAGTAATATATTCATATTTTTTAAAGCTGTAGACACTAATATTTCACAAATCTGAAAAAGAGTCTCTTGAAATGTTTCTCTCGCTATATGCATGCCCTTCTTGTAACACTTCATAATTTCTTCAAAAAACATTTGAAAACCAAATTATTCAGTCAAGATTTACTTAAATTCTCTTGCTAAATGAAGTTGAATCTAAGAAGACACATTAATATATTCATTGAATACCCGCTATGTGTCATGCAGAGGTATCTTCACGGTATCTTAATCATTCTGTATGGGAATTAATCACACCTAAATATCACTGGAGTAAAACAATTAATAGAAGGGCAAGATACAACTATAAGTAATGCTTTTTTAAATCATGTGTCTAATATATATTAGAATATTCTATTTTCTATTCAGTTAATAAGTCTTTACTCAATTAGTAACATTTTAATTACAAAAATATTTATTTCAAGTCACATTTAAGAGACCTACGACCTTGTTACATAACAGAGAACAAATTCTAAAATAATCATAATTCTATTCTAAAATAATTCTAAATGAACATAATTCTAGTGCATAAAGCTTATATTCAGGCATAGTCTATATTATGTGGCTAGACAGTATTCTAGGGTTAGATAGTTATTCTGTCAAGTACAATATTTGAAGGATTTAAGAAGGAATTCTTTATTCTAGATAGAATAAGCAATATTTCAAATGAATGACAGGGACTAGACTAAGCAAGATGAATCCTAGTTGCTGAGATCCAAATCTTTATGTATAAGCAAAATTAATGAATTTAGAAAACCAACTGATTATTTATTCTAAAGTAACAATTTGTCAGACCTCCTCAATGGTGAATCCCAGACTTGAGGATATAAAGAGATAAAATGAGGATCTTCATAAATTAAAGAAATGTAAAGGGGAGTATTAAGACCTCATATTGCCATGTAAATGAATGTAAATATAGCAAGATGAAAATTAACCTAATGGACAAGCTTCAATATCTAGGACCCACCGTAATAAAATAAGTTTCTACCAATACAAACTATTCTCATCCACCCCCTCCCAAAAAATAGACATTTTTTTTAACTCTTCTAAGATCTATGCAGCCTAGTGTTTCAACAATCGTATCAATTCGAATCATTTTAAGAACTGAAATACTTCAAACTGTAAATCCTGTATTGGTCAGTCACACAAGGAGGGGGAGCATATACAGTGTGAGAGAGGGGGAGATGTGGGAGGGAAGTAGGGAAGGCTAAGAGACAGCTGTGTACCTTAAAGAAAGTAATGACAGACTTAATACAAATGAATGAATCTGAATTCATTCATTTTGTTTCAAAACTCTCTACCTGCTCCTTTTTCTTCCCACTAATGATATTAAGATGGTACTGAACTGTCATTTTAAGAAGAAGAAAAAAAAAAGGTATGTGAAACAAATAGGAGTCCAAAGGTAGAAAGGAGGAAAACAGCCTCTGTTTATTTCATTGCGACCCCATATTGACCTGAGGGGGAGGGGGAGGAAAAGAGGAGGAAGGGGGAGGGGACAGGCGGGGAGCAGGGGCAGCAGAGGGTAGGGGGAAGAAAGAGAAAACCCAAAAGGAATCTGCCCAGGTCTCCTTGGATGAAGACAATCCAAAACCCCAAGAAAAAAAATGTATGGAAAAGAAAAAAGCAGCACTATCAAAACATACATGGATGCACTGAATTTACTCAGTGTAGAATCCGATCATTAATAAATTCCTATTTTTGAAAAAAGATGCATCTTTAATAATTACTTTGCAACTATTAAGCGTGCACTAATTTCCTTTTACTATTTCTAACAGACTACAGGAATGGTCCTTTTAGAACAAAGCTAAATATAATTTGAGGGTAAATGGCATAAAATTACTCTGTTTCTCATATTTCTCCAAGGTATACATCTAATTTATCCACAGGCTTACTTCTGAGCAGGACTCTTGGTGATTAGTTAACTCAATACAGCAGTATTGAACTACAAAATAACTTATTCAGAGGAAAATGATTATAGGGAATCTCTGAATTCTATGTTGTTTGAACTCTTATTCTAGGCTCATTTTTCAATTTCTATCAAATACTATACAAATTTCCATTCTCTTTAGAGACAGAGAATGTATCTCAGTAATGTAATTTTAATTTCCACACACCTGACTAAGTCCTAAACCGGAATGCCAAGGGGAAATTTCCTATTACTGAATCATATGCAATCATATAGTGACTTCATATTATCATGCTTTCTTAGCTTAAAAATTTTAATACATAAATTAAATCACAATGAGAGTTTGATAAATAATCACTGGGACAAAATATGCCTTTTAAAAAGAGAGGCAGAATCTAATACTCCTCGATAAACAGTGTACTATATAAAAGTTATCGTAATTAAAATATATAAATTCATTACTTCTATATCCAACTAACCAAAATGCAACATGATTAATCCCATAGGTTAAGGTTCATTGTAGACTATTAAGAAATGGGTATTCACAGGGAGAGTTTCCTGTTCTTCTCTTTATTTAATAGTGTTAAAAATATTAATATAAAACAAATCTCTTATTCCTCCAATCACAATGATCTTGATGATTTACTGTGAAAAGACTCTATGGTTTCCTTTTAACTGTTTAATTTCTGGCTTGTTTGGCTAAGTATTTGGTTTACTGAAACTGTCACTACCCTCTCGCTTATCAGCTGGCAGAGATATGAACTACTTTGTGTTGTCTGCTAACCCCAATCAGAAGATACCATACTGTTTTCCCCCAAATCCAGATCCTAGCTCCACATAGGTTAACTGACCTCATGTTGTGACCCTCATACCAGCATTCACAGGCTTTAGGTCATGACCTATGAATTAGCATCATGGAATTAAGGGCCATACCCAGTTTCCCTTATAGAACTGAAGATGGGAAATAGTAGGAACTTCCGATGTCTTTCCTGATCTGGTTTTCAGTCTGCTAAGCAGCTGCCTCTCAAAACTAAAGGCAATCAAGTTACCAGCACTCTCACAGATTTCAAAAAAATTAAAGCAATATTTCTATGGCATACATTTATTCATATCCAAAGAGTCACAAGGATAATAAAAACCAGCATTTGAAAAAGATTTTACTCATATCTTCAAACAAAAATTGATCTTGTTTTTAAAACAATTATCCTTTAGAAATATTACCTACGAGCACCCAGCCACAAGGGCCCCCTGCTCCCATCGCTGTTATAAAACCATCTCTGTCACATAAAATGGTGTTGGGGTTGGTATCTCACCTCTGCTTCATCAAAACTATTCCATGTGTAACAGCAAGTATATACCTTTCTTAACAAATTTCTGCCACAAAGTACTCTAAGAAACATAAAACCTAAGAAGGCTAAACAGAGACAATTACTTTATCAAAAGATTCTGCAGAGTAGATTCTGGATCTGCTTTTTAATTTTTTTCTCAGTAGGGGGAGCTAGCACTCTCATCTTGAAAGTCTAAGTATACAACTCGGGTATTTAAATTTTGATTCCAACTATCACATTTCGGTATGTGTTGGATTATCCTATTGAAAAATCTCCAGAAGGAAAAAAAAAAATTCAAGTTTGACAAACTTGAAAATTTACCTTTGTCTTGAAATTCCTGAAGATAGCTGCAAAATAAAACAACATTATAATTTTAAATGAGGGTGACAAATCAAAACAAGGTCTCACCAGTAGCAATAATTCATATCTATTTTAAAATCTATATTATAAACATACATTAAAAAAACTACTTCCTATCCTGAAATGACAATACCATAGGTTTATGGATTTATAATAAAAGTATTTTTAAAGTCAAAAGTTACAGTAGTAAAATCAAAATTTATCTTTAATACCTACAACTTACATTCATTCATTTCAGTATCTGGAGGTTATTTTCCATATTTACATTAAAATTCTCAACCTAATTATGTTTTATTATTTAAACCAAATATATCCTCAACTAATCAAAATAAATAGTGAATTTTGCTAGAATGCTTAGAAATATATATATTCAAGAACCTTCAAAAATGATACTAAGAGAAGCATATTAATTTTTTAAATTATTATAGTGGAAATATATTTCATCCTTTAAAAATACTTAATAGCAATTAAATTGCAACGTTAAAAATTTAATTCTATCATAATCAATTCTTTATTAAAATGTTAATTATAAAGTTGCTTCTAAGTAAAAAATTAGTAAAAAGCAAGCAAGTGACTTACGTAGACTTTACATCTTTTATCTTCTTAATAAGAGATTCTCTCTTTTCCTTTGCTTTCTTGGATAAATTTTCTCCTCCCAGTGTGTCTGCTACAAATGTTTCAACATCTAAACCATGAAATATAAGAAACAGGATACAAATCATAAGAAAGAATCATTTTTTGTGAAGACAAATAGGACAATGATTGTTTCCACCCATAAGTGTTAATATCTGTACAATTTGTTACAGTTATTTATCAATCCAAAGCATAACAGTTGAAGTATGTTTCAAATACTAAGTTGGACAAATCTGTTCACCACTTAGCTAATACAATTTGTATGCACTACTTATGCTTAGCACAGCAAATGCTATTTGGATGTTTGGCATCATTAAACCAAGAATAAGCACACAAGTTTTAATAAACTGTGGTGCCCCATAAAACAAATTTTCTCGTATAAAAGCAAGCACAGAGCTGTTATGTATGTGTTACTATCATTTTATAATATTTTCTAAGTTCCTGTATGAACAGGTCATTCACAAATTATATCAATATAAGCAAATGTCTCTGGCAAGGGCCTGTTTTTCCCAGTATAATCCATTTTCAGGTATACACAATGTTTAATGCTTTAAAAGATGCAAAGTTCCTTTTTCTAGCCAAGATTCCTAAATCAAACCCTCCTACTTCCTACCTGCCCCACCCACTCCAGCCAGCCACCCACAAATAAAAAGATAATCAGTTGTGTGGTTTTGTGTGCTCTAGCTTCCTGCCTTGGTATTACCACCTGGAAAAATATCTTTAAATAAAGGAAGAAGTGGCAAAAATAGATTCATCCACTATTTTAAAATGTAGTAACCTAGAGATAAGATTTCTATGGCTTCATATAACATTTCCACATAGCTTCCTTTTTAAAAATTTAGCAAATTACTATATTATTCTTCTTTCGAGTTCTCTCTAGTATAAAATTCCTACAAATCATTACTGGTATGATTTTATAATAGCCCCATTCTTATTTTTTATGAAATATTATACAACTTTAAATTTTATATTCAGAATTTCAAATCTCATTTTGAGTTCTCTAATAGAGGATACCATTTTAAAAAATTAGGTAGGTATAACTATAAACCATCCATATTTCATATTGAAGAGATGCATGCTTTACTTTTTTTACTTAACTACTTTATCTCCTCACACTGGTATCAAAACATACAATAATGTCATATGAATGAATTAAAACCAGTACAATAGTCTTTCAACTATACTTAGAATTAACAATTTCAAACCCAATATTTGAGGTAGAATGTAATCAATTTTAAATTCTTGATTACAAAAGTATCTTGATCCAATGAGCAAAGGTGATTAAACTGTTATTCTACACATTCACAATAAGATTTTTACTAAATTAATATGACAAGTGAAAGAATTAAAATTTAATCTTGATATATATTTTTAAATAGCTTTCTGTTGTCAAGTCCATTAAGGACTAATGTTAAAAGTAAGTATCAAAACAAAATGAAAGCAAAGTGTCACGGCAACTCTCTCCTTGAGCTGTCCACGTTTTTGAAGAGGGGTACACAGAAACATAAATCCAACACCAGTGCAAAAATTAGACTTCTAACATGAGTTCAAAATAATGAACCTTTAAAAAAAAAAAAAAAAAAGGCGCTCGCCTCTAAACTCCTTAAATTTTGAACCCAGAGGAGCCAACTACCTTGGGACATTCAGATACCTGCTGAAATGGAAAGATCATGGGCTTCTCTGAGATGGTTACAGTAAGTCTCCCAAGAAGGGCAATACCAGGGGCAGCATCTTTCCTGCCGAGTCTTCCAACTGGACTCGGTACTTGGACGAACCACTGGAACGACTGGTGAAGAGTCTGCTTGACGTTACTCTCACTCAGGGTTTGCCTGCAATTCCCTCATCCACGAGTATTTAATTGCCTATTTTACATTTTCATTACACAATCCAAGTTTAAATAAACGGGATCTATTTTCTGTCTCCGGAAGCAATAACAGAACGAATTACAGCCCAAGAGTTATTTCTTTGAAAGGTCATTTCATTTCTATAAAAACAGAAACCATAAAAAGCTGCAATGTTCTATACAGCATTTCCTAACACCCCCTCCCTCCAACACATATTTTTTAAATCCTGATCCCTGCTACTATTTTATGAAGAAATACTTGTTGAGGGTGAGACTGCAGGGGGAAATAACTATGCTCGTTGTTTGTTGTTTTCAGGGAGAGGAGATTCAGAGATTAGACAAGGGAAAAGATCTTTTTTAGAGTAGACTTAATGTGTGCATCCCTAAACTTGTCCCAGAAAAAAAGGGTTCAAGACAACTAAAAAGATTGACTACACATTGACTTTAAAAACCTTCTCAAAAGAGGTAGAAAGTGTAGAAACTGCTTTACAGTGTCTTTTTTTTTTTAACAAATAAGAACTTTAAGGTGGAAGCGATTCTTTGAATAATCTTAGTTTGCTGGTACCCCCTGACTCGATTAAGTTTTGAAGTTTTTGAAATCTGGGTTCTTTCTTAAAATCTCCACTCAGCCCATTTATTTTTGAGTCCAACGGAAGGAGCCTCTCCCAGGCACAGGAGACCCGCTGGACGTGCCAGCGGCCTGCGGCCGGGTCCCCACGCAGAGACAGGGCGAGCGCTACAAAGTTACTGGGGCTTTGCTGGGAGATGCTCGGGCTCCTGCGTCCGCGACATTCGACCCTCGGAGTGTGAAACCCCAGGGTTTCCGTCACGGGAGCTGTGAGCGAAGAGCACCGGGTTGGAGGCAGCGTCTTCGCCAGACAAATGGGACTGGATCCGCGGCTTTGTAGCTCAGAGCCAGGGTAATATTTCAAAAAGCGAGCAATAAAAGTCCTGAGCGAATCGAGCGCTCCTCTGGCTGGTTGGAAAAAGAGATTTGGAAGCTTTTTATTTGCTCTGAATAGCCCTGCAAACGGTGAACGAGCGAGCGCGCTGGCCCTCTTCCACCGTCCCTTAGGGGTCGTGTCCCTCGGTTAGTATGTAGATTTCACTGACTCCAGGCTGCCTGCAGTTCGGGAAGGGCCGTAATTCGATTAGAAGGAAATGTCAGCCTGCCTCCTCTCTCGCCCCTTGGCCTGGTTAGAATTCCTCTTCCTCGGAAGGAGGGGTCTCATCTCCACGCACACGCGCACACATCACCCGAGAGGAGCAAGCTGGGACCTACCGCGCCCGGGAGGAGAAAGTGCAGTTCGCGGGGGGGCCCCCCACGCACCAGGTCTAACTACCCCCAGCGCCCCACCCGCAGCTGTGCAGACCGCAGGTCAGCACCCTGGCATCCCCAGACTCAGTCCTGTGCGTCAGCCTCTTCCCCCTAGTTATCAGCGAGGAAAAAGTTATCCCAGAGAATGGAAATGTGGTGAGGATTTTTGCTCCAGTTACACCTTCAGCACTGTCAGGAACAAACCTCACCTCCCAGTACAACTGTAACGATCTGGGGGAAAGGGTCTCTGAAAAGATCAGATTTACAATTGCACTGTAGATAAATGTTAAGGTCTGGAAACAAAATTTTTAAGTGGGATCATGTCTTGCTTGGCTCAGCAATCCTCAAGCAGTTTAAGTTAGAAAGCTCTCAATAGCCACCTCAGCCCTTCAGGGAAACTGCTTAGCACAAACCAAACTACCAAATGGTACTCCAATTGTCCTTTTTCCCCATTTTTCTGTACCTACAGACTCCCTAAACATGTGGAACCCCTAGAAAAACCGCAACCCCATCTTCCCCTAGAGTCTTGAGCGGCTAAGACAGGTATGTAACACGCACATATGCGCACGCGCGCGCGCACACACACACACACACACACACTCTAACTGCTTTCTACCAACTTCCATACATAGCGAAAAGGTGAAACCACACAATGTTAGAACAATTTTTTAATTCTTGCAAACAATAAAAAAAAAAACAACTGTTGGCTTCTTGAAACTGAGTACATAGCACAGGTTCCCACTCTTGAAGAAAAGCGGATGTTTGACCACTTGCCCACGCCATCCTCCACAAGCAAACAGCCTGGAATACGACTTCCAGGCTGGACATTGTAAACAAGTCAGAAGGTAACACCTGGTGTCTTAAGCCTGCTCTCCAACCATGGAATACCTCCCTGAGTGGCATTCACCCGCGTGCGCGCGCGCACACACACACACACACACACACACACACACACACACAGCCTCTGTGCTAGCCTGAATTGTATAGGAGAGGGAGGCAAGAATTGAACTGAATCCACTAACATTTGCTCAGCCCCAGATCAATAAAATAAGTGTAAAACCAATCACACCACACCCCAAATGGCTTTACTACTTAATTCCACATCTTTCACTCCTTTGTGATTTGGGCCAGGTTTCAGTTTGTATTCACTGAGGTGCTATCACCAAACAATGTAGTAAGGATCCCAGCCAAATTTAAGCTGAAATCAGAACAAAAAGTCATGCTTTTCTTCTCTGTTAAAGGGGGTATGGTCTGACCAAACACCTACTGGTGAAAACACAAAAATCAATTAAACTGGGTACATGTTGATCAATGGAGCCAAATGCCCAAAGCTGGAAAATGGCTAATTGAAAAGTTATTGATTGCTCTAATCAATGTCCTTCTCTTGATTACCTAGCACTTTTACAGGTTATAGCTGCACTGTGGACTTTGTAAACATGGAAGAAGAGACATGAACAAGCATGAGAAGTTCTCATAGAAAACATACCTGAGTCTTACAATCCAATTATCTGACAAAATTTTCAAAATTGGTTTTAGAGGCTTAAATGATTTATTTTGGTAGAAAATTGGGATGTTAAAGGATAGTGATGAACATCTTTCACCTCTAAAAGATGACTCTTGATAAATAGCACCTTATAATAATCAAAATCTTTTTACCAAACATTTTCAAAGAAGCCACAGTGAATACACATTAGTGAGATTTACACTATATTCACTGTTAGGCAGCATCTATTATAATGTGTTCAGCATGTGATTGAAAAAGAAATGTAAACTCAATGGAATGAAAAAAATAGACTTGGCTTTAATTGAAAAAGACAAACTAAGTGAATAATGAGTATATAAAAACTAGCCTATGCCACTTTTATCACCCATATATGACACTTAATCTTAAATTTATGAGAGACAACTGAACTGTGTTCCAAATCACCAGAGGATTTTCCAACTCCGTTGTTTCTATCTTCTTTCTAGTAATACTTTAATGCTGATAACATATAGATAAACCCATTTGGAAATTTTCTACATACATTTTTTAGTATATTTAGATTCTTTTTTAAAAAAGAAAATCAGTGATAATTTGGATTGAATAACTATAAAAACTGCACATACTATCAAGAGTCTTAGTTCAATAATCTGAAATGAAAATACTGCCAATGGAAAGCCATGTGGAAAATAAGCCAGCCAAAAACTCCCTCCCAAGAAAAAGTAGAATATCATATGCTTCAGATAGGTAAATAATTTTCCTAACATCACATCTTAATTCTATGTTATTTGACTCAAACAAGAAACTGTAAATTTCTGATCCCTTGATTTACAAACACATTTTCTTATTTCTAGAAGAGAAAATCTTAGAGGTGTCATAGACTGATTTCATTTTGAGATAAATGTTCTCATATCAACATTATGCTCATTAGTTCTTACTGCCAAAATGAGGCAAGCTTGTTCTTGCTCTGTACAAAATCCAGGTGCTAAAGAAGTAGGTGACTATTGGTGACTCAGTAGGTGGCACTCTTCCCTTTACATACTCAGGCAATGCACCAAGAAAGTTAAGGGGCACTAGATATACTATAAATAATATTCATAGGAAAAATAAAGCCAAAATGTTGACCAAATTATAAATGGAACTTTGGAAAGGTGGAAATCAAACCATATTATTCTCAGTACTGAAAAAAAATTCTACTTCCATTTCAACTGAATTGCATTCTTTACTTAGTGCCCCTAAAAAGACTGTCGATTATAATGCGTAAAGGTTTAGGGGGAAAAAAGTTCTGGAAAGTCCCAATATGAAAAAATGTAATATTTCAATACAGGACTGCCAGATGAACAAAATCTCAAGGCACTTGGCAGAAACCACATAGACACTTTGTTTATTGTTTGGTTTGGTTTAGTTTTGATTTTTCAGAGTCCTGATATCCACTATTTCTTTTAACAGCGGTTTCATTTTCTAATTTAATAAAAAGAAATCAACATCTTCTTACAGCTTTCCTTTTTAAATGTGTTGTCCTAAAAACAAATGAATGAGAATATCTGATTGCAAACCACTAACACCCCAGTAGCCAAAGGGTGATTAAACAAACGAAGGAGGCTGGTGGGGCAGTAATTGGTTCCTCTCACTTTCTTGACTGCATGGAGGAAAAACTCATATAAATCAAGATTATTCTTGCTGCTTAGTCCTAGTCAAAATATTTGGATGTCGAAGAAGATTAAATGGACAAGATTGGGATTATCCTTTGATTCTAAAAATCCAGCTAAACCTGTTCTTCCATTGTTATGAAAAAAATTAAAGTTGCCTGTAGTACCATATGCCAGTTCAAAATTTGACTTTAACAACAAAAATCTGTAACCCTTTTTCTAGTCATAAACAAAATAATTCAACACTTATAAAAAGTGTAAGCTTTCAAGATTCAACACACTGATTCCACAGAAATATAAATAACAGTCAAACTATATAGCCACTTTTTCAAGGTATCATTAAATGTGAATTAAAAATGATAGTCTCTATGGATTTTGCATTTCTATAGAATGTTTTTTCTTTTTAAGGGGGAAGTTATGAGAAGAGAGAAGTACTAAAAGAGAAGCCCAAAACTATTATAATCAGAAAGAAATATAATGAAGAAAATATTAAATTGATAAGAGTATATCTGTATACCTGTGACAAGCAGTTGAAATGTCAAAACATTTAACACACATGACACATAATGATTTGAATCACAGGCACATGAACTACAAAGAAAAAATGCCCACGCAACATTATTTTGAAAGGCATTATCTTTTCACTTTATATTCTTTTTTTCTGAAGGCAAGGGATTTTAAACACCAGAAAAGTTTAGTTCCTTATCTTCTCTACCTTGGAATTCTAGCATAGTGCCAGGCATTTTAAGAGCACTTAACTGTGAATTACAACCACCACTACCAATATCTCCATTCTGAGTTTCAAAGAAAGAACTAAGTAAGCCAGTAATATCTCTAAAATTCAAAACAAAACCAACTCTTCCTCTACAGTTGAGTAATTTTAAGTCTAACCTTGTACTATTACCCAATACATTAGAATTATGCAAATCATCATGCGCAATCCAGATTTTTTTGTATGAAAATTTTGAAAAAGCTGCTGAGAACATTTTATTCGAGAAACCTTCCCTACCTCAAAAAAGATTTTAATTACAGTCAAACATAAAATGTTAACATCGTCTTTGAATGCGTTAAAAAGAAAAATGAAAACCAGTTTCACTTGTTTCATTTCTTTAAAAAATATTTTTTCCTCATATCTATACCTCTTAAAAATATGCTCTAAAAATAAAATGTAAGCCAAATTTACAATCTCCAAAATTTTAATGTTTTAATATTTCATGTGTTTTAATATGTAATTTGCTTTAATAATATAAAATATTGAAAATGTCAATAAGATAACTTTTAAAGTGCTGATTTCATACATTATGCAAGTATGTTTTCTGACTAAAAAGAGACATAGATAAAGTATACAGAAGTTAGCACTGGCAAATAATTTAAATATTATGTAATTCTGAGCTGTCAGTTAAATTACTCAAATAAAGGCCACTTGAAACACCTGTAGTCTGTGGGGATCAGAGGATAAAGGGTCTCATAACCTTTTTATCATACTATCTGCAAATGTATAACTGGATCCAAATAGCAAACTGGTTACTGTGGGAGCTGTCAAGCTTTAAAATCATGCACCCAGAGGTCTGTCTGTTATTTCTTAAATTCAAAATTTCATACCTAAGAGAAAAAAATTCAGACCTAAACTTAGACTATCCTGAAAAGGGTGACATCTATTTTTGGAGTAATGATAAACTCTACTCTGATCTGGTTATTAAATAATACTCTAAACAAGCAATGCCATCAACAAAAATATTAACTGTAGTAAAACAAAATAGTACTCATGTGACACTCTCATATAATGGAATAAAGCTGCCTTAAATCAGTCTTTACAGTTCTTTTGATATTTCCCTTAGTGGTATCCATTAATGACAACAGGCATTTCTTAAAGTAAAACACTATCCCACCACAAATGCATTAATCACACTGTAATCATGTTCACACAAACATAAGTCTACATCCATACACTACTGGTTTTATTTTCTCTATCATATTCGTGATGCCAACCACCGAAACAGTGTAACGGTATTAGATTTGGTCTCACACTATAACAGTAACATATTATTTAAAATGTCACATTCGAAATTACTTTTAAACGTTGAAATAAGCAAACTTAACATAGACATCTAAGAGAAACTCTTTGAATCAGGTATTAGTGACCAATATTGAAAAAGAAATGCCTAAGAGTCAACTAAAGTAAAACTATCAAAATTGAGTTTCCAGAATTCTGATGTACGCATGACAAAATGAATAATGGTAAGAATTCCAGAGCATCAGGGTAAGATTTGTGCACCCTAAAATATTTTCTACCGTGTGCAGAAATATAAAATTTCCATTGGCTCTTAGTGAAATACACATCTCCATATCTAGTAAATAGCCTTGAAGAACTGCATCTTTAACTGCTAAAGCAAGTTCCTATAAATGGTCATTTAAAACTGAAAGGGGGAAGATGAGGGTGCAAAGATGAAGTATTTTCATCGTGTGACACAGGAAGTTGGACCTTAACACATCCTTCCCTTTTATTATGTCACTCAGGCATTGAAGAGTAGTGGCCATTTGAGAATCAGGCCCTCTTTGAAAGTCTTAAACATGAGTGAACTGAATGTCAAGAAAAGTGGGAGTTTCAGAAATGACAAACCCTTCCATTCCCTAACTCCTAACCCTTAACCCTGCAGCTCAAACATCTCTTTGCATCTTTACATCCTTCTCCACTGGCCAGGACACCAAAGAACTACCTCTTTGGCTACTGACCCCATCACAGTTCTCACACTGGCATTCATTATCATATTCTCTCTGCCCCCTCTCTCTCCTCTCTCCCCTTTCCTCTTTCTTTCTCTCTCTTTCTTTCTCTCTCTCTCTCCTCTCTCTCCCCTCTCTCCCCCTCCCCCCCACGCTCTTCACTCCCTCTCTGCCCGCCCCCACACACGGCGTTTTTACAATACCTACACAATAGTGTAACCCAATGACCAGGGCTTCCCCACCATCCAGCACCGAAATTCCACACTCACGCCCCCTCCCTTTCTCGGACCCCTCTCCCCACTCCCAGTCCCACTCCCACAGGCCAGGAGATGCGGGGAGCGCGGGAAGGGAGGGCAGAGACTCTGAAAGCTGCGGTCCCCAGGCTCGCCGTCCCCTCGCCCCTGCCCCTGAAGAGTTACCCGCCCCCTTCCCGCTCTTTACCTGCCAACAGGTTCCTAATATCTTCAGGGAGGGGATAGGGAGAGGAGGTACTGCTGGGATTGGGCATATTAGGGAGCGCGGGGCGTGCGGGGAAAGGACCTGAACGGGTAACCGACGGGCTGGGGTTGCGGCTGCGACCTAGACTCTAGCTAGAGGTCCGGGTAAGCACGGCGGGGCTAAGATCCCGGACACTGCCGGGCCGGGGTTCACAACAAGGAAGTCACTGAAGCCTTAGCCAGCAGCTGCCGGACTCTCGGCCCAACCCCACCGGGCAGATCCGGGCGGGGCGATGGGCGGGGCGAAATAATTGAAAAAAAAAAAAAAAGCCGAAAGCCTGAAGGACCCAACTGCGCATTTGTGAGCCTTGGTCTTTTTAACCTCGTAAACGAATCTCTGGACAGGCCACGCCCACTGCTACGTCAGGGAGCTGGAGGAGGAGCGACTGGTGGGAAAGGAGGCGACTGGGCTGCATCACCTGATCCCGCCCCTGAAGCGCCTTGCCGCCATTTTGGTTACTGGCACCAATTGCTGGCCATTTCAACAGGACATGGGAAAATAAGGTAGCCGTAGGGCCTCCAGGTTTTACGATTAAGAGGCCTTCTGGCCAAGGGTCAGCACCGCCGAGGTTTGACACCTCGCCTAGTAACCCACAAGGAATTTTCGACCGGCCTGAACTATCGGGGCCTTCTTTGTCCCATTGAATGAAGGTTGCAAAGTCTCATCTTCCGCCAATCCTCCCTGTGACTCCAGAGGAGCCGCCCCAGGGAGCGATCTGATTGGCTCTCACATACTCTTCTACTTAACTCGATGGTTGGGTGACGGTTTTCCCCACTACAAACTAAATGGGGAGTACAGTCACTATTCTGAGTTTTAAAAAATAATAAAAGTGAAGCTAAATAGACAGTAGATACTACTATAAGCATCATATTGATGGTAATTAGAATGAAATTATAAAATTATAAATTATAAAATTATAAAATAGGTTCTCTACAACCTGATGGTTTAGTCCAACAAACACTTAATGTCTGCTATCTGTAAATCTTATTACAGGTGTTTTCTAAAACCCAAAAAGGCACGTTCTGGTGCCGTGTGTGTGTGTGTGTGTGTGTGTGTGTGTGTGTGTGAAAATTCATAAATGTAAATATATGTATATACATATACAGACAGATAGATAAATAGAAACTGACATGGCAAAGCTCTTTCCTAGATGTTACTACTATATTTTGAAGATTCTATTGTGACTCCAATCGCAATGTAAATTGTAAATTGTTTATTCCTCTACCCTCCAACCCTCACTATATCTGTAGCCCTTTAACTTTAGTTTTCATTAGAACCACAATACAGTTTCTCAAGTCCCACTCGCAGAGATTCTGATTCATCAGTTTAGAAGGGACCTAATTATTTAATTTTAAACAAGCCTTGTAGGTGGTTCTTATGCTAGACATTCTGATATTTGATTTTGAGAACCACTTGACTACTTTCCAGCTCCAATAGGGCAAAAAAATTGCCATTACTTACATCCCCCCCCGCCCCGCCTGGAACCCTAAACCTAACATAGAATAATGGTTCTATTAATATTTCATACCAAAAAAGTTTCAGACAGTAATAGTAAAAAAATTAAGTAGTCAAATGCAATGACATTTCTGCATAATTCTCTAAAAGGCACACCACATACAAATTGTAAAAGAAAAATTTGGAACATTTTGGAGTCTTCTCAAAACAAACCACAAAAAATTTACAATTGAAGTAAAACATGCAAAATAACAAAAAGACAACCACAAAACAAACTTATTTTGTTTTGGAATCTGAAATGGAATCTGAAATTTCTACTCAGATTATAAATGTGATGAATTATAGAAAGCATAGAATTAGAATTCTTTTGGGTGGCAGTAAAAGTGAATAGAGTCATTTTACAACGTAGTGTCCTACAACTTCAAAGAACTGAGAATTATTATTCTTAAACTACAAAATTATCTTACTTCCTAAAGAAAGAAGAAACTACTTCATGGACATTTTATATTAGTGAGGATTCTTCCTCCCTTTACAGTTATCACATATAATTCTTTGTCCTGTCACATTTTTTTTATTAAAGTAGTCCTCCAAATGTTCCTACCCTTTGTTTCTTACTGATAGAACTGTCTAGATATTTTTTTTCTTGTGTCTCATTTATTTATTTATACTCCACTCATTCCACAAAGGAATTGAGGTGATTTACTCTTATATCAAAGAGACAGCTTTCTGGAGTGGATCAAATGGACAGTGTCTACACTGCTCATTATGACAAGTCATTCTTGTTACTGAGAGACAGGAAACTATTAAGATTGCCTTAAAATATATAGCATCTAGTAGTGCAAATAAAAAAGGCAATAACAGAAAATGGACTTTTTGTATGAAACACATTTACCCTATTTAGGAAACCATTCTCAGACACAGGTTCATGATGAATTCACTGGGGCAATGCTTTGTATACTCTATCATTTTTACTGTTTATTGTTAAAGCTACTGAAATTGAATATAAGACAGAAAGAGAAATAAACAGAGGCTAGAAGAAATATATTCTTATTTCTCTTGTTTCTATAACCAAATCTAGGAAGGAAATCAAATCATACTTTACATTCTTTAAACTAGTTACATTAGGCAAAAATAAATAATAAATGAAACTTTAAATCTCAACCCAGCAGAGGTAGTAGCTACTCTACCATTCTACAAAGAGATAACACTCTGGGAAAATCTCATGATCTATCTCCTCAAAAGTCCTCCAGTTCAAGGAAGGTATATATACAGTCATGTGCTGCCTAACAACGGGGATACATTCTGAGAAATGTGTTGGTAGGTGACTCCATTATTGTGCAAACATCATAGAATAACTACTTACACAAACCTAGATGTAGAGCCTACTAACACACCTAGGCTATATGATATACCACTGTCATATATGTGGGGTATCGCTGACCAAAATGTTGCTATATAGCACACAACTGTATATGTCCCTATAACTAAAGCTAATCCCCTTCCTTACATCTTTCGAATTTAGCTGAGCTAAATAAATATTTGCCCACAGGCCTAGGTTTAAAAGAATCTAAACCAGCATTGAAAAAGAACAATGAGCTAAAACACTATTTTCCTCTGCCTACTTTATCTTTCTTTTGTTTGGCTTTCATAGACATGTGTTGTATCAGTTATCTGTTGCTGCATAACAAAACATAGCTTAAAATGAACAGTATCTCACACAGTTTCTGATGGTCCAAATCCATGAGTAGATTAGCTGGATGGTTCTGACTCAGAGTCTCCCATGAAGTTACAGTCAAGTCATAGGCTGGGTTGCAGTCAACTGAAGACTTGACCATTACTAGAGGATCAAATTTGAAGAAAGCTCTCTCGCAAGACTGTTGTTTGGGGTCCCCCACTCCTCTTCGGCTGTTGGCAAAAGGCCACCACAGTTCCTCAGCACATGAGCTTTTCCACAGGGCTACTCAAGTGCCCTCTTGACAGACAACTATCTACCCCCAGAGCAAGTGATCCAAGAGGTAGGACAACCAGGACAGAAGCTGCAATGTCTTTATGACTTAATATTAGAAATGGCATAATTTTACTGCTGCCATATTCTATTGGTCACAAAGATTTCGTATATAGTGGGGAGGGACTACAAAAGGCTAAGAATACCGGGAAGTAGGAATCGCTGGGGCCATATGGAAAGCTGACTACCATAGTCAGCTCTCTGGCCTGCAATGATTCACATCTCTCCGGGTGCAAAATACGCCCATCCCTTCTCAAAGCCACCTGCAAAGTCTCATCAGCTCAAAGCCCAGAATCTCATCACAGTAAAGTTCAGGTGTGGATGATGCTTCTTAAATACAGCTCCTCGAGTACAGTTCTCTTGATTAAAGATATATGAAGTAAAAAGGCAAGTTATCTGCTCCCCATATAACTTACAATGGTGGGACAGGTGTACGATAACCACTATAGACATTCCTGTTCAAAAGGGGTGGGGACAATAAGTATACAGACATCACTGGTTCATAGCGATTATGAAGTCTAACCAGGAAAATGCAAAAAGTTCTTTGATTAGAACACAGTTTTACTCCTACCTGGAATAATTTCTCCATGAATCTGGCTCTGCCCTCTGATTCATCCTTTCTTTTCCATTGAAGGCAGCCCGTGTTTTCAGTTGCATAGTGTTCTCAATCTGCTTTTCATTTCATACTGTCACTATCCCAGTCTCTATCAGGGTTCAATCAGAGAATCAAAACCACGAGAATGGAGTTAGAAATAGAGATAGAAAGGAATCTGTTATGGAGATTTGACCATACACAGTGTGGAAGGTGGTTAAACTGATGCTGCAATTTGAAGTCCACAGAGCAGAATCAGGAAGGGATGATGGAGGAGATTCATGACAAGCTGGAACACAGAAGCACAAGCCATAGTTCATGAGGACAACCTGAAACCCGAGTGAGCTCTTGCTGCCTCTAACTTTGATGGTATGGATGTCCTGCAGAAGCCGGGTCCTTCATGACAGTGCTAAACACACACTTAGAAGCCAGGGAGCTGAAAGGCGGATCCTACAGAAAGTGGGGAAGTTGCAAGCCCAGCTGCTGCCTCAAGCCAGTTGAGATGAACAGGGAAATAAGCAACAATATATATGTGAGCTACAATATGACTGCTGCTCTACTTCTGCAAATCTCATGTAAAACCTCCTTTATGGCCCACCCTAACCAGAAACAGACAGACAGGGAATTCCAGGAAATAGAAGTCGAAAAATTGCAAAGCCATGGAGCAGACACCTATGCTATTGTAAGTAAAGGGTGGATTAAAGAAGCAATTGAAATTTTCTATTTATTTTGTAGCCTAATACATTTTTAAAACTTTTAAACCCATTGTGTCTTTTAAGTCATCTAGTAAGAGGTCTTTTAAAAGTTTTTAGGAATGAAGATTTGTTTTATTTTCTAAATTCTTAACCCTCTCTTCATTTGAATCTTCTAGGGCTAGTAGGTATAAGTTTATCATTGTGTGGCAATCAGCAGGAAGAAAAGTCATATTCTCACTGGAATTCATATATAGTCATTTACCCATCAAGGAAGTGATACAGAACCCCACCAGCACCAATAGGTTCTGACAGATGTGGCTCATGGACTTGTCTTTTGCATTTTTAGGTCATAATTATTATTAATCCTGTTAGTATAATTTATTTAGCAAGATAAGGAAACATTCTTTCTCTTTTGCTCTCCATCTCATTTGTATACACACAAACATACACACAGGCATTTTGCTGCCCTGGCCAATCGTTTTAATATAAGATTAAGGAGCAATTTAATACAGAGGGATTTGGGGTCTTCAGATGCTGTATGTCTTTAGAATTCTACAAATTAGGAATAAGGTTGAGGAACTGTCAGTCCCATTCTGGACTTGTCAAAGGCTACCTGGTGCTCTTCCCAGGTAACGGCCCTCTTCTCCCTTTAACTGAAATTGATTTCCCCTATCCAGACTCAAAATGCTTGGAGACCTCACATTGTAAGGTCAGCCCTGCTGATAATCTGGTTCTGACCTTATGCCCTAGTTCTAGT
Organism: Eonycteris spelaea; assembly: GCA_003508835.1. Taxonomy (NCBI): domain Eukaryota; kingdom Metazoa; phylum Chordata; class Mammalia; order Chiroptera; family Pteropodidae; genus Eonycteris; species Eonycteris spelaea. The sequence continues at coordinate 644,467 of PUFA01000036.1, forward strand.
AACTGAGTTTCTCCTGCCTGAGTTCTGACCAAATCATTTACCTTGTCTACAGTTAGTAAAGGGCCATATTTATCTTGATTAGTTCTAGCCCTCTTGGACTATGGCTCTCTTGGAGGGTTGATTTATAGGCTGGCATTATATTCTAGCTGGAACTCCACAGAAGAGATAGCCCCAAATCCCTGTCTTTTCTCCTAATCAGGTTTGGTCTCAGAGTATGTGTACTAGGAACATACCAAGAAAATTCTCATTCGCTAATACCATAAAAAACTGAATGCAGACCCCCTCTTTCTCCGTCAGCTGTTTTACGCCACTGTGGTTTGCTGAGGTTACCTTGAACTAGGAGCATGTGCATAAAAGGACAAGAACCTTCGGTTCTTCTCTATTTCTTTTCATCACAATCTGTACTTTCTACCTCAGAGGCCCAACTGAGTGACCTCGATGATTCCATTTTATTCTTCACTCGGAACAGACTTAGGAAGAATTATCCTTGAGCTTAAACTAGGAGGTAATGTACAAAGTCAATGGTATATTTTAAGCATCCCCAGTCCATTCCCAAGGATAACGATGACCTGCACTCCCTGAAATTCTACCAGTTAGAGACTTAGAAGAGTGGATGGGTAACTATCTCCCTTTACACCTCAGTCTAGATTGGTTTGAAAACTCAGGTCTGCTAACACCTGGATTAAGCACACTGTGGCTTTGAATGAAAGATAACTGGCAGTATTTGGGAATTTAGAAATTCCTGAGAGAAAGCAGACCAAATGGGCCTTCCAAGGAATGGTTTCAGGACTGACCATTTAAAGCAGGCAAGGTATTCATGGGCATATTTTATGTTGTGTGCCCTCTTTATTCAGAATAGCTCTGAATGCACAAAATTCTTACCAACATTCAATGAGAAGACAGTCTTCTAGAATAATGAAACTGAACAGCATGACTGCCTTATTGATTAAACTTTGGAGGACTCACACCAATATGAATTATGTACTCAATTTTCTCTATCCTTACCCATATTATTTTTGTTATAGGAATTTTATTTTTGTTTTGTTTTGGTAGTTATTTTTTTTTAAATATGAATTTAGATGAAACAATTTTCTAATACACTTCCAGAGATCATTGTGTAACTAAGTTGGCAGAGGTTTTAGAACATTAAACTATTAGAAACAGGTCTAGATTTCCTTCTATGTAAAGACAAAAATAGTAAATTGTGTACAGAGTCCTCCCTCTATTATAGTCCGTCTATTTTCACTAGGCGCTTTTAAAATACCAAGCGGTCTTTGGTAGCAGTAATTCAGTGGGTTTGTGCCTAATATATTCATGAAGGGCTTTGATGGATTTGATAAGCATAAGCAGCTGTTAACATTAAATTGCCATTTATTTTTTTCAGTGACTTTCACAGTTGTCAATATTAAACAGTAGTGTTTTACAAATGATGACTTTAAGACCAATTAGAGTAAAATTAAATAAAATTTAAAAGGCTCAATCAAATTCTTCCTTTTATCTATAGTATCCCACTACTAAGAAAAATAAAACATTTTTACAAGACTTTAAGCACTGCCTTGCCTATAATTTAAGCACTATATTTGCCTGTAATTTCCATTGTATATTACTATACTCAGAAATTCTTCCATTCCTTCCCCATCCCACCCTCACTTAATTTTTGTCATTTTTTTCATATGTCTCTGCTTCAGTTGAAAAAAAAAACTAATCTGGATAACTACTGGGGTGGTCCACTTAATTATAAAAACCTTAACTAGCGAGAAAAAAAATTAAGTATATTTGTCCTCATTCTCCTATAACTAGATGAGGTATGTGGTTTTTTAATTTTTATTTATTGATTTTTCCAGCTTTAATGAGATATGGCTGACATATAACATTATGTAGGTTTAAAGTGTACAATGTTATGATTTGATATATATATATTATGCAAAATGTTTACCACATTAAGATTAGTTAACACATGAAGGCTGTTATTCTTAATGATGTAGGCACACCAAAAAAAAAAACAAAAAGCAATGGCCCACAATAAAGTTTTAGCTTCTATGCTGACACCTTACTCTTCAAGAATTAAATAAGAACTCTAACTCTTATTTAAAATTATTTAATAGTATTTGCTTACCTGAAGCATTAAACTTGATTTATTATATATTACACTTTGGAAAATATAAATACAACACTGAACCTATGGCATTTGCTTTTTAAAAATGGAAGTAAACATTTTTGAAAACTACATAAGATTTTTTTAATATTGTGACTATGATTTGTTAATGATTGCTCATAGAATAGATACAATTCATTCAGGACTAAAGCAGGAGCCTGGACATGCAGTAATTCAATGTGTGATTAAGTGAAGACAAATATTAATTTGAAAGATTAAACAGGAAAAAATGAGAAGATATGAATATTATAGAGAATATTATATTTACATATATAAAAACACATAGAATATTATACATAAATATATGTCAAATCCACGTGCAATCCCATTTCATAATACAAAACATTTTTTTACTTTCATCCCTAATCGCATAATTTTGTGACATTTTTCCTTGATAATCTGGATCTCAGTTCTTCTCCTTTTATTTTTCACTTATTGAATGGCTACTTTAATGTGATTTTATGGATTAAACTTTGGTAAACAAAGAAAGTCAGTGCTGTTGCAAATTGTGACCCAGTCTTCACAATTTATGGACTGCCACAGACATGTCTGTGGCACAGTGAAGGACTTCGAGAACTATGCGATTTACCATACTGACGGACTTTGCTGTTCCTCAGTCCATTTGTTCAACATTCTGAAGATACACTGCGGTCTAAGGGGAACCTGTTTCCTCATTTCAGTTCTCAGCTTTGATACTGAAAGCATTATGCCTCTGCCAAGAACCACGCATAAGAGGAAAAAGCACCGACAAACCTGATTCCTCTCCAGCCAGCTTGCTTTATATGTCTATGAGCATTCAGTTTTATATTTTTAATAGCCATCTTAACTTTTTTCAGAGAGGTAAAAAATTATATTTTTATACAGTTATGTCAAAATGTATACTTTTTAAAGTCTAGAAAAAATACTTTAACTTGCTGGAACACAAAAATAGGAATTCCTGAAGCATCCCCAAGTTACATGCTTTCATTTATTGTACTTAACTACTACACATTAGAAGAAGATATTCTTCGCTTTTATGTTTTCAAGTAAAATATAGCCATGCACTTGCTGGGGGAAATGTTCATTTGGAACATTTTCTGGGAAATATTTTGTTTTCAAAAGTGAAAATCACGCTGCCCACATTAAATGACCTGAAAAAAAATACTTTTGTTTGTGCTTTTCTATATAGAAAAATATATTACATATCTGTAATACCTGTACTGTCAGGCCATTACCTAAATAAAGAACTATTTAGACCATCCGTCGAGATGGCAAGGTTAAACATTTTCAAAGTCATTCAAATAATATTTAAAAATGTACTTGTCTAAAACAAAATATTATACTGTTAAAGGTAAAACTATATTTAATATAATATTGTAAAAAACATTGTGTCGCACAGCGATGGCAAAAGAGAATGACTTACATAGAATCAATGTTAATTAGATAAACTTGACAAAATAGATTTAGCATATAATCTGCCAAAGGGCAAAATCTTAGATAATATTTGACATAATTTCCTCTGGCAGAAACAGAACAAAGTGTCTTCTGTTTTTCTAGATATTTTTGTGGTTCACCTTTTTGTTGTGGTAGTGCATTTTTTGGTTTATTTGGTTTTGTTTTTTTCCTCAAGTGAAAATACTTGAAAACCATTTTTCACAGTTTAAAGTTTCAGTCATCTTGAGATTTTCAGTCATTTCCGTTTCAGTCATAAGGCATGACATGTAGGTGAGGATGAAGCCGAATGAATAAACAGAAAGCATATCCCACTTTCATCTTCACATACCATTTCTTAATTTTAAAGATAAAAGCTAATGGAAGAAAACAATAAATTTGGCACATGAATTATTAGTTACAGTCCTCAAATTTTGCGCATTCAAATATAATCACATTCTTGATTTTCATAGAAAGAGAAGGTATCAGTTACTCAGCATATTACAAACAGGTGCCAGAGCAGATTATGAAAAAAAAAATTATGTTTTTTAAAATCAAAACTGCAATGCTTGTTATGAATACACAATCGAATTGAATAAAATAGAACGAGTTCATTAACTTAAGTGTCATTTTTATAACACTATAACGAGTAATATAATTTCTAAATACTATTTAAACCGCCTATGCCTTCTACTTGTATGTATCCCTAACACCTACCATACTCACAAAACTAGCTCCTAAATAAAAATTTATTCAGTTAATGGCACATCAATGTAGATCGGCCATGATAAATCAGGTCAATCAAACCTTTGCTATCCAACTCAGAATAACCTCAAGTTTTGTCTCTTCCCTATGCCCTTCCCCTCCTTTGGGAATGTCCATGAGCTCCACATGAATGAAACATGAAGGTTTAGCTTCCAACTGTCTACCCAGAGCTTTGCACAGTATCTGGCACCTAGTAGTTAAATAATTGTTGGATGTATAATGAATAAATGCTATCTAGCAGTAACATAACCAGATGTGGAGAATAAGATCAGGAAAGAGGAAAATCCAAGAAAGCTACTGCATCAGATGGCTATTGCCACAAAAATGAGGCACAACAAGCTACCTCAAAATTCACTGACCTAAAACCATAATAATTATTCTCAGGTATCTGTGGATTGCCCAATGGTCAGCTGGATGTTAACTAATCCAGGCTGGTCTCAGCTAGGGCTGTCCAACTTTACTCCACGTGACTTTGTCTTGGGCATGTTCTTCTCACAGCAATGACAGAGATGCAAGAGTGCATGCCCAGAGACTTTGATTGCATCACAGCAGCTAAAATCTCATTGGTCAAAGCAAGTGAAAATAAAGAACTATGCCCAGAGCCAAGGTAGGGAAATACGCCTTAACCACAGCGAGAGGACACTGAAAAATTACTGCAAAGGACGTGGATATACAACCCTATTTCTGGAGGAAGAACTCATTGTTGGGACAATAATCCAATCTACCACGCTGCAGTAGGCAGGATAATGACCCTCCCTCAAAGATGTCCACATCCTAATGCCCAGAATCTGTGAGTGCGTTACCTTACATAGGAAGGCACTTTGTAGAGGTGATTAATTAAGGATCTTGAAAGAGAGAGATTGTCCTGGATTATCCAGGAGGGCCTAAAGTGATCTCAAGAGTCCTTGTAAGAGGGAGGCAGGAGAGTCAGAGTAAGAGAAAGAGACACGACGGCAGAACCATAGAGAGATTTTAAGATGCTATGCTTCTGGTTTTAAAGATAAAGGAAGGGGCCACAAATCTAGGAATGTCGCTGACCTCTAGAAACTGGAAAAGGCAAGGAAAAGGATTCTCCCCTGGAGCCTCTGAAGGAACACAGCACTGCTGACACCTTGATTTTAGCCCGTGAAAGCCATTTCAGACTTCTGATTTCCAGAACTGTCAGGTAATACATTTGTGTTATTTTGAGCCCTTAAGTTTGTGGTAATTTGTGACACCAGCAAGTGGAAACCAATACACATACCTACAAAATCTATAAACTGAATAAGAGATTTCTAAACAATCAATAGAACCATCATATGTAAACATACTACCACCTAAGATCATTTTAGTTAACAGGACTATTTGTAGAAAATTTATGAATGCCTATGACTTTATATCTAACTGTAAACAGTTGTATATAACTGTAAACAGTTTTCTTCATACATCAAACACTTATTCTCTCAACAAAAGCTACTGAGACCATCATCTCTAAACTCCCAGCTTGAATAATGAATGTAGTTTGACAGCATCATATTTCAAAGGCAATAATTATTGCAGTCCAGACTTGGTAAACTTCCCTGAGTTTCTTCCCATCCTCAAATTCATGCCAGTCTGCCTTCTAGTGTTCTTTTTAGATCTCACCATCCACTCACCAAACTTTTTCCAATGTAGTTGTACTCATTCTCATCAACTTGCTGAGACTCTCAGCTCAGAGGGTACTAGTTCATTTATTATTGGTTTAGAAATCTCCAAAGTTCTTCCTGATTGCCAAAATCATATCATTTTTCCTTATTTTATGTTTAAAGTATAATTTTGGCAAGTGGAATTCAGAAATATCTCAAGTAAAAATATGTAATTTTAAAAACTGAATTGCATAGTGGTTTGTTTCAGAAACTTTTAAAATTATATTGTAGTTCTATAAAATGCATAAAAGCAATCTAAGCTTCAGTCTTTAAAAAGGCTTAGCTTTTTTTAAAGTGAATTTTCACTGAAAGTTATTTTCAATTGTTTATCTTTAATAATGAGACAGTGCCTCTGTTGTGCTGATTCTCTGAAAGAATGCCACTTTAAGAATTAGCATGTGTGAGTTAAATGAAAGTCTCCTGGTTTAATCATAGTGACCCTAACTACCTCATCACACACTTGTAGGACTGTCTTTTATTATTTCTACTATCCATGAAGATTCATCTGAAGGAATCTAATATTGGAATTTTTCAATACTACATTTTCTGATGTTTTGGGGATTTGATGCCCTTATGTGATTGCTTTAAGTAGTAACAAATCAGAAAGCCATCATAAAATTCAGATGAAGCAGCCATTCCTGCTGCCTGGATTCAACGCTGGTAACATGTAAATGAAAGTGTGCTCCTAAAATATATAAATAATCTTCTGATCTGCTTGAATCAGAAGTACATCTTTTTTTCCAATTGCTTTAACATCTTTTCCATGTGGGTCAGACATTCAAATTCTTTTTACTGGTGCATATAATCATAAAACACTTTAATAAATGCAAAGCATTTATTATTTCTCCACAAATATCCACCCCAGTTTTATTAAATTGTATTTTTAAATTCCATAGCAGTGGGTTCCATGTAAATAGCTAAATACTAATTTGTAAAATAGGAAATCATGGTAAACCCTTGATGTAAATGCAAATTATTTTGATAAAGTCTATTAGGAGTAAATTCATTTTTTGCAGAGAAATTCAACACTGTACTTCTCAGTGAGTTTTATATATGAAATTTGAAGATTACAAGACTAGGAGACAAAATCTGCTGTTATCTGTGTAGTGCAAGCATGTACACTGATTCTGAGGAATTCTTTTATTTAGAAAAATACTGTAAAAATTAACACTGTATATTTTGTAGCCACAGTCAAGTATTCTCCAGGAATAAGGAAATTAGGAAAATAAGATTCGCTTCTGAGAATTAAATCAAGAAATCAACATATAAATGAGACAGGAACAGATATATACGACCACTTAAAGGAAGACAGAACATCTGTTTCCTTGGTCCAAAAGACTTGGCTGTAACCTGATCAAATATGGAGACCTATTTCAGCCTTATGGTCAGTTATAAAAGCACAGAATAAGAGAATCATGAAGATAAGAATCGGCAGTGTTCACCTAAACACTATCTGGGCAGGAAAGAGACTTAGCCAGGAAACTTTACAGTTTAATGGGTGAAACAAGCTTGTTTGTTAGCAGATGTGAAAAACGCAGATGCGAAAATATTTAAAATATTTAAGATCCAGATGAGAGAAGTAATGATCTATAGCATTTGTTTCCTGAGAAGCCAGATGTTAGGACTCAAAGCGCTGACCTTGGATAGGAAGAGAGACATCCCTTATTATGACATGAGAAAAAGAGGCCAGGATGGGTATAGACATGGTGGGTTTGGAAATCTAGTATTGAAAAGTTGAGGAACGTCCCATCTGAAAGCTTCTATTTTTCCCTGAGAAGAGGTGAGATCATCCACTGAGTGTGTGTGGAGTGGAGGTGGGGGTGGCAGGAAAGAGGAAGAATTGAAGATTTGATTTTTCTTAATGTTTATGAAGACTCATCTAGCAGCACCGCCCCCCCCCTTCTTCAGCCAGCTTTTGGGTAGCACTCAATTCGATTCGAGAAGTCTGAAATGAAAGTATTTTTATATCTCTATGACATCAACACAACAAAATGACTAGTCACACATTCTTGAGAACAAATAATGTGCTAATTTGTATCAAGTATAATTTATATATTTATTTTATTTCGCTATGCAGAAAATAGAAATTAGTACCCCAGGTGGGATAAGAATTCAAGCTTCATTTTACACGTCAGCTATATTGTAGAAAATGTTTTTCACTATGGTGTCTATTTTTGTTTGTTTGCCTTTTTATCTATGTTATCTACACACACACACACACACACACGCACACACACACACAGTGTGTCTTTTTAATTGGATTATAAATGGGTAGTGGTTTGCTACCAACATGGGTTCAGTGAACCTTAAAGCTGGTGTATTCATTAGGATTAAGTTTGACTGGAAATGACAGAAAGCCCCAAGTATGGAGGCTTAAACAGGATAAGTGTTTTTAAGTCTTCTCAATTTGAAAGTCCAGGCAAGCAGTCCAGGGCGGGTATGGTGCTCTCTCTGCAGGGACCCTGGCTCTTTTTCTCAGGTTCCTTCAAAATGTGAGGTTTTAACTTCATTGTCCAAGATGGCACCTCTGTGTTCCAGGCAGGAAGATGGAGGAGTGTCAAAGAGGAGTGACAAAAGGCATGTACTAGCCTTCTCTCTCAGACAAGTTCTCAAGCTGCCACAGGACAGTTCCACTTACCTCTCGTTGACCAGAACTTAGTTATCTGACAACGCTAACCCAAATGGGATCTGAGAAGTATTGATTCAAGGCAGTCTCAGGCTCAGCTAAAAACTCTATTAATCTGGAAGAAGAGGACAGATATTAGGGAATGACTAGCCGTCTGTCACAGATGTGAGTATGTTTCTTCTTGCTGACTAACAGCAGAACAAAATCTATGCCAGCACTATTTGTTAATCCTCAGTGATTTGTTGTTGCTGTTGGTTTAAAATGCTCTGCTTTCCTTCTGTCACATGCTGCCAGCGCCTTTGCTCATCTCTCCCTGCTGAATGTTCTTGTGTGTTACCAAATCTATCCCTTGTTTCTCTATTTGGTTTGATAAAACTTTTTATTACAAATTTTATTGTGGCATTTTCTGAACCTGGAAAATTAGCACTCTGTTTCAAGTTCCAGATAATGGGAAAATTAATCCACAATATTGTCAGTATTACATTTTCTTAGAGCAGCTTAGGTGTAGAGTCCACTTAGCTAGATAAAAGCAGAGCCTTATCTGATTGACTGACTAACCAAAGAAAGTATATTAATCATAAATTTAACTGAAATAGAATTGAACTCTCACATATATATGCTTAATAAAAATATACCTTGCATTTTGAATGCATTATATGAAATAACTGGATGACAGTATAAAATACTTATTTTCAAATAGAAAAAGGTTACAACATTTTTTATATGAGAAAATGATTCAGTACTCACTAATGAAAGATGATTTAGGCTTCAGCATACTCAAGGCAGAATTTTCTAGCATAAAGTAGTTTCAGAGAACAAATTGAAGCAGAGATTTAAACATTTTATTATTTCCATAGTGCTAAGGCTGGCTCTTTCTTGGGTTGGTTTTAAATTTTTCTTTTTTTTTCCTTTTCCCTCTTCCCTCAAGATTTTCTCCAGTAATTCCTGTAGTAGTAGAAGCTTTAGGTAGGTAAGGTATCACCTCATTTACGAAGATTTGGAGGTCTTTTTTTTTTTTACTCTGGTTCTTCTTGTTGCCCTCCCTGGCATTACCAGGATGCAACCTGAAGAAATCTGTGATGGAAAGACACAGCCATTTGACAATTTCTTAAAAGTGCTGTGAGGCTGGCCAGAAGCATTTTCATTTGAGCTAGTATGTCCTATGCTCAGAAAACAGAATATGATAGTCTTATCATGCACACTGAGCCATTAATACGTTACCATTCTAAAACAAAAATTAAGCCTGAACTATGTAACTGGTTGTTTTCATCTGCTCTAAGAAGTAAAGACAAACATTATTGATTCACTTCCCTTTAGAGCATTCCTACTTCAAAAATGAGTGTATCCTTTATTTTAAATGACTTAATTAAAAATGATAATATAACACATTCTCATGCAAAATAAAGATGGCAAACTGGTATAAAGTGAAATGTAAAAGTACCTTCCCCCTTCTCCAATATCACTATGAATTTTAATAGGTATTTCCGAATGCCTCCTAAAAGGTTTGTGCTCGTTTACATTCCAGTATTCTTTAAACATAGTTGTAAATAAATCTACTTAGTAACTTGTTATCCATTTACTCAGGGCCTTTCCATATTTATTGGTTACTAATTTAATTTAGTTTCACAGCCTTCTTTTGAGATCAAGACATTAAAAATCTCCCAATTTTATAAATCAATAAACAAAAATAAAAAGACTTTAAGATGCTCTACAGTGACTCCATAGTGTGCTAGGAATTGAACTTAAACTTCATACATACCTCGTGGTAACATTATTTAGCCACTAACCTATATTCTCAGGCTAACTGAGAAAGAAAAAATTAAAGCCTACAGAATATTAGAAGATATTTGAATACTGAGAACCTAGTCAGCCTCAAATATCAACCAAATATTCTGATCACCTAATTTTTTCTCTGACTTAGAGTAAAAGTCATATTTATGACCAATTTGATATCCTTTCTATATATGTGCCAATTGGGACTCATTAGCCAACAGTTATGGAGACTAATAAAGGTATCACTAATAAAAGCATAGCACACTGGAAACAATGCAACAATGCAGTTCCTGTATTTTAGAGATTCTGGGAAATGCTTTATCTTTAGTTTCACATCTCATCACAAGTCTCTGTGGGACCTGAATAGCCACTGTGTCTAGTTGTGTATTATTACTTGAGAGACAAAAAAAGTCCCTCTAGTGTAGAGCAGCACTGACTCTGGAAGGCTCAGTCCTGACCTCAACTATGACAGTCATTCTACAGATTATCTAGAAACTAGAAGAAAGCTTATATGAGGATTAAAATTACAGCTCTTCTCTACCATAAAAATATGATGGCCAAAACTCTCTCCGAATGTCCCTTAGGCTGTCAAATCACATCATGCCCGTAGTTCTCACTCAAATGTTTTAAAAGAGGCTCTTCCCCAGCTGCTGTTATCTCTTATGTTCACAGTTGGCCTTCACAAGTGACATAGATAGGAATTTATAGTACAGGTTTACCTTTGAGTAAGAAAAATGGATGTCCTTTTCTCTGTTGAACTAAATAATAACTTTGTTCTAGTAACAGCTTTAGAACTAGGTTGTCAATTCCCATTAAATTCAATTCTCTAGTCTAAACCTACAGGAGTGGAATTGTATTTATTCAACTGATGTTCATGGTTTTATGCAAGGTTGTCCCTGGATGAGAAGTAAAAATGTTAGGTAAACATCTTGAAGGCTAAAAGCAAATCAGGTTATTTTGAGAATATCCAGGTAACAAGTTCAAATTCAAGTTCATTTGAAAATGAAAGTTTGAGTCATGTAGGTACAAATTCTACATCCTCATATGACTATGTAAGAAGCAAGAAAGTAACTGAGCTTTCATACGATTTTTGTTTACTCCATCAAATTTCATCTCTCATTAACAACCCATATTCTCTCATTTTGATGCTTCTCAATCTCTATCTATGCTCAAATCCTAATGGTTTCTGATGGCATCTGCAGGATTGGATTGGGTTGGATTCAAGGTATCTAATACAGATTTGGCTTTTCTTCACTTAATTGTACATTTGGATGAGAAGTAGCTTTCCTGGTAGAACTGGGAATAGAGTCAGAATAGATTGCTGCATGAGCAGAAGGGAACCTGACCTTGTATGGATGAGCTGGAAAAAAAAATCAGTAGCCTGATATCTAGCCATCTCTGTTTCTCACTTTAACCCTGTCCTATGTGGCTTTGAGCAAGTCTGGAATTTCAGCTCTGTTAATTTATGAAGAAACTTGGGCAAGTTACTCACCCTGAGTACCAGTTTACTCAACTGAAAGAGGAAGATGACATAATTGTTGTAGGAAGTACTGATTACATCTGTATGCCTGGCATACAACAGGCATTCAATAAATAGTAACTTTAGAACTAATCAGAAAATAGTAAACATTACCAAGCTGCCAACTGAGACATAAGACCTTTTCATCACCAGCCCTTCCTATTAAACTCTTTCAAGGGGTCTGGAACCATAGAAACACGCAGAACTAGTCTAAAATTAATAAGGAGAAGAAACTGGAAAATTCATTTATCTTCAAATATAAGCAAAGAGAACAATGCAAAGATGTCAGCCCATGAGGTAAGTCACGTACACACATCACCATTTGGCACAGTGGAACAAGGTACATGCTACAAGATAAATCAGTTAAAGTGCCCAGGCACTTTGAGGAAATATATATATATATATTTCTTTCAGCTGAATTATCAGAAAATATTGTGTGGAAAAGGTAAATTTAAGCAGGGTGTTAAACAGGCAAAGTGTGTTTACGACAAAGTGTGTCTGTGACTAATTCAATATGACTAACTCATGGAGTAAATGAAAGGGTCAAGTGTGAGATAAGACAAAGAGGGTAGATTTGGACTGTGCTATGGAGGCATTTAAAGGCCGGGATAAGGAATTTTAGATTTTTCTGCAAAGGGCTAATAAAATTCTTGATATAATAGCTTTACTACGAGACAATTCATCTGGAAACTTTGTGAAAGAAAGATTAGAGGGAAGAAATGGCAAATCCAGTGAGAGACCACGCAGTGACACAGGTGAAAGACGGTAGGGGGCAGACTTGAGGGAAGAGCAATGGAGTTAGAAGGGAAGGCGCGCATTTGTTAAAATTCTAAGACCCCCTTCACCAGGCCCCGGGCTTGGGGCGCCGTCCCTCGCCATGGCGGGACACCTGGCTTCCGACTTTACCTTTTCGCCCCCACTGGGCGGCGGAGGCGACCAGCCCTCCCGGAGCGGGGCTGGGTTGACCCTCGACCAGCTGAGCTTCCAGGGCCCTCCTGGCGGGGCAGGAATTGGGCCACGGTTTGGCCCCAGCACCGAGGCGTCCTTATGTCCCCCTTATGTCCCCCACCGTGTGAGTTCTGCGGGGTAAATGGCCTACTGTGGACCCCAGGTGCTGCCCCAAGGCGGCCTGGAGACCCCTCAGCCCGAGGGCGAGGCGGGAGCTGGAGTGGAAGGCAGCTCTGAGCGGGCCTCCCAGGAGCCCTGCGCTGCCCAGCCCGGGGCCAGGGAGCCGGACAAGGACACCCGGAGCAAACACCCCCGAGGCGGCGGCGAGGGAAGACATGGAAGCTCAGCAGAAAGACCTCGAGCAACCTGCGGAGCTCCTGAAGCAAAAGAGGATCACGCCGGGGCACACCCAGGCGATGTAGGGCTCACCTTGGGGTTCTCTTTGGGAAGGGGTTCCGCCGAACACCGTCTGCCGCTTTCAGGCGCTGCCACTCAGTTTGAAGAACACGGGTGAGCCGCGGCCCCCGCTGCAGAAGGGGTGCAAGAAGCTGACGACGAGAATCCACAGGAGACGTGCGGAGCAGGATGGAGAGCCGAGTGGGGGCAACCTGGAGAGCATGTTCCCGCAGCGCCCAAAGCCCACCTTGCAGCAGGTCAGCCAGATAGACCAACGGCTCGGGTTTGAGAAAGATGTGCTCCGAGGGCGCTTCAGTCACTGTCACCAGGAGGGCAAACGATCGAGCAGAGAGGATTCTCCATGCGAGGATTTGGACGCTTCGGGCCTCCTTTCTCAGGGGGACCAGTATCCTTTCTTCTGGCGCCAGGGCCCCATTTTGGTACCCCAGGCTTCGCGGGGCCTCACTTTACTACAGTGTACCCCTCGGTCCTTTCCCTGAAGGTGAAGCCTTTCCCTCCGTGTCTGTCACCACTCTGGGCCCTCCCACGCATCCAAACTGAAGTACCTGCCCTTCTGAGAAAAGGGGAGAGCAGGGACAGAGGAGCCTGAGGATGGCACCACGGCTTTGGGATTAAGTTCTTCGTCACTATTGGGAACACTATGGGGGCAGGGAGTTTAGGGGAACTGGTTGGAGGGAATTCCGGTGAATTTTGATGATGCTCTTGAGTTTAATGCCCACATCACTCATCACTCTGATTTTAAATAAAGAAGCCTAGGACACACACACACACACACACACACACACACACACACACACACACACACAATTCTACTATCTGCTCCAGCCCTGGGCAAATGAATCAAAATCTCTGGCAAGTGGACTTGGGCATCAGTATCTTTCCATTTTACTCTCCCCAGTGATTCCAATGTGCAGCTTCAGTTGAGAACTACTGACCTTGAACTAGATATACTGTAGTCTCTAAGCACCCTTGTTCACAGTGCTTTCTATACATTCATCGTAAAATTCACCAAGCACGCTCATGGTGGTTCATTCCTAAGTCTCAAAAGAGGGGCAGTTCCCCAGAATTCCTTAATGTTCAGCATTCCTTGCTGGTCATTCCCCATTCCATAACACTCCATACTGGGAAAGTGAATAATCCCAAATCCTACTCGAAGTACAGATATGAGAAAAATCAACCTGAAGATAAAGTAGACGCCACTGATAGCAGAGAACAAAGACAGAAAGAACACAGGTCCTTGATGAATGGAACTATTATATCAATCAATCCAGAAACCTAATCTACCACTGGATTTCAAGTTATATGAGCCAAGAAATTTTATTTAACATTCAAGCCACTTTGAGTTAGGGTTTCTATTACAGCTAAGAGAATATCACATTATATTACCAGTCCTTTATGTTCTTGAAATAAATGGTTTTAGATTTTATCTGTTGATATCAGACTTCAGAAATGACAAAGTGCAACCTGAAATGTAACATCTTTTATAGGATACCCAGCAACAATAATCTTGTCTTAGTGGCATAAACACTTGGGCTGTAAGTGCTGTGCAGCTGTGAAAACCTGGACTTTGAAATCTGACACATTTTCCAGCTGTATCCTGACCATTTGACTGTGTCCTTTTGTTTTTGGCAGTATAAACTACATTACATGAAATTTCCTTACAGTGCTGTTTCAATTGATTTTCAAAGAAGAAAATAATTCCAAATCCTAGGCTCTGAATCTGCCCTTGAAATTTAATTGCATCTATAATTTTACCAGAAACTACTATCATCTATTAAAATTTATGTGTTGAAAATATACTGAAAATCCATTTCTTCAAAAGATGCTTATTAAGATACTGAAGAGTACGAAAAAAGAGGGAAAATAAGAATCTACACTTACATAAACTGGAAAGAAAAAATTATGAATAATGGTTAATTTCAAGGGGAGTGGGGAACCTGAGCAGATAAGGATCTTAGGAGACATATTGCTGTAAACTTTTTTTATACTTTCTTGTTTTTTGAAGTAATGTGATTATATTACCTATTCACAATTTTAATTAAAATATCACTCTAATAAAAATAAATTTTAAAAATTCTAAAATATGTTATTTACCAGAAGTACCCCTAAATTAATTGATTATTCTACCATCAAGAACCCACCAACATGAGAAACCCTACCATCTCCACTAACTGCCAAATTGGACTTTTAGCTAAAACAGTACTAAATGAGAAATTTAAAAGCTGCTCTGTGAATGCTCTTCTTAGTGATTCATTCCATTAGGACATCTAAAACATTAAGCAAACTCAGCGATGACCCTGAAACCACACAGAGGAAACACAGAATGTCCAAGAAGGAGTAAAGCAATTGGAGTAAAGGGAGAGGAGACACGGTTAAAGATGAACAGGAGGCTGAGTTGGCATTCCAGTCCAAAACATCTAAAAAACAAGCACGACTCACAAATATCACAGCTAACAATTAGATGGCTTACAAATGACACATGAGTATCAACGGTTACAGCACATTAAAAGTTGCTGGCATCGTTATCCTCCACCTTGCCCCAGCTGCCACTTCAAACCAGATCTCGTTCTTTACTTTCCCATCTCTAGGAATAGACAATGGACTCCAATCTTAATAATAATGATACCAGCTAACATTTATTGATATTTATTATACTCATCTCCTACCAAGTATATCTATTTCAGGATCAAGCTAAGCATCTAAGAGGCTCTCATAGACATGCCAGATCGCTAATAAACTTAACTTTTAAAAATTTACCCTTTGAATGGATTTGTAAATTGTGTCAACTATGTTAAAACATAGAAAAATATGTAACATGTAAGACTAAATCTAAAAAGCTGAGCAGAGTTGGGCCTGGTTAGTACTTGGATGGGAGACCACCTAGGAAGACCAGGTGCTGTAGGCCATAAAAAATAAAAAATAAGGGATTGTAAGATGACAAGGTCCTTGCAATCTGTGAGGTCAACCAAGGGCTGCCTCACCTAAAAAAATAATAATAATAAATAATTTAAACATAACAAACAAACAAATAAATAAGCAGAATGTCAAATGGTATGTAAACTCTTTACAATTATGTAAAAATGTGAATGAGGTTCAGAAGATAATATACAAATATTAAGATAGTTGTATTAGAAAAGTGGGATTGCAGGTAGGATTTTTTTCCTTTTCTCAAAATTTCTTTCAACCTTACTGTTACCTCGTGCATTATTTTAACCTATATTAGTCAGCATAGATTTAACTACATAATAAGATCCAACATACTGGCAAATTAAACACGACTGTAGTTTATTTCTCTCATATTACAGTCTAAATACAAGCCATGCAAACCTGACCCAGTGGTTTTAAACTATGTGCTACCTAGAAATTCTGTTACTAAGAATGGGAGAAGGGATGTTGGGAGTTAAGACGCATATTTTTGCCTCACTGCTCCTTTCTTTTTCTAAGGACAGAAACCAGTTTGCAGTTGTTTATGCTTTTAAACCCATATTAACTGCAAGCTCTCCACCCATCCTTATCTAGTAACTAGTTCCTTAAATCAGTGATGCTCTATCTCTTAAAGAAGCACATACTACTACTGCTCATCAACAGATTAAGTTTTCTGTTTTCCCAGATGCTCACATGACTGGCTCCTTCTTATCACTCAGGCCTCTTCTCAAATGTTGCCTCCTTAGATATGCTGTTCCTGAACTCCTCTTTCTAAAGCAGCCTCTCATCCAGTCACTATTTCTTACCCTGTTTATTTTTTTCATAGTCTATCATTATTTGAAACCATTTATTTGTCTATGATTTGCCTCCCCCTAATTTAAGTTCCATGAGAGCAGACACTTTGTTTACCCCTGTAGCCCCAGCACCTGGTATACAGCACCAAACACACTGCCTGATGCACAGGAAGAAGACAAAAAATGTTGAATGAATGAATGAATGAATGACCAATCCTTCAATCCTCTAGTGTTGAATTAGCAGGGAAATAATAAAAGATACTTGACAATTACCAGATACAGGCTTCTGCTGCTTTCTCATTGACGGATATCACTGTATTTGCCAAAGTAACAAATATCAGCTGGGGCAGGGAGGGGAGGGAATAAGATATTTTGCAAGCTAGTGGGAAAATATCTAATTGTTATTTAAACTCATTCATCTCAGAGGTCTGATTCAAGTTTCAGGCATATGCTTCTCAACAGGAATGGCATACCAGTCAGCTCCTTTAAACTCCTACATCCAAACTCCCAGCTAGTTCATCTTCCTATAACCTTCAGAGTTCAAGGTCACAGCTGATGGTACTAACTGAAATCATCCTAACTGGGACAGTAATAACGAATATCAAAAATTATTGTAAGTGAATTGTTATTTCTCTTCCTTCCAGTCTGAGGCATGTATAATACTCATTGAATTCACGGGTACACCCCAGGGTGAATCTATCTGTGGGTGAGGAAAATAAAAGTGCTGCCATCTAAAAGGGAAATCTTGTTCTAAATTCAATTTGCTGACTTTTCAACCAAATTTAGCATTACATGAATGTTCAGCGATAGCTCTTGATGCATGCCTTATAGATAAGCCAGTAACAAATTCTTTAAATATGCATAGGAGGTAATGCTAGGAAATGCAAAGCTAAATAAACAAAATGTGAAGAGATAATCTTCCTCTAAGTTATCAGTAATCATACTTTAGGTACTATGCTTCCTGCTACATTCCTGGTGTGAGGGGAT
The DNA here is from genome assembly GCA_003508835.1 of Eonycteris spelaea. Taxonomy (NCBI): domain Eukaryota; kingdom Metazoa; phylum Chordata; class Mammalia; order Chiroptera; family Pteropodidae; genus Eonycteris; species Eonycteris spelaea. The sequence goes on from PUFA01000036.1 coordinate 662,450, forward strand.
GTTGAGGGGTTGCAGAGAGTGCCTGGCATGTTAATATTGCTAATGGATTCTTGTGCTGAAAGCATATAACGTAATTCATTACATGTTATATGACTTCCTGGCACAGTACATAGGAGGCCTCTTGAAAATCAAATTATTCATATGTTATTGGCTCTGGAGCTACATAAAACTTTAGTTTTCATATAATCATTGATTTAAGGAACCTCTTCTTAAGAAAAAATTTTAATAAACTTGAGAACTAAAAGAATCACCTATTTCCTAAACAGATGTCATTATTTTCCTTGTAAATCAGACCTTGCTCTCAAGTTCCATGTTAGTTTATAGTGACACAATCCTCCTAGGCACTTGATGGCATCTACTGTCTTTCCCACATTCCCAGTGTCCACAGAGAAGTTCGCAAGTACCTTCCTCATCTCCGTGTAGCTAGGGAACAGGTAATAGCTTCTTAACTTTTCTACCAAAAGCATAAACTTGAACTCCTTTCCTATGGCATTCCAGGCACATCCCAACTTGGATTCATTTCACTTGCCAGCATAATCTCTCACTACGACCCCTAAGCATAGCTGATCCCTAAATAAGTTAAACAAACGTTCATAGCTCTATGTCATCTCATATAGTTCCCTGAGTCTGAAATGCTAAAATACTATTATCTCCTTCCTTCTGTTCCATCCTCCAGTGCTCAGTTCAACTGGCACTCCCTGAGTTAACTGTATCTCAATACCATCGGCAGGAACCCCTCTACCTTGCTCCCACCTTTTCCTTGTTTATAATAAAATTTAAAATATTTTATTATTATTATTATTATTATTATTACTGTTATTATTGTTAAGCCCCACTATGTGCCAGATGCTTTGCTGAGCAAGCACTAACTCACCTAATCATCACCATTATTATTCCATTTTACAGAGACCTCTACAATTAACCCATTTAAAGCCATGCAGTTAGGAAATGGGGAATTAAAATCTTTTAAAGCATTCTGCCTGACACTACAGTTGTATTCATAACTCTGTCTCTCTATTGAAACTGTAAACTCCTTGAGATGATGGGTTGGGTCTCTCTAGCTCTTTAGCCCCAGTGTCTAGCACTGTGTTTTGTGCATCATAGCTGTTCAGGTTCTTCATTGAATAAACAGAAAGGAGGGTGTGGAAGTTTGAGAACTCTAATATAGGTTTCTTACACCGCTTCTTTCTTTCCTACTATCTGCCTCCCAAGCTCATTCATACTGGTTACAAAAACTGCATATAATCCACAAAGCAGAAGCTGCAGGTGTCACAGAGCTCTGAGACCTGCATTAGCTGAACTATCCGGAGAAGTGAGGCTGTAGAAGTACCACATGATGAGCAGCCTAATACAGGCTCAACACTTGAGAGTCAGCTAGAAATATTGCCACAGTTTGAGCTAATTTCCACACAACTAGTGACAGTTTTGTCTAAGCTGCAAGCATCCCAGCCCTCCAAGCATTACTACCACAATATTTATTGAGCAATAACAATTGCTAGATGCAATTCAGAATGTTAAATTGAACATCATCTTTACCCAGGAGGCTGGTAATTTAAATTCCACAGACCTATAGAGATATAAGGAGTACCCCTGGGTACTGAATTAGGCACTCAGCAAAGATGCATTAACTAACTCAGGCTGAGATGAGAGCATTTAGTGTGCTAGAGTAGTGACTTGCCATATAGACCTTAGTGTCCCATACAAGTTAGTACAGCTTCTAAATGTGATTGATGCTCTAACATAGTTTATGATGTGAGATCAAAGATGTAGCCAAGGTTAACCTTAGAAAAAGACTGTAGCAGAGCTACAAATATAAATCTCACCTCTCCTAATAGCATCACCTTCTGCTCTCTGGTATGTGCCCCCTTTATTCCACCAAGCTCCATCTCATTTCTAATTTCAACTAATCTCAGCTAAACATTTAACTGGCAATGGGCCAATTAATGCATTACATTTTAAAGTTAATTTTAATTTTGATCAAAGTAATACATGCACATGGTTTAAATGGCAAAACATGACAAAAAACAGTCCTCTAACCCACCCTTTCCCAACCCCTGTTCCTGTTTCCTTGTGGTAACCACTTTCAATTCTTTTCACTGTTTCTTTTGCTATTTATATCCATTTTATAAATAATGTGTTTTACTGTTATTTCTTGATTTTTTCATTTTAAACATTATTTACTTCCTTCCTTCTATGGAAGATGAGAATCACCTCTCTTAACACAGCCCCATGCAAATGCCCATTTCCCTGTCTCCAACTTCCCAACTTAACTATAGCACAATTTTAGGTTAAATCTATAATCAAAGTTTGCATATATATGAATCTATTAATATTGCTTATAGTTCAGTCATACAGTGGGGCTTCCCTTTGCCATCATCCTGGGAACTTTCTCGTATTAGATCCCTCATCGTTTTTGATGTCACGCCTTCCTATTTCTTATTTTACTTACTCATTTCATGGAACATATCCTTCCATATTTTTTTCTGAAAAAGAGTACAGGGGAGTCACGCTGTTGAAACCTCATATATCTGAAAACACACTTATCCTCATGTTTAAACAGGTATAGAATTTTAGTTTGTTAAGCATTTTCTCTCCAAATCTTTATAGCATTCCTCTAGTTTTCTAGTTTTAAATATTTAATATACAGAGAAATTGAGATCCAGTGTAGCCAGTGGCAAAACAAGGCCTCCAGATCACATCTAATTCTAAGCCCAGCAATATTTTCCCCTTTAATACCCAGCCTCTACTTACACTAAAGTATAAAAGGATAAAATGAAACTACTTCCAGCAGTGTTTGTAATTAGGTAAAGGGCTCATTTGAAGATCTAAAGCTTGAGTCAAAGGAGTAAAGTTATAATGGTAAAATAATTGATGATATGTAGTTAATTTGAGGGACAGGACCTCTCAAATCATAGAGCATAACTTCTATTTTTATCCAATGCGTCAAGCTGGTAGCATATCCTAAAGTTTCTGGGGACTCTAGAAATTAAGTGTTGGGAGACAGTTTTGCATGGCTCACTCACATTTCTGCACATCTTACAAGGAGAAGCACTGACTGCTTTTGTTCTGAACTATTTTATGATGTATGTGCAGTGAACAGTCATAGGAGGTACAAAGAATGTCTTGCTCTGGAGCAAAGGGCAGGTTTTACTTTCGGCCCGGAAAATAGTGTCTCCTGGAGGAAAAGGCAGACATGCTTAGTGCCAATGATAAACAATATGGGTTCCCTAAACTCGGTATTGCTCACCTGTAATACTCCTCATTGCATGTGCAGGTGTCACCTGATCCTCTTCACATTGCCCAGCAGGAGTTATAGCTTGGGAAACTGGCACAAATGCTGATACTTTGGTTACTGCTAGTGCTGTGAGTAACAAACTGTCCTTGGTTTCTGACCCAGGAGTATCGTCTTTCTGCTAGCACCTGTGGAGAGCAGGTTGAAAGCTGACAAGGTCCTTGCAATCTGCGAGGTCAACCAAGGGTTGCCTCACCTCTGCAAACTCTCCTAAGAATGGGGATAATCTATGGAAATGCAAATGATTATAGCAGGATGTGTAGGCTGGGTGGGGATAATCTTATTTTAGCCAGCAAATGTATGCTCTTGTATAAAAGCAACTTGCAAAACTAAAATCGCTCTCTACTCCATCATCGGTGGATAGTAGGCCTCCCAATCTCAGCTTTCTGTCTTCTTTCTTTCTCAATCTCCCACCGTTCCCACTCAGGTTTATTTTCTAGAGCCGTGTGGGACATGGCAAGATTTACCACTTGCTGGACACGCAAGCACCCATGAAATTGTGGCAGGCGAACTTCCTGGCCTGCAGGTAGGATACAATTTCAGACCCTTTTCAGTAACTGAGAGAGATGTATCCAAAAATATTTAGAAAAACATTTTGGGGATATATGAATTAAAAAGAGTTTCCTATTTTAAAAAATCTTTTGGCTTGGGAATACAGAATTCAAACCATAGTCTAGGAGTCCAGAAATTAAATATAATTGATATTTGGCTCCAACAAGTTAAATATTTTTGCAATGTACTTAAAGTACCTTCATGTTTCTTATTAACAGTCAATATTTCTATAAGAAAACATTCCCTGTTTTTTCAGAGTTCTTCACAAAATATTTATCCTCTAAGATATCACTATTTGGGAGGCAACAGGAAGAAGAATACCTTACAATTAACTGAAACCTTCTAAGAAATATTTCAATTATTCTTATAGACCAAAATCACAATAAAATCTCTCAAATGTATTAGAAACCGTAACTTGAGCTAAATCATATCAGGAAACATCTTTCAAATACATTCATTTCTGCTTTTGGCATCGCGGGCAAACCACTGACTGCATGAAGGCTGTGAACTCTGACTCTGTAAAGTGCTTTATGTTCAGTGTTACTGCAAATTAATTTTCCTCATCGTATCGCACTTTAAATACCCAGAACAAAACATAATGTCAAGAAGAAAACACCTATGTGCCATCATGCAGTCCTGACCCAATAAGAACAGTTCAGAGCCAGACATATATGAGAATCAGTCCCTTAGACACTGTAATTCTAAAAAATCCATTTATTTTGCTATCACCTCCCCAAAGTCATCTGGTATAGAAAACTATAAGAAGGTTCTAAGATGAACCAAAACATGGTGGAATTCTGCTGAACTCGATAAACTTCTGCTGAAGCTGTGAGGAAAGGGAGAAGTACACAGATTACAGATGCAGGAGAATGCTGTTCATACTCTGGCTCTGTCTGACCAGTCATGAGGTTTTGAGCACATTTTTTTTTTTAACCTTTCCCGAGTTCAACTTCTTGGTCTGAAAACTGGCTGTGGTAATACCCAACAAGATTGTTTTGACGATCATAGATGATGTTATGTGCAAATGTCTGACACGTAAAAGACTCCTCATAAGTATCTGTTGAGTCCAAATGATAGAGCAGGCCTGGAGCAGCGCAAGGCCTTCCAGATCAAGATCATACCGCATCCTCCAAAACCTGAAGTCTCTGCCTACTTAAGAGACAATCTTTTCCTTAAGTAAAGTACTTTTTCATAAGGTTAAGAAAAGTTAACCTCTTGTCTGAGATTACTGTATTAAGATGAAGGGGAAAAATAGGTGTGATACCTGCTAATAAAGAGCCTTGAATGTCAAATAGGGAATTAGGGCTTTATTCCAAAGGCTATGAGGAATTGGTTACTGTTTCTAAACTGGAGAATGACAGCTTAAGGAAAATACTCTGATCACAATGGATAAAATGGTTTGGTGGCGATTGAAGAGTACAGTAGGAAAGATCTGTTAGGAGGCGATTTAAATGTTCCAGAGCAGAGGCATCAGACGTTCAAGTAATGGTGGTAGTACTGATGGTCCTGATATGAAGTTAAACAATCTCTTACTGGCTATAAACCATGGAAAATGAGTAAAGAGTTTACCCTTCAGATGATAGTGTGTTTATCATACATTAGTGCCAGCAACCACTCACAAAATAATTCCTTCAAGTAGTTAAGTTAATATTTTTACATGCTGGTCTTAATGTGTATAAAAATGCATCTTGGTTGAAAACAGACACTTTTAAGCAAAGTTTATTTATTCTAATACAAACTCTTCACTTTTGAGGGAGTAAGATAGAAAAATTATCTTAAAAGTACAGTATATGAATTTGAGAGCTCAATGAAACAAAGTCAGAATTGTGGCTTATGCTTTCCGTTTATAGACGTGTCAATAAGTTTTTTATGCAATTAGAATAGAAAATGGCTAAGAATAAACATACGCGAAGTATTCTCTGCGTGAAAGCAGAAGGCTCGCCAGTTGCGGCTCCATTTCAGGTTGTGCAGGGCAAAAGAAATCATCTCATTATTTGTGTTCCATTAATGGCCGGAAACGCATCCTCTCAAATACTGCCATGATTTTCAGCAAGCAAGATCATTTAGGTTTGCCATCTCAGGGGCTATTAAGAAATATTGGGTGGACATTACTAGGTTCGTGTGTTCACTTCTTTCATTTTTCTCTTTGCTGACCAAAGGACATCACAAATCATGATGTGCAACTATGCCATCATTACAAATTTATGAGAGAAATAAATGACTTCATTGGTGGATTTAAAAACACAGAAACCTTAAGTAGATGCTTTCCTCAAAACAGAATTCCATCTCTCCCTCCCAAACCTGATCTCTCTCCAACTCCCTCCTTGGACCCTATAATGCTGATCCAGAAAAAAACAGATTTTTTTTTTAAGTTTCACATAACCTACCACTATAATATTCAATTCTTCAAGCAAATTCATAATTGTATTCGATATTCATCTTCTTAAGAGAAAGTTAAGGTTCGTGGAAAATGTCAGTTCCCTCATGATAAAGAAAGGGGTCTACAAGCTCATGAGTTAGGTAAACCATGCCTTCCAATGTATGATAGTTTTAATCAACTACATCTCAAATAGTGAGGAATAACTGAATATTTTTAGTATGGAATTCTCAAATAGAAACTTGGAAGAGTTAAATTGGCCAAGAAGGTCCAAGGGAACCTAGTTTAATTAGGTATTGAACAACTATTATGCCAAATGCGTAGTTTTAGTAAATCTTCACACAGCCTTGAAAGTCAGCGAGCCTAAAAAAGTCAATGACTGGTAAGACAACCAATCAAGCTAATAGCAAAACCAAGTCCTCTCAGTACTTGAATAATGAGGATGAGAGAAATGAGTGGAAAGAGGAGGAAGGTGGTAGACTGCAAGAGGTGGCCCACAATTCCTCCCATTCCTGTGTGTGTTGTGTACCATGATGCTGTATCGCATGGATGATCCTAGGCTAGCCTACTGATGGTGACAGATGTGTCCTACCACACCAGCACACACAGAGCACACCAGACATGAACAGACCCGTCCTAGACCTTCTGGCCCCAGCTGAGCCAGTTTTTGCTCTTTTTTTTTTTTTTGATAAATTTGCCATGTTACAGTTTGTAATTTAAGGTGCACAGTGTTACTTCAATGCCTGTGTATATCATAATAATTGCCATTGAAGCAATATTTGTCACATTACAAAATTATAGTACTGTATTGTCTATAGTCCTTACATGGTGTTCATTAGATCTCTACAGCTTATTTACTACTCATTACGAGTTTATACCCTTAAATACCATGGATCTTATCTCCTTATCCTCCCCAGGAACTGAACCAGTTTTGATGAGAAAGAACACCCTGCCAACCCACAAAACGGTGAGAAATACATCTCTGTGCTCGTCCAAAGTTTGGGACAGTTTATTACATAGCAAAAGTTAACTGATACAGAAAGTGGTGCTAGGACTGGACTGCTGCTGTAACAGCTTAAAATATGTAGCGTTTTAGCTTTGGGGCCAAGCGGTAGACAGAGACTGGAAATGTGGCAAAAGGATGTTAGCCAAAATTGGACAAAATGGTGAATAAATGTTGGTAGAGGCTAGAAAGTTAGGGAAGAACTGCTACAACGCCCTGAAAAAATGGCAATCTGTGTTACATAGTAGTGAAACAATGACAAAGCTGTCGTCTACGATAATTTGGAAGACAGAGAACTTACCTAATGAATTTGCAGATTTGGCTAAGCAGAATCCCAGGCAAAATGTTGAAGGAGCAAGGGTTGTTTTTTTGTTTTTTTTTTTTTTTTTTTTAATCGCATCAGGTACAAAAAGAGAACTGTGCAGTTTTCCTGTGCAATTCATAGGCAATATAAAGGAGCCAGGACCTGAGAGTTTGGAAAATGAACTATTTCTTATCTCTGGTCTCTCTACCCATTAAAAGAGTCTCAAGGTAAGAAATGACATCAGGGTAAAGGTTCACATCAACGGTGCGGCTGAAAGGCCTTCGTCAAATCACTGCTTGGTGTAAGGTAGTGCCTAGAATTGTAAGGATGTCGTAGCAATGTGACATGCAGCCCGAAGCTGAAAGTGTCCGCAAAGAGTGGTGACGTGGTCTTTAAGACAGAGGAGGCCCAAATGAGCTGCGTAGGAAGCCCATAAGCTTTAAAGAGAGTTGTACTAATAAAATCCTGCCCAGCTTGGACTAAAGCAATTCAAAATGGAAAGATTTCTCTGGATCCCCTTTTCTACTGCAAGAAGCAGGCTGAGAAAACAACCCTGGTTATAAACAGGAGCTATCCTTTTTTTAATTTGAACATGAGCTATTTTTTATTGAAAAGAAGAGTGCCTCATAGGGAGAGGAAAGAGCCCAGAGGGCAATAAACCCCCTTCCTCTGAGAAGACCCGCACAGGACAATAAGCCAAGAGTCAATTCCGGAAGAACTGAGCCCTGACCTGCCTCTTGAGTAGAGGGAACCCAGTGATGCCAGGCTCAACATTGGATTTGCTATGGACAGTTTTTTTAGGTATTAGCAAAACTTTATTACTCTGTTACTTCCTAAGAGTTTTAGCATATAAAGTGCTCCAGGGGTGAGGGCTTGGTCCCTGGTGATGGAATGGAACCACAACAAATTGTCCACTCAAAACTTAAGATCCTTCTTGTATCTCAAAAAGGTGGTAACGTTCCACATTAAAACTATGTTGCATACCCATTTCAATCAGTAACCTTTGAATTTTATATTATCAGAATAATAAGCTTTGAGGAAGATCTTGCCAGTTTCACTTATTTTAATTGCAGATTTTTCTTCCCTGATCAGATCTATATATGCTAATGTTTGGGCCCCAAATGCTCATGTAGGGTTCCTACTGTATCTTTTATGTTGAATAGAAAGGGATTTGTGTTGGTAGTTCCTGGGGGAAAATAACAGACTCTCTGAAATTAGTAATTATTAACTATAAACAGAAATATCACAGCTCTTCCTGGAATTGCACCTCCTTTTTTTTTTAAGTCGCTTCCATCATACATGTCAAAGGGCCATTGAGAAAGCAGCAGCAAATCATGCTATCTGGCTAGGTTCAAGAGCACAAGGTTCAGGCCTAGTGTCCTTGGCAATAAGATTAAGGATTCAAGAAGCCAGGAAGGTGGGACTTCAATGGCGGTGTTTATTGCAGTTACTCTGTCCCTGTCACTATTTTACATAGAGTGTGAGGTCCGATAACTTGAAGAGGAACTGCACCTGAGAAGCTACATTCAGGGAGCCTCATCTACATCTGGACCAGCTGCATATCACAAAATCCTAGACTCCAATCCTGATACTGTAGGATCAAATTAGTGGGCTTGGCACGGGGTGTTCCTGTGATGAGTGAGCATATTTTACAAGTTGGAGAAACGTGAATGATTCATGGCCAGAACATAGATTGGCAAGTTGCAAAAAATGGCTACATATTCCTCTCATCCTTGAACGCAAACCCTTTTGCCATGTGACTTGACATCCAGCCCATCAAGAGGTGGAATCTGTTTTTCTACTCCTCAAATCTGAGCTGCCATGTGACTTACTTTAGCCAATAGCACATTGGCGAACACATAAATAGAGGCTTGAAAAGTGCTGTACTTTAAGCTTCCTCTCTGTTGCTGCTTGGAATCTTTCTGCCACCTCATAAAGGAGGCGAGGCCCGCCCGCTCAGTGACGAGAGCTACGTGGCTGTTATCCCAGCGACACAAAGCAACCCTCGGTCACAGCAGGGAGGCTGTCCTAGACCACAGCCAGCTTGGCCAAGCTAGTCCATACCAGAAAACCTCCTAACACCCCACAGATATAATAGATGTTGTTTAATTCACTAAGTTTGGGTACGGTTTTTACACCCAAAAATTCAATGGATAAAAGGGGTTCTTCCTTAAAAGTTTGTGCTTTAGGAAGTCTGTAGCAAGAGCAGAAAAAATAAAGGAACCTGTGATGCAGGAGTGAGATGTCACAGAAAAGTTTCTAAAAGAAAATGGAAAGAGTAAAGCAAGAGGCAGATTGAAGAGAGGAAAATGAAAGACAATTTAATTGACACATTCGGAATTTGACTTTTAAAGTAAAAACTATGTGGGAATCTAGACATATTCAGTTCATGCATCAATCGTTTTACATGCTACAGTAATGGACAACTGGAACTTTCATCCCCAACCTAAGGCAAGTAGATCATTAAGCTATATGCATTGGTTCCATAATACTAAGGCAGAAAAATTATTAAATATTAATCAGATTATCTTATTTCCCTGAGTCTTGCAATTAGTCAAGAATGTATTTTAACTAGATTACTTTCGACAGGCCTCAGGACCTTTCCACTTGCTCTTCTGTCTGGAACACTCTTCCCTCACTATTTCCGCACCTCAACTGTGACCTGTTGGTGATGCTCTTCCTGACCACCCTTTTTAAATTGTCAACTGCTTCCTATTTCCCTTCCCTGCTTTACTTTTCTCCAGAGTTAAAACCCTCTCATGTAACTTATTTACTTCCTCGGCTAATTATATTTCTCCCCACACTATAATATAAATTGCGTGAAAGCAGGGATTTTTCTGTTTTTCTCATTATTGTTCCCAAATACCCAAATAGTGGCCTTATGGTAGGCCCTCAATAGATATTCATTCATTAGAAGAATAAGTGCTTTTGTCCTTTCATTTTTATTTGGTACTATATTTAGCTGACACTTGTGGTTTTCAAGTGTCTGCTAATACAGTAACAAAACAAAACAAAAAACAACGTGCCTTTAAATGTGGTATCCTGTTCCCAGCAAGTCAGTGCTTCCAAAAAGAGGTAAAACGTGAATATGAATAGAGCCACTTGCTCAGAACCTCGTAAGGAAATAAGAGAACTCCTGCAAAGCTCCTAAAATGATCAGCTTGTGCCTGAAGCATGAGATTCTATTACCACTTAGTATTCATAACTACAGTATTATGACTGCCATAAAATCACTAGCCCTTTCTAATTCATCCATTGACTAAATCTATGACCTCCCAGGGTGGTAAATTCCACAGGTTGGCCATATCTTTGGTGAAGAAATATTTTCCTTATGCTATTTTTATTCTAAATTTATATCAGCCATTAATTTTGTAGAATGAGTGACCCTTGTCTTAAGAGTTGGAAGACACAAAATTAAGCAAATTGAGCCTGCAATAAGAATGTCATTTTAGTCATTTTGTGTGGTCATGTTCCATTTATCATATGAACATGTGGCTGTAAAAGAAGAGAATGAATAGCTAATTATTTTCCTTTTAGGTTTTACCTTTATGGGAGGATAGAAAGGAAATGTTACGAGAGAGGGGGAAGGAGGAAAGGAAAATGAACAAACAAAAGGATATGAGACCCAGATCGTGGACTGCTATATTTACTTGGTTTTTTTTTTTTTTAATTGCTATGGTCTAAGATAATAAGATAAAGGAAATTGATTTAATCAGTTTTAAAGCTGAATTATTCCTGGGAGACCACAACAAGCATTTGACTACTTTTATCCCTTAAGTTAGAAGCAAATGAAAGAAGGATTTGCTTTTGACAGAATCTTATTCTTAAGGCTAAGGTTGTCTTTAAAATCTGTTAACAAATATTTTCTAATATAATTACTGCATGGGATTTGTGTGTGTGTGTCATTTTTCACAGGCTATAGTCCATTTCATGGAAATGTGTCAAGATCAGCTAGTTCGCTGCCTGCTGCATGATTAATCAGGGTAAGGGCCTCCATAGGATTAAGCCTTGAAATGAACAGGGATTGTTTTTGTTTGTTTGTTTACTTAGCTTTGATAATTCAGAAGATCTTTCCTCACGGTACTAATTACAGATTTTTTTGCAACAACACAGATTCTCCATTATTTAAGGTTAGACTTCCAGTTAATTCTTTTAAGGATAATACACAGTTTTAATACAGAACAAGAAACAGTGGACATATGAGTGCAAAACAGTGAGGTATTTTGCCACCTGAGGTTTTTAGGGAATAAAATGTGTGCACACTGATGAACAATTAATTTTCCAAATGATAATACATTATTAATTAATGTCTACGTTGGCACACATGCATTAGAAAAATAATCATCATGGCTAGAAAAAATTTTACGATTGTATGGTATAACTTAAACATTTTACAGAAGAAATGAAAGCCTGAGAGGTGAAGTGATGTGTTCAAGATAACAGAGCTACTGAGTGCAAGGCAGACAGGTGGGGCAGTCATGATGACTTTCATCAACAGCCAACGATTCTGCCTAGGTCATAACACTTTGAAAGAGGAGGACCCTCTGACATGTTACTGAAGGCTGGGCAATTTAAGATATCATCCCAGGCCTTGTTTGCTCAGGTCCAGAGACATCTGCTCTTCCTCCAGATCCAAAACACTAGACAGACTATTCCACCCTGGGCATGATCAGTGGGGAAAGCAACTTATAAATTTACAAGGAAAGAGTTTAGGTCGTGCTCCTCCCTCCATGATGCTCCCGCTAAAGGATGAGTAGAGTAAGTCTTCTCAGCAGTGTGCCCTTCAACGCATATGACAATGCTGATGAGTACGTGGATCTAATATATACTAAAATTACTTCCCAAAACATGTGATTCCGGTTTTCTTTATATTATGGCACATAATTATAACTTCAGTTCGCATCTTATGGGTCTGACAAGAAGCATGGAATCATGCCACTGTTGCTTCTACTATTACTAATTCTCTATTCTTTAGAGATATTTCTATGCTTTGGGTGTCATTCTGTCACATTGAGTATGTTGTAATGAGCATATTTATGAGTCCAGCCACTGGGAGTGGGAACTAATGTATTATGTAGCCTTGCACCTCATGTGCAGCTGAATTATAACGCAGACCTTAACAGCCAAGAAGTCTGTATTCAGAGAAAAAAAAAAAGAATTTCAAAACATAAACCATGTTCTTGGCACTAGCCTCGAATACTGGACATTCATAACCCACAAATGCCCAGACTATAAATTCGCAAGTTGCATTAATATGGCAGTAAAAGTCATTCTTCTGAAAGCTGCACTTGTAAAATATTTATAAATTCACATGGTTGTTCCTGGCAAATAACTACATCTGTCAGCTCTGTCTTTTTGTTCCCAATGCAGCAGGGTTGGTGTCCTATGTAATTCACAATATGTTCATAAAATATATTTTGGAAAAATCAAGACGGAAGATATTTTGTTCTGGGGAAAATATATCTGCTCCTACAAAGGTTTAAGGTGTTGCTATTTGATCTCCTGAGGTTTTTTTTTCTCATTAAGCCTTTTTCTCTGAACAAGTTTTCATTTTACGGGACTTATCTAGTTTGCAAATTAGCACGCTAACTCCTGTGGGGTAGTCTTAAAAATCCCACATTAATATGTACAACACAGCGTACTTTTTAAGTCCCAAGGTCAATATGTATCAATGTCACACAGTGAAGGAATTTTCTATGTAAATTGTTATCTCCCTATAGTATTTAGGAGAGCCTTTACATAAGGAGCTCTCTAGATAGACTTGTCTGGAAAGTTGTTTATCTGTTTATTTTTAAGATAGGAGAAAAATAAAAAGAGAAAAGACACCAGACTGCATTTCCATACAGATATATGCCATCTAGGGTTATTCTTTTGAACCCACTGTTTCTGAAAAACACAAACAAACAAAAAAGCCCTCCAAAATCATACCTACTAACAGGCTGAGTACTTGACAACAAAATGTGCTATTGTATTTATATTTGCATAATTTTTACTGTCGTCTACCTTTTGCTTTCCTCTCCCACCACAAAAGATATTTAGATTATTTATAATTGAAATATATTTCATATACAGACAGAACGGTTAAAGATGAAATCAAAGGTCCTTAACTTTTTCTGGGTAATGCATCCCTTTGAGAATCTGATGAAAACTTGGAGCTTCTTCTCCAGAAAAATGTGATTTTACATGCACACACAACACACACTTTTGAGCACAAATTCAGGTGTTCTGAGACCACCAATACTATTTCACAGACCACCGCAGAGGAAAGAAAGAAAATGTGTATCAGGAAACTAGAATAAAATTATCAGTCAAATTAAGCATTGAATTTAGCTCTAATTTCTTTAGCCAAAGCAAAAGAGAGAATTCAATGGGTTGTACTTCTCAGTATTTAAGAGAGAAACACACACCAGGTTTTCAGGAAACACATTTTAGGAGGAATCTGTCAGGTGGATGGATCTCTAATTAATTATTAAATACTGACTGAACAATGTCTTTAGCTGCAGTTTTGCAAAGGTGCAGAACTATTTTTCACATGGCCATTTCTACAGTGTTCCCTTAATAAATCCTAAGGATATCCTTATTAAATAGTAATTTTTATGAGCAGTTACACCAACTGAGCCTGGGTAATCCAGCTTCTGTATCTGACCTGACATAGCAGTAAGTGATCTTCCTCTAGAGAAAGCTCCAATATTCATAAGGCACAATGTACCTGCAGTGGCCTTCCCTGAACTACAACTAAGAAGCTGCAGCATCAGCAAGGCCTCCTGGGAAACTGTGCAGCCTCACCAACCCACACAACCCACACAGCCTCATGTAGAATGAAGGTGGCTCTAAGTAAGGTCCCAGGAAATACTTGAGTTTAAGAGACAGAACTAAAAACTATAAATAGGTTACAGTGGAACTGAAGTCTTGCCTGATTGATTTCTGCACACTGTGGAGAATCCTACAGTGTATGAGTTAATCTTTTTTCAGCCATAAGGTATATCAGTTAGGTATATCACCTGGGAACGGAAGGGAACTGACTCAATACCAACTAGTCTATCTCTGAGGAAAAGAAGAACTGGTCAGGGAAATCCAAAACTAAAGAAGGAGGAGTATTATTAAATCACTAGATAAAAATGGATTGCCTAATTATACTGATCCAGCAAATCTATTCTGGTGATTAGCAGACCAAATCATATCCACGTACACTTTTTTTTTTCATAAAAGCCGTCATATTTCTTTACGCTTCTTTAAGGCATTAGGGAATGTTGTCTTACCAAGCCAGAAGAGCAAAATTTCTTGTTAAGATGCTTAAGACAGAAAGACCTAGAATCATCTGTATAAATAATGTCAAAATCGCCATCGATTCCTTCCATGAATGGAGGAGTGGGACTGGGGATTTACTTTGTGGAATTCCGTTAATTTTACACTTAGCATAGCATATGAAAAGAGCTTCCGACATTTGGGCTTGGAGGACTGAGCTGCATATTCATACCATTGCCTGGGACACATTCAGTGGCTAGAACATTTTTAGAATGGCAGCCTTTCTCCAGAACTTTCTTTTGAGTGACATCTGGGGTGAATTAAGTTTCTGTTCAGTTTAGCTACAGATGTAGAGGTGTAAATGTGCTTTCCAGGAACTGTGATTATATGGTTATGATGTAGACCACTTTTATTGGGAGCTCAAGTACCACATTTCCAGAAATATGAAGAATGACAGCAAGGAAAAAAGCCTTTAGAGCTTAAATTACAACCACATCTAATGAACTCAGAGGTGTTTTTTACTTACTAGGGTATTGCTTTTCAACTCCTGTAGCTTAAATGAATCTAGTGATCATAACAGTAAATATGGGTTCCAAAGGTATCCCAAGAGGTATCATTAGTCACATATTACATCCTTTTCTAATTTGTACACTTTCCTTGTTTCAGGGTTTCACAGGACTGCTGAAACCTCCAGAATTTCATGTTTCCCTCAGCAGTCTACAACAACCCTTAGTCTGAATGACATGTATTATTTCCTTAGCAAACATGTGATGTGGGAAGCTTAGTAAAAGATTTATTATAAGAAACAGCTCAATGTTTTATTTCCTCCCTTAATTGAATACATTATTGCTCTGTGTTTAGAAATGCTGTGTTGATGTATTACACCTCAGAACAACTATGCACATGCCATCTGCAGCGGGAAGGTTTATTAGACTACAAATCAGGATACAGATGTTGGAGGGAAAGCTATGTATGCTAAGTCGCAACACATTACAGCACATTTTAAATCTATAAATCATGGTGGTCTGGCAGGTTTTTACTTTTAAAAAATTAGATATTGGTACTTATGAAAACGAAAGAACTGAAGCCCTCTCTTTCATCATACATATGATAGTGATAACCACTGAGGTGGTTGCTCTGTCCCTGTACATGGGGAAAAAGGACTAAGTAACTTTGAAAAAAAAATCTCACCTTCTAATTCCTCACTACTAGTGTAAAAGATCCATATTTAAAGTCACACTCTAAAGCAAATGAGCAGATAAAGCTTCCGGGAGTGTAAATGATCACATCTTTATTGATCTATTTCACAAATTTAAATTTTCATCCATTTATTCTAAGAGCATTTATTGAGTATTTGTTACATGCTAGGTGATACTGAATTCTAGGGTTTCATTAAAATGAGACTCACTTGTATTATTTTGATACAAGAGCAGTTGTTGAATTTTCCTTTTTTTCTCCAACTATGTCATTCCCCAGGCCTATTAATGCACAGACCGCTTCCAGAAATTTTACAAGACTACACCAGATACTTCATTGGTCAAAAGGATTAACAGATGAAGCTTGGCCAGTGCAGCTGAGAGGACTGCTTTCCTGAGAGATGATGTGCTTCCCTTCCATTAGATTCTCAAAACTATAACTCAATTGTATCAATCTTAAATAAATAGAATCTAGGATGCTCACACTTTCAAGAGGGATTAGTGTTCCGTAGATTTATTGATCTTCTGCACTCTTCTTAAAGCATCCAGGGTAGTCATTAACAACACTTTATTCTGATCTACTTGCCTGTCATCTGAGGCTCTTCCAGCTCTCTACAAATACATTTGCGCTTTATTCATCATGCTTATTCTATAGATAAAGACCTAACATTACTGGCATTTACAATCGAGAGGCTTGAGATTTTTAAAAATTAGATTAGATATGCCTTTTAAATAGGGTGTAGATTTTCAAGATAAAGCAGTCTTCTCCTGCCCTGAAAATATTCAGAAAAGAGTCTGCCTTTGGTTGAGCAGCACAGGCAAGGGAAATGATTCAAGAAACCACTGTAAAATGCATGTCACCAGGAAAAGGAGAACAACTTATTTCCTATTAAGCAGAGTCAAACGGATGTTTATTATTGACCATATATCACATTTATATAACAATTAAGTTACAAGGCACTGTCATATACATTGTCTCACTTGCCATATGAAGGAAGGTATGTATTCATTTATTCCTCAAATATTTCATGAATGCCAACCAGGTGTCAGGTATTTTAATCTGTACTAGGGACACTAAGGTGAATAAGACATATTCTCAGCAAGCTTACTTTACAGTTGAAGAGTAAAATGTAAACCATTTGGATCATTCTAACATGTTACAATGTAGACATAATGAAGTACTGAGGCAACATGAGGTTACTGGTATCACAGCCTCATTTTACAGAAAAGAAAACTGATCAGTAGCATTAATATTAATAATATAAAGTGGTTTTAACAATTAAATGAAAAACTGTATTGAAGTACTTAGTACGATGCCAGCCCATAATAAGGACCCCATAAATGTTGTGACTAAAGAGGTAGCATAAACTAATAGCTAAGAGCATGGACTCTATCAAACTTTTTAGCTTGGATTTTAGCTCATAATTCTTAGCTATGTGAGTTATTTGATCAATCTAGATCTCAGCTTCCCCAGGGCTAAAATGGGAATAACAATTGTAACCATTTCCTAGGGTTGCTGTGAAATGGTTGTTGTTGTGAGAATTAATTTCACATACACAATCAGAAAAGGTCATCCATGATAAAGATCATAGCTCGGAGGAGGGCTAAAAATTTTAAATCACACCAAACTTCCAGCTAACTTCTCAGAAGATAGAGCTTTCTGGCCCTGAAGAGTGTAACACCCGTAAGTTTCACTATGGAGAGGAGAGCCCCCTGGAAAGAATTCAAGGTAGAAGGCAGCAAAGGATATTTGGCATCTTGAGAATTAGGAGGGGTCCCAAAACAGAGGCAGGGCATGGAAACTGATGGGGATGGGGCTGGGGCAGGGGTCAGAGTAAACAAAGCAGACGGAAATGGCTTTGAGAGGAGGAATATGTCCACGCCTGTACTTTTTCTGGTACTTGGCGAAGGATAATTTTTCCTATATGCCTGATCCATATTTTGCTAAGTGAGGGAACTTTTTTTTGGTTAAAAAATTCTTAAAATGTTATGAATAGAACTTAACTAAGTAAAAGTATCCAAAGTAGTATAATAATGACCTTTGAACATGTTAGGCAGAAACATCTTCTTTTCTCTCATTTGAGTTCCCACAAGGAAACTGCCGGACATGAAACAGAGGCTGATATTGCTCTATAATATGTTTCATCAGACGGAGAGGGTTTTCATGTTTGCTACTCTTCATTCATTTTTTTTGAATGAGTGATTTCAATAATTCTTCTATGCATGACGGGATAGGAAGTGGCTGAAAACAGAGTCCATTACATGGTCCTGAAAGTGAACATGACCTAGAAACATTAATAGTAAGAGCAGTAGTAACAGAACTAAGAGAATTCCACTGTCTCCTAAGCAGTAACCACTATAATACACCCCCCAAAACACCTTTCTGCGTTATCTTTGAAATATGTCTTCTCTTGGTAACTGAACAATAAAGAACCATGGACTTTGAGGGCTGAAAGTAAAGTTCAAATAATTTAATCAAATCCCCTTATTTTAGTGTTGACAAAACTAAGGCCTTTAAACAATTACTGATGTGACAGCATTTAACAGCCAGCTATAGTAAGGGCACTTCTGTCTTGAATTTAGAAAAAAAAAGAACAATGATAACTGCAAACTTTTATTGAACATTTACAATGGATCAAGCACTAGTTGTTTTGCATGGATTATTTCTTTCTTCCCTCACAACAGCCTTGTACAAAAAGTCCTATTGTAAGACAAGTGTCCATTTTGCCAAAAAGAAAATATAAGCCTGAGAGAGATTATTTAATTCTCCCTAGGTCACATAGCTAGAAGAGCCAGAAATTAATAAAAACCCTAGGTCTGCATGAAATCAAAACCTAAGCCCTTAATTATTAATATTGCCTGTGACGACTCAGTGGCAAGGATGCTTGGGCTCTAGTGCCAACTTTAATAATAACCTGAACCACGGTTTTGGAAAGTCACCACTGGTTCTCAATTTCCTAACACTAGAAAGAGGAATCATTTCTGTCCTGTTTGTCCCACAGTGTAATTGTGCGGATGAGATGAGATAGTAGTTAGTAGAGTTATTTTTAAGGTATTTTACAAATGTAAGGAGACATCTAAAACTGGAGAATAAAACATTTGGGTACAAAGAGACATCTCTCTCACAAGCAATAAGGTATACGGATGGTTTAATAGTAGCGAATCAATCCATTTGCTTGTTAACATTTTACTCATGAGTAGCCATGGAAATGTTAGCTGTGACCCCAATATAAAAGCTGTTGTCATTTTTCTGGATAACTAAGCTACTTCATAAGAGTCAGAATTAGGCCTCAGTTTATCCACAGGGCAGGTAGTACAGGTTCGCTGCATCACTGTTTCCCTACGGCAGGGTTTCTCAGCTTCAGCACTATTGCCATTCTGGGCTAGATAATTCTCTGCGGGAGGTGTCTTATGCAGTTAGATGTTTAGCTGTATCCCTTACAGATACCCACTCAGTGCCAGTAGCACCTCCCCCAAACGGATTGTGTCAATCAAAAATATCTTCAGATCCTGGCAAATTGTTCTATTTGTCCTTCCTCAACCCCGACTGAGAGCCACTGCACCAGAACATTAAAGTAACTCCATATTAAGGCACGTGAAATGAGGAAAAGAATTAAGCATGTTGTTTTAAATACTAAGAAACAAAGAAGAGGAAAAAATATATATATGCCCCAAATAGCCAATTCCAAAGTGAAACCAGTCAGTACAAAATTCTGGTGTCACACAGCAGTGAAATTAATAGAGATCCGAGAAGAATAGGAGACACCAACGAAAAATTAGTGACTTTCAGTTTGTGAAAATGACAGGGTTTTTTTTAAATAGATTTATTGAGACACAAATAACAAACCATACAACTCACGCATTTAAAATGAACAATGCAATGATTTTTAGTATATTGATAGATCTGTACAACCAACACTACGATTCAATTTTAGAATAATTCCAAAGAACAAAGGAGTTTTGACCTATGGTGTCAATGCTGCCAGTTTAATGGGTTCCTGTTCTTGTCCAGAGATTACTGACACCCTCTCTTCAGGAGCAAACATCCTAACCAGCAATCACCACATAGTTACTACGATACGAGTTTATTTTACTGTGCGTGGCTAGCTCCCTGTGAAAGAATATACACGTTGTTTCTCTTTGATTAACTCTCAAATGTCATTGTTTATGCTGTAGGCTAATTTATTAAACTCAAGAACATTTGGAAGGAAACATTCTTTAAAGCACTTTATTCCTAACTACAGATCTCTGCTGTGCATCCTTATCACTAAGATTACTCATAACTAGTGCAGCATGTCTAGGCCAGTTCAGAGCCTTAGCAGTAATAACAGAATCTTCTTACTAGCAAAGCTACAACTAGCAAAGGTAACTCTATTGCCTAGGTGACAAGGCATTTATTATTTATTCTGATAGCTATCGAACCAGTCTTTGCATACTTGGATGCATAAGCTTGCAAAATGGAAATTTTTTTCTAAGTTATGTGCTAAACTTTGCATACAGAACAAAAGTTGTTTAAATATATGTGAGAAATTCAAATGTATTTCCTCCATAAAGAAAATTGATCTGTGAACGGTGGTCTAATTTGAGACTGTATAGAAAAGGCAAACACATACCCTCTGACACGCTGCTCAGTCGGTCCCCAACGTCACCCCATCCAAATCTCCTCATTAACAAAAAGTTGTCAGAGTACCTGAACATGATGGAATAATAATGGTCTTTCAACAAAAAATGAAATGCTAAGAAATTCTCTCAAAAAAAAAAAAAAAAGGAAAGAAAAGAAAAAACAGGTTATTCGCTTAGCCCTAAATCAATAAGCCAGCAAAAACTAGACAATATTTGATCTGGCAAAACCTCCTGTGCTTTCAGAGTCAATGAAAAGGAAAAGGAAAAAGAATCTTCCATACTCTTTGTGCATAACAAGAGCACTCATTGAATGATGTTTATATATGACGATGACAGAATGTTAAGGTCGGTTCGTTGCTTGGCATTGGAAGAGCAGTGTCCTGGAGTCTTCCCTCCAGTTCAATTTTAAATAAACAATACTGCTATTAGTTTTCAATGTACTAACTTGGCTCAAACCATGCCATGTTATTGCCATGAATTGTTTTTATATGAAGGCTTCCATAAAAAAAAAAATTACTACAGAATGCTCCACTGGCAGCTAGAGCCAGTACAAGCTAATGCAAGCAAGTTATGCAAGTTAAATAAATATCAGAGAATTGGGTGTGAAAACAATATTAGTCAGGTATATCCATCTGACCTCTAGAACTTTAAAACATCTGCAGAGTAAAGCCAGTTTTTGTCAAGGTCACTTACTATTCAGAAAAAAGCTTTTCAGCTTCAATAAAAATACCCAAGAAACAAAACGAGGGCAAAAAATAACATTCAAATAGGTGTGTTTCATTTTATGCCACTTGTAAGAGGCAGGATTTTCAATCTAATGTGAGATTGCCAGGTCTTTATTCCTCTCTAGAGGCACTGTTCCAAGAAGTTCAAGAGCTTCAGACACAGAAAATATTTAGAAAATGAATGATCACCCATATCATCAACAGTTCTTTGAGAGTTAATGTGGCTGTTACTGGAGGAAGTCTCAACGACCCACTTGCCCCCCAGACAGTTGCCCCACAAGTACTCCTTGGCATATGAAGACTCTCCTACTAGCATTAAATTGGGCATTTTGTCTTCAGAAAGCCCTTTGTTAAATATGCATATGCTGTCCAAAAGGATTAAGACCACATGCTAGATACTTAGATCCACCCTCTCCATCTCCATTTTTCTCACCTTTCTTTGGAAAGATTAGATAGCTAAACACATTTCCTCAGAGCACAGACTCTGGACTCAAAACTTGGCCTTCACTTATTAGTTTTGTGATTCTGGTCAGTTTATATTTACATCATAGCCTTTCCTAGGACACTATGAGAAATATTACGAAAGTGACAGACACAGAAATCAAGCTTATTGGAAACAGAAAAATAAAATGATGGGCTACTGGATCCTAACCAGGGAATTGAAGCAGTCCACAGTTTCTGAGGACTTGTGGCCCCAGGCTAGGAAGGCCAACTTGGTTTCTCAACTATAAAATAAGGATGATACTAATAGTATCTACTTCAAAGGGCTTTTAGGAAGATTAAATAGGAGAAAGAGTCCAAAGTGCTCAGACACACCTGGTACACAATAAGAGCCTGATAGATGTTAGCCGTTTTTGTTTGTAGGTCCTTATGAGGCTCTGGCAGCAGGGAGAGGGAATGGAAAAAGGAGCAGGAGACCACCCAAGGCAATGGCTTGTGTCCTGGCTGAAGAACCCTTTGTCTCTAATTTACCGTGAAAAGAAAAAGAACCAGTAGGACTCTGCAACAGATGCATGAGAGCAAAAGATTAGCCATGGACACCCTTCTAGCTTGAGGTGGCAAAGTTCTGTGGCTCTTGTTGCCCCAAGTCTCCAGGAGTACCCCATCCCCAATCTAGATGCGCAGTCACTTTTGGATCCATCGGCACTTGGGCCAGACAGGGAGCCTTGTCTAAGCTACATCTGTTTCTCTCTGCTCTGGAAACAAAACTCTAATTTGTGATCAGATTATTGGCAGAAATAACAAGGTCTTTATTAATTTGTGATCAGGTTATTGGCAGAAATAAGAAGAAGAAATAAAGAGGGTTAAGCCCCTACCTCAGCCACTGGGAATGAGCTGAACTAGGTTTAAATCAGTCATAGTAATCTCCTTCCCCTTCAGCAAGGATTGGCCAAAGAGTGGGCATATGACCCAATTCCAGCCAATGAGACATAGAGCAAGTCTACTAGGGAAGACTCTTTTCCTAAATAAAAACAAGACTTCACAAGGAAAACATCTCCACCTGTCCTCTCTTTCTGTCCTGAACATGAATGTGGTAGTGGGAGGCATGGCAGCTATATTCTGAACAGGAAAATGACAAAGAAGTTGGCCCTGAAATCATTAGATCAACACAGGCAACTTTCTACCTCCAGACTTCTGCTATGTAAAAACTGCCATTTGTTAATGCATCTACAGGTAAGTTTTATATTTCTTACAGTCAAATGCATTTTGATACAGTGCTCTGTCTGCTTCTTTCTTATCTCTAACTGAACCATCTGAGGGGTGGAATCTAAGCCACTTTTTCTACTTAGCTTTATTTGAACAAAGATTTTAATAATCGACCAGAAGAAACCAGTCTGTTGATCCACTGCTCTAATATAAAAGAGAATAATCATGTCCTGCAATAAGAATTTTGTATCCAACTGGCTTGTAAGTTGAAAACACAGGTTAAGTAGAAAGGTAAACCACATAGTCTCTTAGCTATTTGCTTCTCATCTCTCCCTCTGTAGCTTTTAGCTTCAAAGAAACATAAAGGGATGCCACTCCATCATTTTTGACAGAACAACATTTATGATGCAAAAATATGCTGAAATTTAGTTAATTCTTTGGGTTCCTTGGGCAATTGGAATGAGCCACATGTGTGTCAATGATCTCTTCTCTTCTGTCACCTGCCACCACCCTAACCTATGCCCTCTCAGACATCAATTGCCACAAGCAATATATCATCATTATTATTCTAATACCTTACATATGGATGCTGTTGGACAATATTTCAGAGTGCTTCTACAAATATTCTTTCCCTGAAGGCTCACAGCTCTGCCACTTACCAGCTATATCATTCCCATAGAAAGAACTGCAGAGACTCTGAGGGAAGGAATTCTCTTTTTAAAAGAGGTATCACTTTCTTTCTCCCCTAAGTGTAGCTCTGCTACAGGCACTAATGACCCCCCTATTATCTACTCAGCACTACTCCACTCCTGAGCCAACCTTGACCCAGCAGCAAGATGCCTGGGCCCTAAACTGCTGGGTTGTGTAACTAGTCTTGTTGCCTTTAGCAAATTAAGAATTCACATGCCCACATCTGGCCCCTCTGGTCATCCTCGTGTAAGGAGTTTTTTCTCTGTGACCCAACCTCTGCTATGGTTTTCTGTTGTGATGTTTGAATCCCGTGCGGAAACAAGAATTCTCCTCAAATCTACTGCCCAGCCTTCACCAATATCTTATGGCCACAGACTGAATTTTTGTTCTTAACTGGATTGATCCTCCACTAAAACATAACTGACACAAGCCAGGGAACTTATTGCTATTTTACTGAGCTATACTTTACTTATACAGCACATAAAACAGATTCTGATTGGTTTACAGCAACTGCTTCATAAATATTTGTTGAGTGAATAAATGACTCTGAGAACTGTCCCTAACTAAAAATTTCTACTATGTGCCCTAATCACCAGACCAGACCCTTTGGGTATTAACATCTACATAGGCCTATTTATAGTTTTCTTACTTCTTTAAATGACATCATATGGACTGTTGGACACCTCTTCACCACTGATTTCTTATTTTCATCTTACTTCCTTTTTCCTACTGGCCCACGCAGGTAAGGTCTCAGGATTCTGAACTCCCAGCTGAGACTGCCTAAAATATACCTTGATAAATAAGAGTTTAGAGAGATTATAACACCATAAAAGAGCAGAAGGCCTCAAAAAATAAAAGAACACTAAAAACTAACCTTGTCTCTTGAATTTCTCAAATGGCCAAAAAGTAGTCCACATGAAGACACGATAAACACTATTAGCTATCAAGGAAATGCAAATCAAGACCACAATGAATAGTATTTCACACCTACTAGAATGGTTATAATAAAAAAGAATGAAAATAACAGGTGTTCATGAGGAAGTGGAGAAATTGGAACCCTCAAACATTGCTGAAGGGAACATAAAAGGTACAGTCACTTTAGACAATGGTTTGTCTAAATGTTCCTCAAAATGCTAAACACAGATTTACCATATGAATTAGCAATTCCACTCCAAGGTACATACTTAAGAGAAATGAAAACATAATATGTTCATGCAAAATTTACACAAAAGTTTGTAGCATCATAATTGTCAAAAAGTGAAAACAATGCAAATATCCATCAACTGATAAATAGATTAGAAAATGTGGTGTATCCATAAATGAAATGTTATTCAGCAATAAAAAATGAATGAAGGAGGATTCTGGGAAGATGGCAGAGTAGAAAGTACCAGAAATCTGTCTCCCCACCTAGACAATAATTACACGGCATAATATATCTGATGTAACTATTCTGGAACTTTGGAATCTAGTGAAGATTTGAAACATCCCAGGGAAGACTAGAATTGATAAATTGCAATTAATTTCAGTCAATTTCACCTCTTAGCACAGTAGTAGCTACCCATCCAAACCCTCTCAGCCCAGATAGTGGTACATGTATTACTGAGGCAGAGAGGCCACCCTGTAGGATTCAAGGTGGGCAAAAAAGTACTTTTTCCTTGAAATGACATGGATCTTGTGCTCTGATCACTAATTGCTGCTTTTGATCACAGAGGTAGAGACAAAGAGGTGGTGCCCATTGTTGATGTACTTTCCTCCACCATTGCAAGCCCCTTCTCCCTTGGGCTGAAGTGGCTTCCTGGGGGAGTTAAAAGGCCAGTGCCTCCCTACCTCATTTTACCTTTTTCCCCTTGTGTAACCCAACCATTGACGAGTAGGACATTCAAAAGCAACTGCATATTAAGGAAAATTAGAAAGTCACCATTATGCTCAGGACAGACCCAGAAAAGACTTGAGAAGGCCTTAAGTTTACACCTCAGGTTGATCCTTGCAGAGACAACCTACAACAATTAAAAAACAAAAAACAAACAAACAAACAAACAAACAAACCAAAAAAAGCAAACTCTGGAGAAGGGAATTGATTTCCAGAGTTTCTACATTATTAGATTTAAACAGTTTTCAACAACAACAAAATCATGAGGCATACAAAGAAACAAGGAAGTATGGCCCATTCAAAGTACCAAAATAAACCAACAGAAAGTATCCCTAAAAAAAGACTTGATGATGAATATACCAGACAGACTTTCAAACAGCTGTCTTAAAGATTCTCAGTGAACTAAAAAAAAAAATGTAGAAAATAATCAAGAAAACAATATATGAACAAAATGGAAATATCAATAAAGATGTAAACACTTAAAAAGAAACCAAAAAATTTTTTTTTGAAACTGAAGAATACAATAACTGAAATGAAAAATTCACTAGAGGGATTCAAAGGCAGATATGAATAGGCAGAAGAACAGGCAAACTTGAAGATATGACAATGAGAATTATAAAACCTGAGGAACAAAAAGAAAAAAGATTGAAAAAAATAAAAAGACTTTAAGGGACACTATAAAACAGAGTTGTGTATGTATTGTGAAAGTTCCAGAAAAAAGAAGAGAGAGAAAGGGCAGACAGAATATCTAAAGAAATAATGGTTAAAAACTTCCCAAATTTAATGAAAGATATGAATATAATATCCAAGAAGTTCAACAAACTCCAAATAGTATAAAATCAAAAGACCCACAAGAGACGTATTATAATCAGACTGTCAAAAGACAGAGTTTTGAAAGCAGCAAGAAAAAATCAACTTATCAGACACAAGCGATCCTCAATAAGATTATCAACAAATTTCTTGTTAGAAATTTTGAAGGCCAGAAAGCACTTAGACTAAAAGTTTTAAGTGCTAAAAACAAAAACAACAACAACAACAAAAACCTGTTAACCAAACTTTCCTTCAAAAGTGAGGGAGAAATTAAGACATCCCCAAATAAACAAAGGCTGAGGAAGTTTGTTACCACTAGATCTACCTTGCAAGAAATGCTAAAGAGAGTCCTGCAGGTTGAAATAAAAGTACAGGACAGGAACTCAAAGCTTTATGAAGAAATAAAGATCTCAGTATAAGTAAACACATGGACAATTATAAAAGTTTGTATTATTGTAACAATGGTGTGTAACTCCACTTTTTGTTTTCTACATGATTTAAGAAATTAACACATTAAAAAATTATTAGTCTAAAAGCTAGTATTATTGTAACTTTGGTTGATAACTCTATATTTTGTTTTCTGCATAATTTAGGAGGTTAATGCATTTTTAAAGTATTACTTTATGTTTTTGGTCACACAATCTACCAAGATATAATTTTGTGACCTTAACAACAGAAAGGGATAGGGGCAAATCTGTTAAAAGACAGAATTTTTGTGTTATTGAAGTTAAGATGGTATAAATTCAATTTAGAAGATTATATTTTAAGGTGTTAAATGTAATCCCCATGGTAGCTACAAAGAAAATAGCTAAAGAATATGCACAAAAGGAAATGAAAAAGGAATTTAAACATCTCACTACCAAAAAAAAAAAAACAACTAAATACAAAAGAAGACGATAATAAAAAAATCAAGGGCAAAAAAAGCTATAAAGCATATAGAAAATGAATAGCAAATGACAGAAATTCTTCATGTCAGTAATTACTTTAAATGCAAATAAATGAAACTCTAATCAAAGACAGAGATTGGCAGAATAGATTTTTTAAAAAAACATGATCCAACCACCACATATTATCTATTTTTTGGTAGTGAGTTCTGTAGATGGATGGTGGTGATAGTTGCACAGTATTAATGCACTTAATTTAATACCACTGAACTGTGCATTTAAAAATGGTGAGGATAGCAATTTTTGTTATGTGCATTTTACCACAATAAATAAATGGAGGGGAAAAAAGGAACAAAGTATTGATACATAATACTACAACATGTATGAATCCTGAAAACATTAGGTTAAGTCAAAAAAATCAGACGCACAAGACCACATCGTATATGATTTCATTGATGTGAAATGTCCAGAATACAGAAATCCATAGAGACAGAAAATTAAACGACTGCTTGCCAGGAGGGAGAAAGAATGGGGAATGACTGCTAATGGGTACAAGGTTTCTTTTGGGGGTAACAAAAATGTTCTAAAACTAAATAGTAGTAATAGTTGCACAACTCTGTGAATACACTAAATAGCACTCATTGTACTCTTTAAAAGGATGAACTTTATAGTATGTGAATTATATCTCAACAAGGCTGTTATATTAAAACAAAACAAACAAAAACCCTTTTCTCTCTACAATGTTTTTAGGGCTAGAAAGACTAGCGTAAAATGAGGCTGAGGTGGAAACTCGGGTCTTCTGCTTCCTACCCCAACGGTCTCCCCACTACTCAAGCACTCTGTCACTGCCACCGCCAGGCGCTCACCTGCTCCTTCAGCACACAGCAACAGTAACAGGTGTGAAAGCAGCAGAAAATCACTTTACCAAGTTCCCGCTGTGGGGGCACAATCAAACTAGAGACAAACTCTGCTCCCCAGAACTGCTGCCTCTGCCTTGGTTTTGTTTAGCATAGCATTCTCCTCATAAGTTAAACTAATGTGAATAGGAAATATAAAATTTTTCCATCTTGTTTATTAATAAAACAAAAACAAAATGTTTCATTCAGCCTTTAACATATTCTTAGAGATAATGGCAATCTGAAGTATGAATGTTTTACTTTCTTGCCATTTAAACCACATGGCTTCTATTTTTTTCTCCTCTTACTGCTGAATAGTGAAAATTCCTTTCTTACCAAATATAAATATCATTGCAATGTTCCTTAGATATTCTAAGTTTCAGAACCACCTTATACTTTACTTTTGCTTTTCAACAATTAATTCTCATTCTGAAAGAGAAAAACAAGATAATCTCTTATTTAAATGATCAATGAAAGAATTGGTACAGAACAGCTGACAGCTCTCACAATTCTATCATTCAGAACTTGCAGCATTTTTAAATAATATTTCAGAAACAAAAATATTTTAACAGCAAATTTTCCTGCCTCTCCTAGGCTTCTGGCATCTATATATCTATATATCTGGCATCTGCCTTACTGCATGCCAAACACTATGCAGGCACTTTACAATATATTTATTTTCTCATTTCATCCTCATTACAATTCTTCTTTCTATCAACTCAGGAGACTTCGAGTCTGGGACAAAAACCAAGAATAGAAAAAGAGACTAGTCAGGTGGGGATTGAGTTAGTGGTACCTGCTCCGAAATACCTTCCTTTCTTTTGGTTTGTTATACTGCCTGAAATTCCATCATTAGGTTTTGAAGCCTATTCTGTCTGGTTTTAGAAAGTATATCTTCCTTAAGCCATCATCAAACATGACCTCAGTTTCACAGATTCTGGGAGCTCAGACTAAAAATAAGTAAGGATAAGCAGGGGAGACCAGAGTATCCAATGCCAAATCCAGCAGTTTGGTCCAAAAAGCTGTCCCCATATGAGGATCATTGGTCACAACTCCTATTTCCTAGATGACCCGGGCAGGTCTGCATTCTACAAGGATAGGGTGATTTTCAGAGTCCCTGTTTTCTTGGTTAGGTACGTTCATCTCCTACCTGCTATTTCACTGGCTTCTGACAAAAAAAAAAAAAAAAAAAAAAACTTTTTAAAAAATCTGTCCACCCCTAGTAAGGCTCAGAATGTTTGAATGGTTTGCCTAATCATTCAAGTGGTAAAACTAGGATTTGAACCCTCATAAAGTTGGTGTTCTACTCAGTATCTTAATTACTATCCAGTATCTTTCCCCCTATACTACTACAATTCCAAGCAAAGTTAGGAAGTGACTCAAAAATGTTTTGTTTGGGGTACCCCCAACAACTTACTTTACTTTTTGAATGCCATTTCTCTAATGCTTTCTCAAACCTAACTCAGCTGCTTTATTTATACTAGGGTGAAAAGTAGCTAAATTGTTAGCTTTCTCAGAATGTCTTCGGTTTAATAGAAACCAATAATTTAAACTATTAAGTGAAGATTTAACCTTAGAATTTCAGGCTTTATTGAGGATGGGTTTAGTCTCAAGTGTGACTAAGTGGATTTAGAAGAAATATCCTAAACTTGGAAAATATCAAAGACCCTTCAGCAAATTGAAACATGTTTTCAGCATTATATTACTATAAATAAAAGTGTGGTTCAAAGAGGATTTTTCCAAGATCTGAATTTAAATCAACAAATGAATGGTTTTAAGTTCCCTTAACATAGACTGACCATTTGATGGGATATTTTATCAAAAAACCATGAAAAACAGCACTGCTATGTATGATGCTTCAAAAGGGGAGATAAGAACAGTTGCTAGCTGAACTCCTTTATTCTTGATTGGGAAAAAAAAAAGCGGAAGGGGAAAAAGCCCTGATTTTTAAATTCTGACTGTCTCCCAGACAAATCTGTTTGATGGGCATCAGAGACCTGAAGCCAAGCTTCTGGGGAAAAAGTAGCCATCATTCACACTTCATTGGATTTCTATGACAGAATGATCACATTCTGTAGAACCTGGCATAAGCACATCATTATTAAGCCTTGCTTTTGCATTTCTTAACTGATCACGGATGCTGTGGTCCTTGGTGGCTCCTCTCTGCTGGCACTGTTTGTAGTTATTTGACCTTTTCTGTGAATAATCCACACAAAAAGCCCTAATTACTTCCCCAGCTTTGACCAGCCAGCAGTGTGAATAATCAATGACACTCATTTAGGTATTGCACAATCAGATGCTTATGGTGTTTAAAGAACATTTTTCCATTGACCTGCCACAGCTGTAGGACAATTACAAGCAGTAAAGCTGCTGTTGTAATCACGAGATGACCAAGTGACCTTGCAGGTTTAAAGTTGATGACTGGAGCCTTGACTGGGACATAGTCACGATACAGAACATCTTTTGGGAGAGGAAAGACGTTTCATTGTATGCGAATGTGACATGCTGAGTCCCAAGAGCAATGTTCTGAAATATTGACAGATCAGAAGACTCATATTGGCAGGTAAAATTCAGTATTTGTATCCACAGCTTCAGCAACTTCTTCCTATTGTACATAAATAGTAAATAAACAATATTAGGGGGGAACTGAACTCTAGTTACACCTTTCTACATTTTTTTCTTAAGGTAAACAGGAAAATGAAATTGAAGCAAGAAGGTTTCCTATCTAAATAGATATATAAAGATTCCTAGGATGTTAAAATTTTTTAACATATTCAAATTACCATAAACCCTTATCCACTCTCAGAACAAACTTTTCCCATAAAGATCACTATTAAAAAGATAATGAAGTCTGTGGTTCTTTGGAATTCTGATTTGTTGTCAAATTACATATAAAGCTGAATTATAAAATAAAATAAGTTGTAGGAAAATGAATATGACATTTCCAAGAGTGTGCTCCTAAGAACATTACTCCATTGAAAATTCTTTGGCCACAAGGATTCATCACCTAGTAAGCTCAGGAAATGCTGCACATAAAATCCTCTCAGAGATTTACAATGTGCGTTAGTATATCAAAGGTGCTGGAATGTGTTTCTCAAATCTACTTCGGGTAATACTAGATACGTCTTTTTTCTTTATTACCACTTATACGAAAACCAAATTTGTAAATATGGTTCTTGGCTCAGAATGTCAATGAACAGACTTTCTATTTTTCTTTTGAACTCCCTTAAATTTTCATAAGGTTATGTATTTATTTATTAAAAGGAACATCAAGTAAAATCAGTAAAAACAAGCAAGGAAACAAATTGGCAGGACAATGAAACAGTTACGTTCCTGGTGGAAAAGATGAAGGAAAGGATGTGTCCTAAATTGAGGACCAAAAAAAAGTGAGTTTGGGGAAAAGTCCCAGATGAAAGAAAAGATAGAAAGGTCAGAAGTAACGACACAGACCATCCTCTCCTTTTCTAAACTGGAAGCCTGTCCTGATTAATCTGGCAAAAGAAGGCAAACCAGCTCATCAGCATGCACTTGATGATGTACCCAGGCTGCTGTCAGAGGCAGCACTGTGAAAGACACAGCAAAGAATGAGGAAAAACAGGCAAAGCCCAGCTGGTAAACCAAGAAGTAAATCACCGAAAAAACAGTGAAAAGACTGCACATTTGATAGTGTGATCTTGATTAATCCCAAGATAGCTGAAGTTTTCATATTTGGGGTTCCTAGGATGTGTAACACAAGTTTTTACTGAGACTAGCAAAATCCAATTCATAATATTTGTAGAGAATAGGCTGTTTTTCAAACATTACTTTTAGTTTCAACAGGCATCACTGTTTCCCCTTAGTGTAAAGCGTGCTTGGGTGATACTTTTAACTCTTTGTTTATACATGTTTATTGCTTTGTTGGACACTGAGACCTTTTATTTTTCTGGGTTCTGTAGTGTCCCAGGATTAGGGCAGGTCTTGCCCCTTACTCTGCAACACTTTCTTTCAACAACTCAGTAACTTTGCAACTGGTCCCAGCTTGTAATACATCTGGAAATTTTCAGGCTTTCAGAATCCTAATTTCATCCCAAAACATTTAATTCTTACATGTTGCCAAGCTGTCAAGAATATGAGGTTATTACCCAGGTCAGTGGTGACAGGTGGTAAGAAACATGGGGTGGGGGGAAGGCAGGGATAGCAGCAGCAGGAACATTTACCCATGCAAACTGCTGAGTATTCCTTCTGCAATTCTGAAAACCTCAACCTTGTAATTAAAGGCATACCAGTGAGTGTGGCAAGACTCACCATCCGGGATATGTTCAGAAGGATTATTATCCCTAGTCACACATTTCACCTTCAACCCCATCATACTTGTATATGGCCTTTTTATAACTCGTGGCCTTTAGATCCCATTCTAAATTTAAGCAAAAAAATTCTAAAAGAATAAACTAAGAAGTAAAAGGTTGAGAAAGCACACACCCGGGGAATAAAATATATGAATATCTGGCTTCATATTGAATCTCTGACCAATTTTTAATGGTTTGTAGATGAGAAAACTGAGGCACGGAGAAGTTAAGTGACTCAACAAAGATCATAGCTAGTATGTAGCAGAGTGAACCATAAAGAGCTGATCTTAATTTAGTGCTCTTCATTTTCATTGTAACCTATTTCTCCTAAAAATATATATATTTGCCTATTCAATATAGGGTATATAAACATGTTACACATATAAAAAAAATTCGCAGATATATCAATTAAACTTTCATATCATTCTTTTTGTATAGGAAAATACCAGGTTTACTATAAGTATCAAGAAAATACAGGCATCTCAGGAAAAAAACTAAAATAGCTATAAGCGCGCAATACCATCTGAGCCTGATTTGTGGATTATAAAAATTGTTCTTAGCCACATTAATTCAGTTGTGAACATATGTTTCATTTATAACATCCAAAATTCCAACCCAGAATCAAAAACAGCAGGATGGGCATGCTGAAAGCATTTGCCATGCATTTGTGTCCCCTCAGGGTTGCACCATCCAAATCTGCTGGGCATTATCGGGATAATGTGGAGAAGAATACCTAATTTTTTTGTTCCTTCTTTGATTAAACTGCTGTATACAAAAGAGCAGCTTCTATATTCACAACAAGTGGCAGCATGATTGAGAAACCAATTCAAAGAAAAGCTTCTTAAATTGCAGCAACTTAGCAACTCATTATTGTTAATGTTTTTATTAAATCATTCAAAGCTTTCTTGACATAAACAAAATTTCCTTTTTCTAATCAGTCAGTATATCTGAACATTAAAGCTTGTTTAATTTTTCCTAGGGTTTTGTTTGGCTGTTTGCTCTGGGGTATTTGGCCACATTATAAAGTTAAGAGTTTGGGAAAAGAGCTGTAAGAAAGTTTCTGATAATGTAATGAGTTTGTTTACTAAGTATTTCCAAGAAAAAAATTTGGTCAGTCACTGGAGTGTTATATCTACAAGATGCCAAAAATATGAATGTCACATACATGTTCTTGCACATTAGATAAATACTAAAAATTGAACTAATTAAACTATATCAAGATCTTAATAACATTGTTTCTTATGAAGATGAATTCTAAGTTCAAGTTTAGCTTTCCAGGGACAAATCCCTAAATAGACCCTCGGCTGAGAATCTACCTCATTATCCATCCAGGAAGGCAGCTCCCTCAGCAAGAGGTAGATATTCTTGAAAGCCAGTAATCTAACTCTAAATTTAAAAACAGGAAGAAAAACCTCTAAGTGAAATACTGCCATATGAGACCACAAATTATGGTCCAGGAACGGTCTGGGGACAGACTTTACATAAACTCCTGCATGAGAATATTAGAACCAGGCTGTCCCTTACTCTTAGGAAAACACTCAAACGTGGTTAAGATCATCTCCAAGAAAGAAAAGAAAAGAGACAAGCAGATTTTTTTTTAATGAGAAAAGATGAAAAATATAGGAGGATCATATAGGAAGTCCAAAATCTGCTAACAGGAGTTCCAAAAAGAGATTGGGGGAAATCACTGAAGAAATATTTCCAGAAACTTCTCGGCATTGGAGAACATGGATTTTCAGAATGAAAAGATCTCTGAAGGACCTTGCACAATGGGTAAAAATAAGCCCATCTTTATTTAAAAATACTGTTATGAAATTTCAGAACCTTAGGACAAAGAAAAGATTTCATATTTTAAAAAAATCAAGCATACATGATTAAGAATCATAATGGTATCAGACTTCTCAGTAACAATAATGGAAACTAGCAAAGGAATAATGCCTTCAAATTTTTTAATTTTAGACAAATGTGGAAGTAGAATAATGAATTTCAGTAATTCAAGATCTCAAAAATTTCTTAGGAAGTTGTTAGAAGATTTATCTATCAAAATAATGATGTAAAATAGAAAAAAGAAAGATATAAAATCCAGGAAACCCGGGATTTGCTTCTTCTACATGAAGAAGCAAAAAGAATTCCCTGAAACAAGGGTCAGCAAATGCCTATCAGCTATATACAGCCTACAGGCAAAATCCATTCCAACACCTGTTTTTGTATGGTCCATGAGCTTTTCATTTTTAAGATTTTTTTTATTAATCAAGAGAAAAATATTACATGACACATGAAAATTACATAAATCCAAATTTTAGTATCTGTAAATAAAGTTTTATAGGAACATAGCCATGTTTATTCATGTACCATCTATGGCTGCTCTTGTGCTATAATGGCAAAGTCGAGTCAATGCATCGAAGATGATGTGGCCTGAAAAACTCAAATATTTATTATCTGGCCCTTTACAGGAAAAGTTTGCCTTTGCCCTGGAGGGTGGTGGAGGAAGATCTTGGAATAATAGCTATATACAAATATGGCAGCAAATAATCCAAACTAGAACAGATCAGAAAGCCATTGGAGGGAGATCCCCAAAAAATATAAAATTAATGAATTGCTAAAATGATAGAATATGCTAAAAGGAGATTTGGACAATTTGAGAAGAATTAGGGGATAAATTCTTTATAAGTTCATAGAAAATTAAACAAATGAAATACAAGAGCATTATTAAAATAAACTATTTTTTTAAATAGTGGTACAAGAAGAAAAATTAGTTTAGCATAGTACATTGCTCAGCTATGAATAGCATTTACATGGTCATAACAATGTAAGTACTGAATATTAAACAAAATTACAATATAATTATGAGGAAAATGGGGAAAGTAAAAGTGTAGCAGGTAAGAATGAAAATACTGGTGGCAAGAAAAGTCAAAGAAAGATAAATTCTTATTTTCCACAGTGGGATGTCAGTAGATTGTGCCTAAAAATAAAAAGTCAAGAAGTATCCATATATATTTAGTGACAAGAGGTAAATATGAAGAGGAACAGCCACAAGAGTTAAAAGTGGTTCCTCCAGTAACTGGGAAATGGAGTTATGATGGTGGAAAGAGAGGGACAGACCTCCTGTTTGTCAAAGGAAAGCCTGCAGAACTATTTAATTTTTTAAACTATGTCTATATGTAACCATGTTTCAAATAAAAAACAAATTTGATATATAACCCAAAAATAGAAAATTGCTCACAGAAATTTCTGATCGTTTGGCATGTTTACCAGGTAAGGTTTCCAAATAATGTTTATAAACATACTTAATCTGAACATTTTTAAGATGTTTAAGAAATAAAGCTTTCATTTTCTTCTAACCCTTGATGTTATTTACCGACACAGGGTCAGTAAGTAAAACTGAAGGGATTTCTGAGATTATTTTTAAGGTGCTCCACGTTCCTTTTACGGTTCTACTGGGTTCAGATAATATAAGTGAGAAGAATTTATCTGAATACTAAGCACTTCACTAGATCGCATGAAACCACTTAAAAAATCTAATGCAAGGGCTTTTACCTTATGAAAGATAATAAGATAAGATAGGTAATGTAAGAATAAGCTATCTTATTAAACAGGTCTTCCAAAGAACAGCCTGTACTCAGCACTTCTGGGTTCTAGCTAAAAAACATAAACAATATAAAATGAACATGTTAGTATTGCTAGTAATTAGACACGCGGTTTGTCCCAAATTTGTTTTTCAGTATTATCTTAAAAAGTCACTCAAATCTGGCACATGTTTTTTAAATGTCCTTGGTTTTGTATGAATTGTACACAGGGCTTTTATCTGAGGATTTATACTGATATCTGACAAATGAATTTAAAGCTGGCTTAATTTACAATTTTGCTCCCTAACACACTTAACTTTGGTGTTCTTTGTTTTTCAGTTTTAATGCTCCTCATTCAAATGATAACCAGTTTCTGGCAACTAACATTTTAGCCAGGGAAATGCCTTACAAACTTCCCTTTCACATCCACTTTCTAAAGAGAGGAGGGAAAATGCTATTTAGTTTAACATTAACTCTGTTTTTAAATTGTGCCTTCAACTCATTTAGAAAATACCTTTGAAAAATCAGAATGGTTAGGAGTATTTACCTGCATTCCTAATTGGACTAAATGGCTTTTTCTGAGGACTGCAGGCACTCTCCCTGTTCAAAATGAAATGTAGCAATTGCTTCTCAAATCACCATCATGAGAGCATTATGCAATTTTATTTGTCTATACTCTGTTTCTACTTTATGTTGTGGTTATATGGGAGCTATACAGGAGTGTGTTTTCTATCATTGCAAAGGCCAGATAAAATAGTTTAACTACTACATCAGATTGGGGAATTATACATATAAATTGTCTGCTGCTGTCTATAGATTGTCTGTAAAAGATAAAAGCATT
This sequence comes from Eonycteris spelaea, assembly GCA_003508835.1. Classification (NCBI taxonomy): domain Eukaryota; kingdom Metazoa; phylum Chordata; class Mammalia; order Chiroptera; family Pteropodidae; genus Eonycteris; species Eonycteris spelaea. Next base: position 699,296 of record PUFA01000036.1, read on the forward strand.
TTTCTCTTTTTAGAGAGAACACTCCCAGTGCCTTCTTTGCCTTGCATATAAATTATCTTTTAAGGGACCAGGTGCAATGGGCGAAGAATTGGCTGTCTTCCCAACCCAGCTTTGAGTTTTGATTTCTAAATGTACTTGTCGAGTTAGGAATTGCAGAAATGCAGAATTCAGAGTTTAAAGACACCAAGTCAAGAAATTTTCTCTTGCATATTTTGCCCAGGGGATAGGAAAAGATTGGTGGGGGAGGGGGGTGCTTTAGGAGAAGTCATCTGAATTGAAATGAACTTAATTGCTTTTCCTGTGGATCCCTCTGCCTGACAGGTGGCTATGAGAGTCCTCTGTGTCCCCACTGATCCATATCAGTCTAAACATAAGAGGAACCTAGAAATTGGAAATCAGTTTAGACATTCAGGCAGCTCTCCATCTTTGGTCCAGATGCAAGATGACCATGCTTCCATTGTGTGACACGATTAAATTATTAGTATTCAGCAAAACACCGATGCAGTAGTGGCCCATTCCTCTCAAAACAGTTTGGAGCCAATCCCTTTAAGTATAAGTCCGCACTGGCATGGGACCTTTGGTTAATTAAAGTTAACATCCTATAAGTGTTTTTTTACTGATAAAATTTTGAATTCTGAGAGGCCTGCTCCAGAGTACCGTTGGTAGTACAAAAAATTTCCTGTTCTAACTAGGTGATGACTAGCAGGGAGGCCGGTTGGGGTATCGTTCAGGAAAAGAAAAGTAAAACAACTCTTCAGCCTGATTTGTGCATGTGCCACCATTATTCCTTCTATATTCCTATGCCCAGCATGCTATAACCCAATGAGAAGATGCGTTTTAGATTCTTTTCTATTTAAGGAAGGGAGTGCAATCCCATGCATTTCTGATGGATTAAACTGAGATCTATCTCCTAAAGTGACTAACAGCACAATTTCTCAGAATACCTTTTAGACAGAAGTCAAGCTGGAAGTTGAAGAAAGACTTGGAGCCTCTGCATTTGTTTTCCCATGATCTAGAATGCTCTTCATATAGCCAGCATCATATTCTTCAGGTCTTTGTTTACATCTCACCTTCTGAAATATATCACTACTATTCTTTACAAAGTAGATTCCTTGAACCTCCATCTCTAGTTATTATCCATCACAGCATTCTGCTTATCTCTTTTATACAATTATTACAGCCATAATTATTTTAATTGTGTGCTTTTTTTTCTTATCTCTTGTTTCTCTACCCCACTGAAAGCTTCCTCAATGGATGCTTCATGAGGTACTGGATTTCCAGGACCTAGCAAGAACCTGAAATACAGAAGGGATCCACTAAAATTTATGGATGCATGAATACTAAAGATTACAGAGGAATTTTACTTAAATATCTAAAATGTTAATTTTTCATAAGTATTTCAGTCAGCTTTTACCATATTCAGCACCAACGAACAACTCTAAAAAAATCTCAGGACTTAAAAGAAAAAAGATTGTTTCTTGCTCACTTTTTACGAGAGCTGTAGCTTGGTTGTGGATTTGCCTAACGATCTCCATTCCAAGGCCCAGGTTGAGGCCATAGCCGCTGTCTGGCACATGCGCTAGGTTAGCTCATTCTCATAGCAGCGAGAGAAGAGCAAAAGCGTGTCTTAAACTAGGATCTAGTATATAGCACTTATGCTTACAGGAAGATATTCTCTTACAATAGAAAAAGGTACTGGGAAAAATAATATAATTAACTATAATACGATATTGCTTAGAAACTGTTACTTCCCAATAATTTGCAACTTTGTTTACATTATTGCCCATTTGCTCCAAATTCACTAGGTTTCTTGAATTACAGTCTGATCAGAGATCTTCTATATAATAAAAATTAAGACTCGTAGGTGATGGTACTATGATTCTGTTCCCTTGCTGGAGTATGCCCTTGCAACTCCTGACCCGTGGACTACGTATTTCCTGAGAATCCACATGTCTTTATCTATACACTGGAAAGCCAACAGCCTTAAACTCCCAAGTGACTTCGGTCCTGCCCATATCAAAGGAAGCCTGCATGAGAAGTTCCTTCCCCAGAAATAAGTTCTTCCCAGTCACAGTAAATGACTGGAATGGATGAAGAGAGGCCATGTCTGGCCCCAAACCATAGGGTGACAGTTAAGTAATAAATATCATCCTATATATAATACATTAACCTGAGGCTCATTATTTAGTCATAAACTATTATACGTTCAATCTTGACTGTTAACTTAGGTGTCTGTCTACCTTTATTCTCTAATTTCAGTATTTATAAACATTGATAGAAATTTTGGGAATGCCTATGTAAGATATAACCTTGGCTATGGTCTTAGCCAAGGTTAAACAGAGAAGTAAACCAAAAACAATTCTCAACTAAGAACTTGTATGTTGAAAATTGTTTTTATTTTGGTCTCGTGACCTTTCTCCAATCTGGTATCATGTGGAATTATACCCTGTAGAATACTGTAAATGATACTTTTAGAATTTACACAAAATTTTCTTCTAGAAACTATTTACAATATAAATCAGCATTACAAAACTTTATGTACATTTTTGAAAGCTGGATATATGTTTAGATGGGAAAAAAAATTTAAAGATATGAATTCTATCTAGTTTGCTCTGAGAGTTTTATCACTCACGTCATCCAGAAGAGTGGGTACAGAACTTGAGATCAAAGTCTCTCCAGTCCATAGACATTCTCTGTGGGCCCAAGCCAAAGAGCACGATTACCATCTCACTGAGAATCTCCCTTTGTTTATGCTCTGGCCTCTTCCCAGATATTATTTTCAGTTGCCTTGTCATTTCCTTATAAATCTCATTTTCCACATTTTTTTTGTCACTTTTATTACCCACCACTGGCCTGGGCAAGTCCTCACTTCAGTTTAGACATTAAGACTCATAGACAATAACAAAAGTATGCATCCAGTATATTAACAAAATATGCTCCTTTTCACAAGATTTTTATATTGAAATTGAGGAATTTTCTCAAGTTTCACATGTAAATTCAGTGGAAGACTCCAAATAGGAACCATCTCACTAAGTTTCATTTTCCTCAGTATTTAAAACATGCAAAAAAAGAAGCAACAATAGCCCCTAGTATAAAAGAAATAGGAGCAGGTTCATTTTCTGTTCCTCTTCTTTAAAGATAACTGCATCCATTTCTGATCATTTGAGTACCTTTATGGTTCAATCAACTTCTCTAATAGTTGTGGAATATGAAATGTTTATATAAAAATTGTGTGAGACCTTTTTTTCTCCCTAGAGTCACTATCAGATGCAAACAAGGTGATACGTCCCTGCATGCTACTGTTGCTAAACTGTGAGCAAAATAAAGATTGATTTAGATAGTATATCCATCTAAGATGCTTGTTGAGTGAAATGTCAAGTAGATTCTTGTCTTGCCTTGTCCATCATCAGCCAATCAATGACACTTGAACCTGGATGACCAGGTCAACTTGCTACCACTGCTACCAGAGTGGAAGAGAGAATGCATACATCACCTCTCAGAATGACAATTACTATGTGGAGCTCTGGTCATTCCTCAAGCCCTGGTCATTGTCTTGCTTAGCAAGAGGCTTCCTCTGCTCCCACAGATAAATACCAGCTCACTCAGATCTTGACACAAGGGAAACAAAAAGGCCTTTGGGATATCAACTCCCTGGTGACTTAGGTCCGATCAAAATTGAATTTTGTTCTGCTTAAAACAAGTTTGAAAAATAAAAAAGAAAGAAAGGAAGAAAAAGGATGAAAGTAAATGAAGCCTTTGAGTGAGCTGTGTTCTTTCTTTTGCATATAAATGAATATAAATACAGTCAATACACAGACTTTTGCCATCTTCCTCCCACTCCTACCATCCCAGTGACATTTGTATTTTTAGTGATTCAGACTAGAACGTCGTCATAAGAAATAAATCCATCATATTCCTGTTTGGAATCAATACTACATATTTACTGTTAATTTGTCATGCTTTCATATGCGTGCTTGTTGTAGCCGTAATCCTTAAATTTGCTCTGGAGATTTGAAGATTTCATCAAATTCCCAAGATCAAAAGCCTTAAAATTTTTGTTTGCATTTACAGACAAAGCTTACAAAGTTCTCCAGGGAAAATGGTGGTAAGAGCATTCTTCAAACCCTTGTTAATTGCTAACTGTCAAAGCCCTAGGGTGAAATCTCAGAGGTTTGTTTTAATAGGGGGGAAAAACATGATTGTTAATTTTAAATTTTCTTAAAACTCAGTGGTGAACATGAACAATATTTTTTCTCATCCGCTCACTTAAAATATAAATGTAATTGTTAGTCAAAGCTAAAAGGGTGAATGAAAACGTCACCTTTTCTCTCTTTGAAAGACAGATATAGAGGCTGCTTATAGGATCATAACTGAGGCAAACTAGTGAGAAAGCTGCCATTTTAGGTACATTATTTTAAATCACTCAGGTCCCTAAGGAAACTTTCAGTAACAGCTGTTAACTTTGATCATTCTAATACCGTTGAAAAATAATATGTAAAATTAGACTACTGTATATTTATCCCTAAAATTAGCAATAAGCTGAAAGACAGCCATATAAATCACATTTTTAAATCTGTCTGTCTTACTACAGAATGATTCATTTGTCAATGACACTATCTGAAAAGACAATGCTAAATCAACTCAATAAAGAGACCTACCATTTCATCATTTGAGAGCATGAGTTCAAGTATATTATATAGTGTATTTGTTTATTAATATATTATTTCATATATTATTATTGTATTTCTATAAAATAAAGTTTAATTAGTAATTTACAAAAAGAAACAAAATTCACTTTAACCAGCTGATTTACTAAATAACTATTTTTTTAAAGCCTCACTTGTATAATAAAAGGTAAAGGACTATTACATGAACACCTCTCAAAAACACTCAAAAATTTTAATAAGTACGTTAGAGTTCATTTACGATCTGACCCCCAGTTATGATCCCAGTAGATATGGATGACATTCTCTGTACAGACAGGCTTCAGAATTGACAGGATTTTCACAGAAACTGACCACTGTCCACCTTAAAATATTCAATAATAATGATGGGCCTACCATTTTTTATCTCCAGATCAAGTTATTTTAAAAATTAATACTGCCAAAGAAGAAAAGCATAAAGACAAAATTTTTAAAAACACAAGTTTTGTTTTGTTTAGAATAGTATACCCAGGAATATCTCCTTACATTTAGGAGGTAATAAAAAGTGACAGGAGGGAATTTTCTTACATAGTTTATGTCCTAATATTTCCTGTATATGATACATACTGTATATCCTAACATTTTCCATTTTGTATTTCCTAAAGAGACTGAATCAGTGCAATTTCATGCCTACAGATTTTCAGTTTCCAATGCTCAATGACTAAATAATTGGTGACTGAATGATACTAAATTATGCTTTTAGGAGAAATAACTGTCCTAAAGGAACTCATTTAGCAGCTCCCTTTCTGTGTGAACATTTGTTATTTACTTTCCTTCTTTTCTTGAACTGTTTATTGCAATTAGTAGAAATCTTTTACTATTTCCGTTTGTTTTTCTCTGATTGGCCAGAGCTGTAACATTATTCTTGGAAATGCCAGTGAGGGGAATGAGAGTACTTCCAGGAATATAACCACAACAAAGTGATTTGGCCTAAATACAGGCATTTTAATTGAGTATGTGTAGGCACGGAACATTTCTTAAAAGCAGTGTGAATATTAGTCTTCTCCAACTGCAATTTCTAATTAAGATGCTATTGAAAATTTACAAGCGTACTTCCTTCGCTCAACTTCACTATTTTAACCCTCTGTGAGGGATGGAGGTTGAGGGGAGAAGTCATATGCAGACTCTGAGAAGGCTAACAATTTTACTCTAATTGCTCTTTTCTTTTGAAATTTGCTAGAACCCCCATACACTCTTCTCTAAGAAAAAGTAACTACATTGATCTGAATTTATAACAAAGATAAGAATATATTTTTCACCATTTGCATTCTTCAGGGCCAATAAAGCATTTAAGTATGCTACTGGTGGTGGTCAGGGGCAGAAATGTAAAGGGAAACCCTTTGCTCTTTACCTTTACATTTCAGTGATGTTTTAGGTGTACAACGTAATCCTGTATAAGATCTGAATCACTAGAGTTTGAATAAATTAGGTGCATTTTAGCTTCGGCATTAACTGAGTTTTAATCTATTTTATTCTTTGAAAATCAATTGTTGATGTAGAACTACTCTCAATCATATGAATACTTAAATAACCAAAACATTCTATTTTCTAACTGCCTATTAGAGTTGATGTTTATAATAAAATGATCCTTAAAAACTGGTAGTTGATACTCCATTAAAATTCCACTTTTTCCTTTATTACTTTAATGTATTCCTTAAGATGCTGCTTCTAATTGAGATTATCACTTTCTTTGTACCAATGCCTGAGATTCTTCTCTTATTAATCATAGAATTTACCACAGCCTTTTATCCTGCTCCTAATTGCAAAGATTCCACATAGCATTAAATATCAAGCATTCCAAAGTTTCATTTATAAAATGCACCAAAGTATAAGTAAATTAATTATTTTTGCTACATAAGATAACATAAAGCAAAACAAACAGATCTTCCTTTTTGCTTACCCTTGGCATCCCAGCTCTCTATTTGAACGAATCCCTCAGCACATCACAATTGAAGATGAAGTTGGCTCAAAGAACCATTGAGATTAAATCAAAGATACTTTTTCTCCCTGAGACCTCTCTTGAAAACAATATAAAATGATTCTTGTTCTGAGAATGAAGACTAACTAATCACCAAGAGAGAAGCTGTTTGTTTTTCTGTCTCTGTCTCTGTGTGTGTGCGTGTGCGTGTGTGCGTGTGTGTGTGTGTGTGTGTGTGTGTGTGTGTGTGTACACGGGGAAGTACCAGCAGTGGTAAGGGAGAACAAGGACAAGAGGTCTTATCCTATGGCAGGGTGCTACCCAGCAACATCAAATCCTGAGAACTCAGACTTTGATGTCCTTTGCTTTGCTCTTTGTGCTCGTTAATTTCTACAGTTGCTCCATGTAATTGTCTTGCAAGACTTTTATTTTACACTAACTAGGTATATTAGCTTTCTACTGCTGCTGTAACAAATAACCACAAATTTAGTAGCTTAGAACAACACAATTTATTCTCTTATATGTCTAGAGGTCAAAATTTAGATTAGCTTTACTGGGTGAAAGTCAAGGTGTCAGCACAGGTAGTTGCTTCTGGAGGCTTTAAAGAAGAATTGGTTTCCATGACTTTCAGCTTCCGGTAGCCACCTGTATTCCTTGACGTGTGGCCCCTTTCTCCATCTTGAAAACATCTCCAACTGCTGCTTCCGTCATCATCACATGGTCTTCTCCCCATCCCGCTACCCCTCTATCCCTCTTTCTCTCTCTTTCCTGCATTCCTCTTAAAGATCATTGCAATTACATTAGGCCCACCCTGATCATCCAGGAAAATCTCATCTCAGAATCCTAAATTTATTCACATCTACAAAGTCCCTTTTGTCATATAAAGTAATAGGCACAGGTTCCTGGGGTTAGAGTGTAGACTTATATGGGGATGATTATTCAGTCTACCACACTAGGCTAGGGGTGTCTGGACTAATAATAGGGCTATCTATGGAAGTGAGCTGGACTCTCCCATAAGTGTAGCTGTAAAGCCCTGTCAACCACACATACGTGGTTCTGACTGTGCAAGTGGCAGAGACTGAATTAGGCACTTTCTGTCTTCATAATTCATGGTAACAAACAATGGGATAAGAGGAGCTGTGCAGAAAAACAAGGCATATTTAAGCTTAAATGAAACTCAGGTCAGAGACAATATTTCACAATGTAGTGCAATTATTATAAAGTATAGGTCAGAGACAGAATGTAATTTTAAATAAGTGATGTTTTAATCACCATGTCTACTAAAGGAAGAAGTTAATCTTAGGAGAAAAATGAGGTGTAGGTCTGATTATTTTAAGGTTTAAATGAGACTATTTATGTAAGACACTAAGCATAGTGTCTAACACATAGTAAATGCTCAAAACTGTTCATTATTATGATTTCTTCTAATTCTCTGAGATAAAAACTATTTTCTTTCCCTCAGCTTGTAATGATGAGTTCATCCCTTGTCAGATAAGCCCTTGCATTACTGCCCCACACAGGCGCTGACAGTGAGCTGACGGAAATCTTGGAAGACAACCATGCCCAGCAGGCCACAATCTTCCCCAGCAGGCCACCAGCACAACCTCTGCCGTGCTTTTCTTTCCTAAGTTGACCTCCTTTTACCGGGTTAAAGTTGAGAACCCGGGCATTAGCTGCTACTTGGAAAAGTGCTGAGTGGCTGACGTATGCTGTCAGCATTGTCCAAGGACAGCCGGACAATGTCGGCTTGGCTCCTTCCTTTCTACTCGCATTTGGCAAAGACTTCCATCGTGATGTTTAGAAAGGTGGGAAGTGATGAAAATGCACAGTTCTTTCCAGCCATATCATTCACCCACTTAAAATGCCATCTTCCCAATAGTTTATTAAGACAGTAGAAACAATAATGAAAATGACAAAGAGAAACCATCTCTGAAAGGGGAGTCTGGTCACTTACATACAAGTTAAAGATCAGTCTATCTGTTCCCTATTCTCCTACTGATCTGCAAAAGGTTAAATAGCATCTATTCCCCATCTGTAAAAAAAAGAGAAGAAGAAGAAAGAAGAAAGAAGAAAGAAGAAGAAGAAAGAAGAAAGAAGAAAGAAGAAAGAAGGAAGAGGAGAAGGAGGAGAAGGAGGAGGAGGAGGAGAAGGAGAAGAAGAAGTAATAGTAATAGTAGTAGTAGTAGTAGTAGTAGTAGTAGTAGTAGTAGTAGTAGTAGTAGTAAAAATTATAAAATCTGCATCTGTATCAACAAACAGGGGAAATAATGGGTGATCTACCTTTGGGATTCTACTTGGGATCCTACTTTTGTCCTGACTTGACACAGTTTAAGTTCATCAGTGGGCTTGATGGACTTGACTTATTCCTTCTCCCCTCACCATTTTGAACCCCAAAAAGTATTTTGACCTTACCACCCACTTTCATTATTTTAAACCTTGTGACATTTTCCAGCAAAGTCACAAAGAGGCAACCATGCCTCAATTCAGAATCCTTTATCATTCTTGTTCTTCCAAAACCCTTTCTTCTTCTCTCAGAAGTCACCTCTGCTTCTCTGTAATCCTGGCAGCCAAGTCCTTTGGTGCTCTGGTTTGCCTCCAGGGAATTACTTCCCATCCTTAATTTTAACCTGATTTATTTTTATGTGAGATACAACAGAGGCAGAAGGAGGTATTTTGTTTTCATTTTTTAAGCCCCTCTGTGAAATGCTCCTAAAATATTTGATAAATGTCACCAACCTTGTTAAAATGTTTTTGTCTTCTAAATGGTATTGAGGGAACCATCTAAGTTTCCCATCTCAATAAGCAAGAATTATAAAGTGGATCAAAAACCTAAGACTTGGTCTTCTTAGTGAAAATAATGACTCCCTGTTATCCAAATAACTATCACTTGCAGATAGAACAGCAATACAAATATTTAGATGAAAGTTGTTAACTACAGAGCTAAGAAAAGGAAGGGAAGATCCGGTCATAAAATAATAAAGAACTTAAAAAGTTAACCCTCTTCAAGTATTCAAGGTTATCAAGTCACTGGAGGTTCTGGGCAAGGCAAACAGCCTGGGTATGACTTAACTTCCTCTCAGAGAGCGATTACCCTATTAAATAGGTTAACCACCTCATCCAAACTCACATACAGAAAGAAGGATGAATCATAAAGGGGAATATATATATGTATATTAATATGTCAAAGCTCAAGGTACAAGGGATAGGGGAATTAATACATAATACAAACTCAGAAGGAAAAGGTAAGCTGGACAATATTTATTATGTCTCTTTAAAGACTATGACTTATTAATATTTCCCACCCAAGGCTTCAAAATTGTTCTCACTCTCCAAAAATCTTCCATCCTCAGACAATGAAATTATATGTACACATACAATCGCCCAGGGAGACAACTGGGTTACATATACCATTCCTACTTCCTCTAGGGTTTCCTAGCAGTGCTTGAAATCTAATAGGAACAAAATGTTATGAAGGAAAATGAGTCTGTACAATCTGCTTTAGACTTACTTTCATATAGCACATTTAAAATGTTCCTGGAATTTCCTTGGATATCTGTGTCCACTAGTAACAAAGAGAATGATTAATATGTGGCGAAAGGGAATTGGTGCCCCCAGCCATGACCCCTACCTAACGAAGTCAACAATCTGCATGGCAAGTCATTAATATTTCCCTGCCCCTGAATGGCCAACCTCACCCTGAACAACCTTTCTCTAATGTACATTACAAAATATTGGATATAGAAACCTTGTTTCTTAAATAAAATGGCCACCACAGCTTATAGAATATAGCCTGTCACTCAAGGCCTCCCATACATAGACCCAATCTTCTTTGCCAACCATATCCTTCAGCACTTGCTTATAAAAACTCAACTCCAGCCAGACTCGCATACTCCCTATCCTCACGCACATTCCCATTTCACTTATCTCATCCACCTGGAAAATAAATGGAATTCGTCCTGCATCAAGCCATGAGGATATGATTTTTGGCACTGGATATGATTTTTGAAGTCATTTGGTCTAATCTCCTAATCTACAGTGTTCCCCAAAGTGACACAACTTAGACCCAAACACCTATCTTTTTCTGCTTTTTCATTCTGAGCTTTTATTGCCATGCAAATTATCTTCATAAGTAAAGAAAGCAAAAGGAATTTGGTGCCCTGTATTGAAGAATGACTGGTTCATTATGCTAACAAATGGAGTAAAGGGGCGTGGGACACCCAGGTTGTGAGGAGCACATGGAGAGCCTAGACCTCTGTGTCTAATACTATTCTCCAATAAGAGGAAACAGAGTTCCTTGGAGATCAGCTGATTTTAGGACTGGATGAGCCTGGAGCATCTTGTAGTACCTGAAAGTAAGGAATTATTCAAAAAACCCCACAACGATTATATATGTCGACAGCCACATGGGAGACAACTAAGTGAGTTCCCAACAGCCAAAGCTGGAACAATGTGAGGGAAAAAATAAATAAAGCACTACTGTATTATAACCTAAAAAAATAAAATGAATATCTGAGTCCATGCTAATATAAATGCATAAATAAATGCATAAATAAATAAATAAAAACAGATCTCCTAATTAGAAGCATTCCCAACAATTCATGTAAATATTCTACCCTCAAGGAAAGGTAACTCTCCACTCCTTAAGTATGAGCTGCACTTATTGACTTAATTCCAGGGAATATAGTATGGAAAGGGGTGAAAAGAGGCTAACTTTACAGTAGAGAAATCTGACGAACACTGTATCAACCAGGTGGTGAAGGCTATCAACAGTAAAAAGTCATGTTGACAGTATATATCCTTGATAAAATGTAATAAAAATGGCACTTTACCTCTGTGGTCTTCCTCCTCAAAACATGTAGCCCCAGTCTAATCACAAGAAAAACATCAGATTAATCCCAATTGAGGGACAACCTACAAAATACCTCAATGTACTCCTCAAAACTGTCAAGATCATCAAAAACAAAATAAAACAAGGAAAGTCTGAGAAGCTGTCACCATCAAGAGGAGTCTAAGGAGGAGACATGACTAAAGGTAACATGACATCCTGGATGGTATCCTGGAACAACAAAAGGACATTATGGGAACACTAAGGAAATCTGAATAAAGTATGGATGTTAGTTAATAATTATCTACCAAGATCCATTCATTAATTATGATAAATGTATCATATTAATGTAAAATGCTATGATAAGGGAAGCTGGGTGTGGGGAACATGGACCTCTACTATCTTTGCAATTTTTCTATAAATCTAAACTATTCTCAAATTAAAACTTTATTTTAAAACAGCGGGAGTAGTGAGGAGTTTGGAGGGGTGCATGGGCACTGGGATGGAAAAGAAATAAGGGGATGGAAATATGGGGCCATTAGGGAGAAGCATGCATCTAGATGGAAGCCAGAGGGTTCCTAGTTGCAGAGTAACCTGGGTTCACCTGGGACCCTTCTACAAGTGATTCCTGCACTCCTTCCCATGCACCCTCACCCCCATCCTAGTCACATCTCAGAAGTGGTCTCAGTGCTAAGAGGATGCTACTAACAAGCAGGCAACCATATGGCCTTAAGTAGAGACAGAGCAAGAGTGGTACAGGGAAAGTAGTAATAAGAAGGAATACCCTGAAGGCCTTTCTTTCCTTCCCTTTTTCCTTCCTTTTTTCCTTCCTTCCTTCCTTCCTTCCTTCCTTCCTTCCTTCCTTCCTTCCTTCCTTCCTTCCTTTCATCCTTCCTTCCTCCTCTCCCTCCCTCCATCCTTCTTTCCCCACATCTTGTCTCCTTCTTTATCTTCTCTTAGAGAAGGATAAGGTAGAATTATTATTCTTAATATTGCATATGTATGAATTAGTCAGTTTACTCAGGGAAACAAGCCACTAAGAATATTTGAAACAGAGGAAAATTGGTAACACAAGTGACAGAAGAGCTAAAATACAAACTAGAGACAGTGAGGCAGAGCAAGATAAACAAAAGCAGGAAGCCACTGACCCACCATCCCCTCAGCTAGAAGGCCAAGAGAGGAGGCAGTTATTAGAGCCTGGGGAATGGGGTCACCTCACAGAAGCCAGAACCACCGCTGAAAAGAGTTGCTGCCTGAGGCAGAACAAAAGAGAAATATGGTGGTTTCGTCCTTCCTCTTGCCTTTTAGTCTCCCACATCTATTCAGAAGCCTAAAGAAATGGAGCCTGCAGTGGTCTGCCCTCCTGTAATACAGGCCAGGCAGGGAATGGTGGGGATGAATCTGCGGCAATCAGATCTACACAATAAGCTAACTTTAAAACTATTTCTAGTTTGATGCACAATTAGATCTGGGTAGAACCAGCAGATTGTTGAGGTTTTTTAACTTGGAACATTTAAAACCTGTTTCATAAGCACCTTCTGTGATAAACATGAATGATCATTCCCAATGTATAAGTAGAAGGTTTGTATGAGATCTCAGAGAAGGTCAGGAACAGTTTAGGGAGAAATGATGATGCAAACTTAATAAGGAAGTATGAATAAGCTTTATGCCTCTCAAGATATTTTTTGAGTTTAACTTCATAATCACTAAATATCAAATCAAGTTCTGTAGGACTTGAGCTCCACAGATGCAAATAGCAATCCTGCTGAGTACAAGCATTCATCAAATTAAATTGGTGTAAAGCATACAGTTTTCCATCTTATTATGTACAAATGTAGATTAACTTTATTTCTTCTAGGCAAGAGTAATTTATTGTTTATCAATGTTATTGTTATTATTATTATTATTATTATAAAATTCATCCAACTGCATATCAATCACTTTAACAAGAAGTTTACTGAACTTAAACCAAAACTAAAGCTGCTTTAGAACTTAAAATAAAAGCTTTATCAATAAAAGTCCTTTGAAGTGATATAAAAATCACCACTGCTTCATTATCTTTTTTTCTGGGGAACTTCCTAAAATAAAAAAAAAAATAATTAAAAAAAAAAACAACTTTATTTGCATTTGCAAACAGGAAACTCTGCAAGCTATAACAAAAGCAAAGCTTAGTTATTAGGTCAGTTGCTTACAAATATTTTAGAACAAGCATTACTTCAGCATTTCAATATTGGCTAAAACAGCTTTAATATGCAAGACAGGATGTAAGATGCTTAGCTGATCCAAATGCCAGTCTATGGATTTGAAAGACTAAAGATCACATCACTAGAAGGTTGACAGAAGTGACACTTTGCAAAGTGCCAATGATTTATGCCAATGTCTTGCTTGATGATACTGTTATAGACAGCACTGTCATTAAAAAGTCCCTGCTGACTTCCTTCTACATTTATGGTGCACAAATTATAGGTGAGTCCAAAGATCGAATCCTTCCTGCCTTTTAGATTTCAATGGCCATGTATTTCTCATTTAGGTTAGTTATTGCATGCACTCTCCTTTCTACCTGCTTCTTTATTTCAACTATAAACACAGCAATGAGAAGGGAAGGAATGAAATATATCCTGCTAAGAAATGTGAAAGTTATAAACACATTCCCTACAAGCTCCCACAACGTAAACTGGAAAGAATATTTTTTGAGTAGCAAAAGTCTTTCACAATCTGCTCCTATTATGAAAAATAAAACACCAAAGACAGTTTTCAAAGAGAATATTTGGAAGCAAAGCTCTGCAGTAAACTGTCAGGATTACTATGGCTTGACCTTTAGCAATGTGTGCAATATTCTATCTCTGTGTGGTGACTTGGGCAGTTCCAAAATAACTCTTAACACACCAAAAGAGCAGCTGAGATTATTCTTTAAAGTACTTAATTTTTAAAATTTTCTGCTAAACTCTGTTCAAATATGTGCTATGCAAACAGAATTGAGTTTTTTAGAAATACTTTGAAGGTAATTTTTAAATGGCATTGTTCTAAAATACCATTTACAGAGACCAATATTTTTATCTTATACTTGGAAAAAATACTCCAAATTTTATTAGCTAATCTCAATATATTAAAGTGAAATCGAGATTAAAAGAACTAGTTGTTGTTCCTTTGTAACAAGGATTACAATAGACCTAACAGTATTTTTATAAAAGAAAAAAATGTCAGACAAGCTCTGAAAAATTTATATGTGCTAATTGGTTTGAAATAGCTTATTTTAGTTTCTTTATATCTGTATCTCATAGGAAAAATAGATGACTTTTGAAAAATTACAGTGTGAAAAGAGACTGGCCCAAAATATTTAATTGCAACCTTATTATTTAGAGTTTATAGTATTAGTTTGTTCTTTTCCTAGTATGCTATTAAATATAGACTTATACTAAATAGAATTCATAGAATACTGGATGGCCAAATTTTTCTAAATGAAAACTATGAAGATGAAATTTATGCTGAAAACTCAAATTTGTAAAACAAGAACTATCTTTTAACTTTTTTAGGAAAAGGAGATGAAATAGAGAACTCAATCTAAAATAACCTCATGACAGTATTAATTCAAGGTTGGTTTTTCAGAAAACCAACCATATTGAGAATTAAAATAAACATTACCTTCTGTTTGCTGGAGGCAACAGGGGCTAATAGCAAGGAGGCAAGGAAAACAAAGCCTCGGCCAAAGAGACTAGGATTTAGGGACAACTCCAACCCCAGGGCACCAGTGCCAGTGGAAAGCTGAGCTACCTAGCCAAGCAGGCTGACTGGCTATACCTATCACAGGAAGGGGGATAGACCAGCTTGTGCAGGAATGACGGAAGTAAGGGGAAATGTTAAATGGTTGCCCCAAAATAGTACTATTAAACGCTTAACTTTTAATTATACAAACAGTACGTTAACATATCCTCTTATTAAAAAAAAATACACATAAAAAACAAAGCTAAAATTTACTTTAACCCTCTGGAAGCTCTAGATATTTTTAAGTACATTTACATATTAGAGATGACCTAAGTGCCAAGTAACACAAGAGGATTGATTGCTAAAGATGACAGTATATACATACCAGGAAGTACCATGCCACTTTAGGGTGACATAGATCTTTTTGTGCACTAACATGGAAATATCTCTAAGGCATACTGCTGAGTCAAAAAACAAATTATATCATAAATATATCTTATGATATCATTTGTGTAATATATGTGATTTATGTAAAACAATATTAACACTCCTCTTTAAGAATCTTCTTGTGAATCTCAGCACCTATGTCTGTCATCTTTGGCACATAATCATGGATCACCTTGTGACTTGTTTTCTAGCATCATACACTATTGATTAATTTTTCTTTTAAGTGAACTTTGAGGAACCCTCCACAGCCCCAATATGCCCAGAATAAGCACTCAGCAAATATACTACTTACACAAATACTTTTATGCCTAATAAGACTGGGTAACAGCTGTAATTCTTGAAAGTTTATTTTAATAGACTTAGAATAATATGAAATTCAGTTTAAATGTTTATTCACCTTTTAATGAGAAAAGCAATGACATTTTTGTTTTATAACCTTTAAAGTTTTCATGAATACAGAAAGGCTGCTGGTCCATTTACACTTACTGATAATTAGTCACCATTTACTGCAGGGGTCCCCAACCCTCTGGCCACGGACCATTAGAGGTTCATGGCCTGTTAGGAACCCAGCCACACAGCAGGAGGTGCAGCAGCTGGCAGCGAAGCTTCATCTGTATCTGCAGCCGCTCCCCAGCACTAGCATCACCCCCTCAGCTCCACCTCAGGTCATCGGGCATTAGATTCTCATAGGAGCACCGGTCCTGGGTGAAAATGGTTGGGGACCGCTAGTTTACAGTACTTAGTAGAAACTATTTTAGAGTCTTTAGTCATTTTATTCTCCCTGTTGCATATTCACTATGTGGCAGGGCCAGTCTAAAAAATTCTCAGACTGGTAATTTGTACCTTCTTATAAATATTTGTCTATGATTTTAAAGAAAACACACCCTTGACTTTGTCTAAGCCAAAATATAATTTCACTGTATCCAATAATAAATGGCACCTGATCTAATACAGAACCCGAATTAAGTCATGAGGTGAGGTTTTTGCCTTAAAAAAAAAAAAAAACCTACTGCTTTTTAAAAACACCACAGTGGGGTCAGCTTTAGCTCAAGCAGTTACTTTGTTATGGCAGACTACTAAAAACCCTGCAGCTTCTCCTCACTGGATTGCTCCTTACTGTAACAATCCATACTTTTAATTATTCTTTTAACCTAAGGAAAATAAGAGAATGTTCTATTCTGTATCTAAGGTCTATAAAGCCTACAGTCAATATGTTTTACACTGTAATAACTGCAGATACTCTAAAAACACACAATGATTTATTTTAACCCAAAAGTATCACATAAAAATTACATGGTTTAAGTGATCAAGTTTTAGTTCTGTGGATCAGAACTTAAAGGATCATCTACAAACAAATTTTTTAAAATAATCCTCAAGTTTATATTTTCCCTGCCTTTCACAACATATTATTTCATACAGAATATCATCAAACCTTCTTAGTTAAAATCAGCCTGCAGACTCTAAGACCTACCAACCACATGCTCCTTTTTCTTGCTTTCTGGGGCACTTTTCCCAAAAAGGGGGAGAGGTCTTAGCACATGTTATTTCTTCTACCTAGAATGCTTTACATACTGCTTTTTGCAAACTCCATAGCTCCTTTCAAACCCAGCTTCGATGATAACACCACAGTGAAGCCTTCCCTATTGCCACCAGGAAAGGAAAGTTATTACATGCTTTGCACTTTTCACCATAATGATACTATATTTACTTGTTTATTAGATTCTGAATTTCTTGATGGCAGGTATTGTGTCCTTTTCATTTTGTATTTCCAGAAACTAATTATGGCACCTACCTCAAGGAGCTGTTCACTAAATGTTTATGGACTTAATGAATTTCTTTTCATTTCTTTTCAATGTAATTGCCCAGATCACTTAGCATAAGTCATTTGGTGGCTACAAACAGAAGGGTGTAGAATGACCCTGCAAGCCAAAGGAGCCTAAATGGACACGAGTGGGAAGTCTGTCTTGACCAGGGAACAGGAAGTTCACAAAAATAATTTATTTCAAAATGTAACATTTCTCCATAACACAAAAGGTCTCAGTTGATATCCTTAAAGACAGAAAGTTCTTTCTTTCATATTACATAATGGGCATTGATAGAAAAATAACCTTAGAATCTTAACCCAAAAAAATATATGTTTTCCTTTGTTTAAAAAAGAATATAATGGAGAAAACAAGCTGAGAAAGGAAGCCGAGAAACAAAATCTCAAGTTATCTGGGAATTAAACAAGCTATTTCAACTTTTCAGATTGCCTAAGAATAAACAAAATGCAATGGAAAAAGCAAAAACAAATGCCCTCTTTTCTCTTATCTCATGTAGTCCACTCTTACTAAGACTATAAGTAAGTAGCTTACCACACTGGTTCAAACTGAAACCTTTAGTAGCTTGAGCGCAAACAGAGCAAACAGAGCGCTAAGAATTCCCTGCCTGCTTACCCCTGCATATTAACTACATGCGCAGATTCCTTACCCCTGCATATTAACTACATGCGCAGATTCCTTACCCCTGCATATTAACTACATGCGCAGATTCCTTACCCCTGCATATTAACTACATGCGCAGATTCCTTACCCCTGCATATTAACTACATGCGCAGACTCTTTTGTTTAAGAGTGTGCGCTAAGGTCTTCAGCAACATTTGAGAAGTCTGCTCTCATCTGTTAGCGGGTATTTAAGGAACACTACAGGAAACAGCACTACATGCATTTACAGAAAGGGGGGGAGGGTAGCACGGAGTCATGAACACGTTAATTACCATAACGATTACCAAAAAGCTTCTGGCAATATGTTTTCATGGTCATGTGTTTTTGTAAATTTTGCAAAAATAAGATACTTCAGTAAGGTAAGACCATTGTCTCTTACCACACTGACTTTCCTTCTATCATACTTCTTCATATGGAGATGCCATAAGAATAGCTACAAACGTTTGGAGATCCAAGGGGAAGTGAAGTTGGTGATACATTTAGTTTGGGCTTTGTGAGATATTTTTGTCATTTGCAATCATTTCCATGTATAGGTAAGTTATTACCAGTTGCTCCCAACATAGGAATGACCTTGAGGAATACATCTACCACCCATTGTGCAAACTATCCCAATGTCTGGATGTGAATGTGCAGGGCCACATGTTTTGCCATATGTTTGGATGCTATGATGGAGGACACGACTCACTTTTTCCCAATTACGCTTGCACTATATCCTCTGTGTCTTTGCTCCAGCCTTGTCTTCAACTTCCTCCAGGGAAAATCCTACACCAGATCTGATCTAATGCCATCCCGTCAGTGAAGCTTTCCCAAATGTAGAATAAATCTCATATGTTTTCCAGTATATTGCTTTTGTTTGTGTCTATTTAAAAACAAACACTAAGTTGAATTTCAGTTATTTGTGAACATGACTATCTCTTCCACTAAACTGTAAACTCTTTAAAAGCCAGAAAATATCTTACTTAACTTTGTATTTCCCAGTGTCAACCATGATGTCAAATAATGGTGCCTAGAAAACGTTGACATATACTTAATTTTAGAAATTGATCTGTTCTTTTGTTAACATGAAGCTGAATATATTTACTTGTCTCATGCACTACTTCTGCTATTAGAACAGGGCTCCCCTACAAGATACAGAGATTGAGACAGAGACATACATACATATCACTGATATGTAAACAATTAAAATCTAGTAATATAAGTCCTAGTGGCTTCATAAAATGAAGTTCTAGGTAGTAGATTAATCTCTGCAAGACTAAGGGCTTAAAAGAAGACAGAAAAGACCATTGAAGGTCACAATTTGCATATTGATCTAACTATGCTTATTCTGTTACAAATACGTAATTAACTTTGCTTTTATTGAATTTTGGTTCTAAACCAATTTTATTAGTCATAGTTTCACAGGTAATTTCAGTGAAGCATGAGAGACAGATGTTTGTTAAGAAGATAGCATGTATACTGATCTATCTGGATAATAGATTTAATACACACTGAATGTACTGCTTTGTAGGCATTGAATTTGATCAATAGCTGTGTGCCACTCCTGTATTTCATGGGGCATGAAGTACTCTACAGTTAAAACTAAATTCATTCTAAAGGTTATCACACAAAGGAGATTTACAAATAAGCCATAATTAGAAGCACCAATTATCTGGTGTGAAAGCAGAAGAATTAATTGCAGTAATATGGTCTCTCCCTAAGTACCAAAATCTTAAAAAAGTTTTGCCTCTAATCAGCGATAGTAATAGAAAGTGCATTGATTTGGGAATCAGAAGACCTATGCTGAGCCTTGGCTGTATCATTTATTAGTTGTAGGACTCTAAGCAAGATGGTTTAACTCAATAGCTCTCACTTTTCTCATGTGCAAAATGGGAATGATGATATTCAATATTAACACTTGTTCTACCTACTTTATAGGTCTGTTTTGGGGGAGCTGATGAAACTCATTTATTGATTTATCAGCATGTATTTAGTACCTATGCCAGATAATGGATATTAAATAGATTTGTAAATTTCAAAGAGCTACAGAAATAAGATTATTTAATTGAGAATATATTTGACTTGGGTACTTAATATTAGAGTAAGAGACATAAATGTGGAACTTTCGCAATATCTTACTGAACAGGAAAATGACTGTCATTTTAAATGGTACAAAGCCCTGCCTCCGTGGCTTAAGTAAAAGAAAAATATTTCTGCACTTTCTCCCTAAACAAATGCCAGTCCTGAAATCATACATTATGTAGGAAATTCTAAGTGTGTGTGTGTGTGTGTACATATATACATATACATAGTGTGTATATATTTATGTTTGTGTGTGTATGTAAAACCCACATACACATACAAATATCCAAATGTCATACTCCAAAGCCTCAGACTTGCACATTGTTGAATTCTAAGACAGTTGAATTCTAATAACTTTTTAGTAACCTTTTGTGAGGATACCAACAATTTTCTAATCATCGCAATATCAACATCCCTTTACTAAATAATCCAATGTTTTCACCAGTCATCACTGCCAGGGGATTACATATGGACTAGGATGGCTCCAGTGGGAGAGCAGAGTGCGGAGTCACATCCAGGACGCCCTGGGAGTCCAGGATATAAGCCAACCAAAAATATTCACATGGCTCACTCCTTTGCACAGTCAGTCCTAAATGCTACAGAGAGAGAAAAACAAAGAGAAGAAAAACAGTCCCTAATCTCAAACTGCTCACAGTTCAACTGAAAATCAGAAAAGACATCAGCAAATGTCCTCAGAAATCATTAACAAAACAGCCCAAGTGCAAATGAATACCATATTGTGCAGCTTTTCTCTTTCTTTAGTATCTCACTTGGACCACATGAGAACAGTCGAGAGAGAGAGAGAGAGAGAGAGAGAGAGAGAGAGACTGAGAGATGAGAGAGGCAGTCAATAAACTGAATATTTTAGTTGAAGAAACAGACTCATCAATTTTAAATGTTTCCCAAACAAGGTCATAAACCTAGTAGGTAACACAACCAAGTTTTAAGCCAAAGTCTATCTGATTCCGGTGCTCTTAACCACTACGCTATATGGCAACTTGTAAGAGTACTGAAAACCATAATAAGGTTATTGGGCATTTTTTTTGAGACTTCTTAGTAATTGTTGAGAAAATTCTGTTTAGATTACTTCTATGGCCTACCCACAATACATGAAAATCACAGCAGTAAACTGAGTTCAAAGGGATTAAACAGTGAAGATGGATCTAAACAGACTCTGAACTGAAGGGATATCGAGAGGCTAATTAGTAAGAGTTGCCCAAGACCCCTGTCTGCTCTTTAAGAGAACCCAGTGAGGGAGCACAGGGAAGATCGCTGGACAAGCTGTGTGGTGAGACAGAGAGCCTTAATGGCAGCCACACACGACTCCATGTAGCACAGACTCAAGTTCCAAGAGTGCCCCGAACCAAATGATATTCTTAGGGTCAAAGGAGTTGCTCTTTTCTGAACAAAATCTGCCGCGATGCCTTTTCACATGCTCTTTCCTCCTTGGAACACTCTTCCCCACGTATCCCTGGCAAAAAATATATATATCTTTTAAGACTCAGCCCAAATGTCAGGTCTATGGCATTGCCTTCCCCGACTCTCCCAGACAAAGAGCATTACTGATAGTTCACACCTCTATTAGAGAGTGTGTGTGCGTGTGTGTGTGGCCATTCTGATTAGCTAAATTCACTTCTGAACTGCTTAGTCCATGCAGCGGTCGGTGTTGCACAAGAGCACAGGTTGTGCAAACCATTCTTACAGTGAAGAAAGTAAACATTGTTGGTGTAAAGTCAGGTTCTCTCTCTAAAAAGTCTGAAATTATGTGCTTATTTACAAAAAGAGACAATACTACTACAAGTGAACTATATCTTTACTTGAAATGACAGTGTTGTGCACCTCACATTAGGCCAGAGGGAGTGTTCATTCTGCTCATTTTCGAGTATTATTCTAAAAAAACCTTTGAACATTTGAGGTCCCATAGGGTATCTCATTTACCTTAAGACTGAACTTCCTCTGAATATGAAACAATATGGAGAAGCTACATGGTGAAGTAGAAAAACCACTAGTTTAGCAGTCAGAAAAACTGGATTATAGCCCTAACTGCAGATTTTTAAGTCAGTGAATCTAGGTGGAGGGTATAAATTCCTGTATGCTTTTGAAGTTTTCAAAATAAAAACTTAAAAAGCAGCTCATTTTTGTACTTAGACATGCTAAAAGATGACCTGGGAGAATAATGCATGAGACCTGATGTACCCTTTTGACCTAGAAGTGTAGTTTTAAAACCAGGCTACTTACTGCCCAAGGGTTCTATAGATGGGAAAGAGACAAGAAGAAATCAAGCCCATCACAAAGGTATCAGTGATGGTTATCATCACCTCGGCAAACTGCCACACTCTCAGTACACAGTGCCCTCAGCCACCATCTCTAGATCAATATGGCTATCAATGACAGATGGCCAAAGCATCCCTATCCACTCAGGTCATTCTTAGTTCACACGGTCCGACAGGATTTAGGAGTTTTGTATCATTAGACTGTCTTTAGAAAACAACCTAGCCATTAAAGGCAGAAGCAGAGTAATGCTGTATGTCAGACGGCACACTGTTGACAGTTTAAATATACTCAGAAAGCTTAAAATGCTTGATTTTCTATGTGCTACAATTACATTTTTACTGGCAGAGAATGTATCATTAAAACATAAATGTATGTTGAAAGCAAAGCTATAAAAAGACTTTCTGTCACAAACCATTTCTAGACACACCATAGCTAGGAAGAAAAAGTAACACCGTTCAGCATTGATTTAATCAAAATTGTAATTCCTGTGGAAAGGAGAAGGGACTTTCATCCAAATATAATTTTTAATGTGGTATATAATTCGAAGAATCTGATTTGAGATCCATTCCGTTTGGAGGTGGCACATAAATGGTTCACCTACCATGAAGGAACCTTTGCAGTAATATTTCATGAGGACACCAATAGTTTTCTAGTCATTACAATATTAACATCCTTTTACTAAATAATCCAACATTTTCCCAGTCGCTCAGGCTATCCTCTGACTTACCTAAGGTAATATATCACCATCTCTACCCCAAAAGGTAGACATGCTTAAGCAACACAAAGCAATATTGATGAGGCCCTGTATTTACTACAAATAAATATCTCTTCCCTATTTCAGTCCTTAAATAAAGCCTACTCACTACTACTTCAGATCTAAGTAAAAACAGTTCTACAAATAGTCACTAAATTAGTTATGGATGCATAAGAAAATTCATTTAACTAATTTCAAACAAGACCTTGGACTACATTTAGCTATTTATGTTTATGACATACAAATAACAGATTTATTACTATCATGGGGCAAATTACTCCTTGCACAAGGACTACTGCCTTTGTTATTTGAGGGTTGGACTTGGCCCAAAGTATATTGACTCACAATATTTTCTTTCATGGCAGGATTTCCACATGAACAGTTGCTTGAAATTGAAAACACAGACTCAGAGTTGCTGGAGGAGGCAGGAGGAAGAGGACGGTTCAGCACTGGTGAGCAGTGTGGCCACTGAAAACAATGACCTAGTTCTGGGCGAGGAACAGTCACAAATGCACCATTTAGAAAGAGAACTTAAGTATTTCTTTAGAAAGAGATAAAAATCATTTTTAGGGAGAAATGTCTTCAGGCAAATCTCAAAAATAAAGTGGGGACATTGATATAGTAGTTGCTATAATGCTCCATCATGACAAAAGAGAATTCAAAAAGGAAAGAATCTTGGCCTCTAGAACAAGCAATGGGAAACCTCTGGCCTTTAGTTTAATTTCTTCTAGCTAGACCATGAAAAGTTTTCTAAAACCAAGTGTCTTTTGAGCCTCCCTTCTCTACCATTAAGAGCAACAAATACAGCTGTGCAAACAGCAGGACTGTGTGTTCCTGTGGTAAGATGCTTGCGCTGGCCTTCCTGAGGGAATTCTCTTCAGACATGTGCACAATCCTCTGAGTCAGCAGGCTCAAAAGGAATGAAGAGATGCGGGCAAAAGTAAACTCCAGCCTGAACCAGTAAAAGAAGAGACAAGGCTGACTGGTGGGGATTCTTGGGCAATGAAAAGGGACAATTCTGATAGCTGACAAGAGAGAAAAGTCTGAAAGCCGTGCGATGGGAGCTGCAGGGAACGCAGGCTGAGAAGGCGAGAAACGCCGCTTTTCCCTTCTGGTCCCCACTTCTGTATCTTCCTCTCCGTTTAGTCCTTTTGCCACCTTCTCTTTTTTGCTAGTGACAACATGGGCTTCAGAGCCACTGTCAGGGTTTGAATCCAGCCCATCATGTATTGTGTGGTTTGGGTAATTTACCTAACATCTCTAAATTTCGGCTTCCTCATCTGTAAGCTGGATGGAATGATACCTCATGAAGTTGTCATAAGGATGGAATAAGATAATATAAAACACACGGCAGGTGTCTGGCTCACAGTGGGTAATTAAAAATGTGTTAGCACCTTCCTTCTTTTGGTCTGTTAGTCTACGTTTCTTCTTTTTAACTTTTGCCCACATCTGCTAGAACTTTGGACCCTTTATTTCATTATTTATTTTCTACGGGTCAGTGACCTTGGATAGAGAGCTTTCCAGATCTCTGGAGTAAATGAGATGTTCAGTCAAAAGGGCTGATGGCCTTCATAGTTGTCTGAATCCCTAAAGGCTAAATTTCCTGTTGATCTGATGAAGAACAATTTTCATAACAGGAAGTTTCAGGGAATCTGGGAATTTGGAAAGAAGAATGCCTGGCTCCTCTTAATCAGAGGGTGTTATTCTGGATTCTCTTTCGAACAATGTTAAAGCAGTTAAACAGAGACTCTAAGGCACTGAACAGATTTCAATCCAGCCTGAGCTCGGGACAGGACGTGTATCCCCTCCTGTGCAACAATAAGACTTTCTTTATTAAAAGCAAGTTTCAAGAGCAGACAAGTAAGTCTGAACTGTATCCACAGAGAATAAATTCTGTGTTCAAAGTGAAATGAATCATAGCTGAATTCCACTTTGTTAGTTTTGAACTAGAAATACAAGTACTGCGAACTGGGTTTTTTTGTGTGCAGGGAAGGGGATGAGGTGGGTGGCATGGAAGTCACCCCAAATTCATTTCTGGAAGTAACCACAATTTTAAAAAGAAAAAAAAAAAAGAGTAAAGGGGTAGGAAAGAGAAAGAGGAAGAAGAGAAGAGAAGGAAACATCTACTCCAGGGGAAGCAGTTTTGCACTCCTGGCCTCCAGGCGAGCACTCCCCCAGCGGGCAGCGGAGGAAAGCATTTCAGGGGCCATTTGGCCTACAGTGGGCGCGCTGTTGAGTGCTCCTCCTTCTGGGAACTCCTCAGCCCCTTGGCTTCCACATCTCTATTCTATTCCTCCTCCTCCTCCTCCTGCATCCTGCCTGATTGGTCCTCAGAGTTCATTCCTTAGACTGGCTCTCACTCTAGAAGCTCTATCTGAAAATTTTTACTTATTTCTGTGGCTTTTCTTACCCCTTAAATAATGACAATTTTTCTTACCCCTTAAATAATGACAACTCCCCAAAACACATCTTTAAACCCATTCTCTCTTATAAAACCCACCATCAAAGCTGCTATCTCTACTCGTGTAAACGTCTTCCCACTACCCACATCGTATCTACCAGTTCCTACAATAAAAGCAGCTCTCAAGTCAATCTTGTTTATTTTTTCTATTTCGACTCCCAAATTCCATCTATCACCAGGTGTTATTCTACTTCCTAAACCTCTGTTCAATCTAAACTCTTCTTCCAATCCTACCGCCATTGTCTTAGATAAAGCTCTCATCTCTGCTTCTAGTGTCTTCTCTGGATAATCTTTGTATCAAAGTGATCTTTCTAAAACATAAATCTAACACTTTCTCTTTTATTAACCTTAACCTCTGATAGACCCTCCATGCTTCCAAAAGTAAAACCCAAATCCAAACAGGTCTTCACAACCTTGCTTCCGTCTTCTTTAACATCCCCATCTCTTGCAACTCCCCTCCTCACTGTATCCCACAACCCTTATTTCAAGCCCCATAGTTCAGCCCCCAAGCTGCTTGCCACTCCCAAATGATTCTCTTTCCCTTTGCATGTTCTGTTCTCTGTATTAAATGCTATCTCTTGCCTGGTGAGCTTCTCCACCATCTTTAAGATTAAGCTCAAATGTCACTCTTCTGCAAAGCTTTCCCTCACTGCCCAATAAATTACTTACGTCTACTGGGAGATCTTTGGTCTTTTACCAGGGCACTTTTCAAGAGGCACTGAAAATACTGGTTTATATATTTATCTCCCTGGACAAGTGAGACTAAGACTGTGAGCTCCTAAAAGACAGGCATCAGCTCTTACTCCTTTTGGTGGCCCCAGCTGTTCACTAAACACTCAATAAATGCTAATGGATGTCAAGAGAATCAGCTTCCCACACAAAGAACTTGAGGAGCCTCCAGAAAGCGCTGTACCCTCCCAGGGAGATGCTCGGTCCATAGCTGGAATAAGATCAGATTCTTCTCCTTCAGCTTAAAAGAGGAATTGATAGAGGTAGGGGAGAGAGAGAGGGAATTATTGCTCCTTTGATGATTCAGTGTAATTTTCCCACATAGAAAAAAAGAACTGGTTCCTTGTTTACAAAGTTGAGGACTAAACAGAACCTTTCCACAGTGCTCTGTTTTTAGTAGATACAAAAAAGACTCAAATAAATTAATGTACCAATAAATGGTGTCTAATTGGTAGGAAATTTGCAAAAATAAAAAAAAAATCAGTTTATCACTCACATTAGCTTTTCTTTCTCCAGTGTCTGTCTCTCTCTGTCTCTGTCTGTCTGTCTCTCTTTCTCTCTCTCTCTCTCTCTCTCTCTCTACCTCTGTCTCCTTTTCCCCCTTCTTCTTTATTTAGCTGAGTTCATTTCTGACAAGCAGAGAAAAGTTAAAGTGGCCACTAAATTTTTCTAGGCTCTATATTCAAATACTTTCTGGAAATCTACAAACAACCACAACACATACAACTGGGTATCTTAACTATAAATCTAATGTAATGATTGTTCCTTTAGATATTTTCTTAATTTTATGTGAGTAATAAATACACCCTTTAACAACTAGTTTCTAATCATTTCCAAATGACTGATTTTTACTGCATTGCTACGGTATACTTCCTTTATGTAAATAACTAAATATTTCTAAATTGCTCCATTAGCATATAGAAAAACATTTGCTGTTTGTTTTTAAATGGCTGGGGAGAGGAGGTATAAGCATATTGCCAAAAACAAAAAAAAAATGAGCTTTATAACAATTCTCTAAGCATGTTATATTTTAAAATGCAATATTTATACAGTAGAAACTATAATATTAAAACCCAACGAGCTTCTATAAATTTGTCCTTTTAAAATATAAACTATTAAAATATTTTCAGAAATACAAAAAGAAATCTTGTAATGTCAATCCATATCAAAGTCCTCGGGATTTTGCATTTATACAGAGCAGAGTTCGTGAACTCCTGCTAACCGTGTTAACAATCTACCAGGTTTCTAAAGACTCAGCAGGGGTTGGAGTTAGAAGGCTCTGCCATCAACATCAATAACAAGAACAGTGACACTCAGAGGAGTTTTTACTGTGCTCTCCAAGGAGGGTTCAGCACATTCAGGGACTGTAGCCCATAAAGGAAAGAGGTCTATAGTTAGTAATTCCAAATAAAATTTAGAGGGACACTTTTCAGATTCTGTTTTTAAAGAGTGAGAGTCTTTTAAAAATTACATATACGTGTATGTATGTATTTTGTGTGTTAGTATAGTATATATAATGTCATGACAGCCATACTTATTTTAAAGAGCCTTACCACTTAAAAGGAATTTTGACTTTCAATTTTTGTTTTGATTTGTAGGTAAAAAAATGTGAATAAAATCACAAATGTTTTTTGGGGAGGCAAGAAAATGGCTTGAGCTCTAATTCAAGATGGAAGCCAATTGGTTATATGATGACCCAAGCAATTCAGTATGTTCTGTGCCCAAGGCAGGTGGCAGATCAATTCAGAGATATATAAAAACAAAAGCAAAACATCTAAATTTACAGATATACATTAGAAGCTAATTTCGAAGCATTTTTTGAAATAAAAAATGAAACTGTACAATATAAATTCATTATCTCTGATTTTCACAGGCAAGAAAAAATATTTTCCCTCCTCTACCCCCCTTTCTTTTTTAAACAATTCTTACCCAATTCCCTTTCTTCACTCCCTTCTCCCTAACAGCCTGCTTTTTTAAAAACTGGGTTATTGGGGCTTGGAAAAAAATGGCTAAGAAAGGACAACATTCAAATCTTAAGGCCAAGTTAACCATCAACCTTCTGTGTCTTTTTTCTTTTTGGAGGCCCAAATAGTAAAAATATCTGTGTTTCCTGTTGCTGCCTGTGAAGATAGCATATCACGGTCTATCAGTTTGTGTTTGAAGCGAAGGAAACATGGCAGAGATCTCTATAGGTGGTGTTTATTCTGTGGTGGATTCAGTAGTAAGACTATTATTCTACATACATGATTTGGATTCTAGTCTATGGATCTTAAGTTTTTAGAAAGCTCAAACGTTATGAATCCATGTATTTCTAATGCTCAAATCTGTTGTCCTTTCGGTTCATCATCCGTAGTGGTTCTTGCACACTAAACAAAGATTTCGGTGAGATTTTATGGGTTCGTGTTAACTATTCTCCAATTAAGCTAAATGATAAGTTCAACTTTGGATCCTTTCAGATAGAGCTAATTCAATAGCCAAAACTAGTGATTTCACAATAATCTCAATCTTATCTGTCCCTAATTCCGGGAAGCATATCTATAGTCATGGCAATTTACACTAGGGAGCAAATTATCTCTTTTCTAAATTACCACATGCACAAATTCTGCCTTTGGGGAAAGTGCTGTTATTTGCATCCATGGACAGCTATTTATATATGCAGACACTCAAATTGACATAAAGGTTTTTAAAAGAGAGAGATAAGCTAACAGGAAAAATTCAACAAGAGTCAGCAATTTTCCCCCATTACTCTTTCTATAGTCACTTCACCAGAGCAAACGGTCACAGATTAAGCCAAACTCTTATCTGACATGGTTGTTTGACAATTCCATTTCTGTTGCAACATCTTGCTTAAAAGGAAGCAATATATTCCTCTTTTAATTTGCTTTAAAAATAGAATTTTCTATCCTTTTAATATTAATATTTTAATAGACATACTTGCTTTACTCAATTATAGTATTTGCTTGACATTTCTAAAACAGCAATTTTTTATTGTGGTAAAATAACTAACATAAATTTACCTTTTTAACCATTTCAAGTGTACAGTTTAGTGGCATTTAAGTACATTCACACTGTTGTGCAACCAGAACCACCATTCATCTGTAGAACTCTTTTCATCTTCCCAAACTGAAATTCTGTGCCCACTAAACAAGAACTCTTCACTCCCCCCTCTCCCCAGCCCCTGGAAACCACCATGCTACCTTCAGTCTCTATGAATTGACAACTCTAGGTACTGCATGTAAGTGGAATCATATAGTATTTGCTCTTTTGTGATGCGACAGGCTTATTTCAGTTAGCATATTCTCTTCAAAAGTCATCCATGTTTTGTAGTATTTGTTAAATGTCCTTCCTTTTTCAGGCTGAATAAAATTCCATTATACGCACACACCACATTTTGTTTATCCGTTCATCTGTCAATGGACGCCTGGGCTGCTTCCACCTTTTGGCTACTATGGGTAACTGCTATGAACATGCGGGCACAAAAAGTTGTTCAAGTCCCTGCTTTCGTTTCTTTTAAATATGTATCCCAAATTAAAATTGCTGGATATATGCTAATTCTACGTTTAACTTTTTTGGAAGGGCCACACTGTTTTCCATGGTTGTAGACCATTTTACATTTCTACCAGCAATGCACAAGGGTTCCAATTTCTCCACAACCTCATCAATACTTGTGCTTTTGTGTTTGTTTGGTTTTTATAATAGCCTTCCTAATAAACGCGAAGTGTGAAGTGGTATCTCGTTGTGGTTTTAACTTATATTTCCCTAATGATTAATGTTGCTGATCATCTCTTCATGTCACTTGCATATCTTCTTCAGAGAATTGTCTATTCAAGTCCTTTGGCCATTTTTTAAATCGGGTTGTTTAGTTTTATTTATTGTTGAGTTATAAGAGTTCTTCATATATTTCTCCTATTCCCTGTGTTGCATTTTCACTCTGTGATAGTGTCTTTACTGCATTTTTTAAGCTTTAATAATTTAATGCACAATTTTTGAAAAAATCATTTGAAAGTTAATTGTTCAAATCTTTAGTTTTGCTTAGTTTTATAACTTTTGACAATAAACCTTTAATTTTAATTTTTTCTACTCTGAAGATGTAAAACAAAACACCAAGATTAAAATTTGCAAAATTAAATATAAAATCAAATACACATTTAAGTGATATTTTTATAAGTTTGTAGCACTTATACTTCTGAAATTAAAGCTTAAAACTGTACTAAGACTTTTGGGACAACTTGTTTTAATTGTAGAATTCAGGTGGTAGATATATGAGTGTACTATACATTTCTTTCAACTCTTTTGTTGGTTTGAAAATTTTCACAATAAAATGTTGGGGAAAAGGGGAATCAAGAGATCTAACTTAATTTTTAATTTTATGAAAAAAGCAAACACAGAAGCAAAGTAACTATCAAATGTTATTGTACCCAAGACAGAAATTCTTGGTGCAGTCTTGGCCTCCCTTGGGAACTTTTTCTAAGATTTGTATTTACAGCCAAGAATGTTTTTTAGATTCAACTAGTTTGTTTGTTTTGGGTTTTACTTTGTCTTTAAAGAATGACTGTGACACTCCTCAGACTCTGGTATTTTCAAAGCAGTACCAAGGTATTTTCTGAACTCATTCAGTTCACCAAATTTCTATTCAGTATTTCCTACATGTGAGGCACTGTGCTCAGCAGTGGAGACACAATCATAAACAAAACACAATCTCCCTCCCCCCTTTAATTCCCTGCCCCCTTCTACCTTTGACCTATGGATGTTACTGTCTCCCCTTAAAGCTGGATCTCTGAAGGCAGGGCATCTCCTCTCACAAGCTCGAGGCCTGGGCCTGGCACCCCCGGTGCACCCTGGGGTAGGAGGGAGCCCAGTGCACCCAGGATATGGTCCATGGCTCCACCTGGAGTGCAAACCCAGGACCTTCTGTGTAATGCAGATGTGCTAACCATTACACTATGGAGCCACCCAAAACATAATCTTTAACCAATAGAAAAGTATAGTCGTGGAGGAGAGAGAAAAGAGTAGATAACTAGAGTCTTATGACAAAGTATGAAGTGCTATGACACTATGTTTAGTATTACAGCAGTAGAGTATTATAAGGGACAATGGAACCACAAAAAAATCGCACCTAAGCTGCCTTACAAATATAATAAAGACTTTTCTACATAGGAGACAGGCTTGGCGACAGGGTGTGGTAAAGGTATACAAATTAACCAGGTAAAGAAGCGGTAGAGAAATGTTACAATCAGAAGGAACCTCATATATTAAGTCTTAGAGGTACCAGGTAACATGACATGTTTGAGAAAAAGCAGAAATTACTGTTGAAAGCAAGTAGATGTCTGGCATAGGATGTTAATGCCTTGGTCATAGAAGGAATTTAAGACATTCACAAAAATCATTCATTCTCAGCTGAAAGAGAAAGAAAGCTAACCTACTTGCCCAAATACTTCAGTTAGAAGCAGATGTGTTTTTGGTTTTATTTCATTTCACTTTATGAATCCCGTGAAACTAAATTTTAAAGTTTGAATTATCCAACCAATTACTTGCTATTGCTTTCTGTGAATTAAAATAGGCTGATGTGTAGAAAACATGAAATGCATGCATGGATGGCACGAATACACTGAATCCGGTGCACAAGGTAACTTTTTACCAGCAGTCCTCAAACTTCAGTGAGCACACAGGTGGACTACATAAAATGCCATTTCTATGCATCACCCTTGAGACTCTGACTTGGGCGATCTGAGTAGAAACCAGGAATCTAAATTTTTAACAAAACCACAAGTAATTCTTGTCTTAACTGTTTGCAATGGATATTTTAAACCAGACAAAATTAGAGAAAATAGTATAAGATGATCCCATACCCATCACCTAGCTTCAACAATCAACACAGAACCAGTCTTTTTTCTTCTATATCCACCCATTTACTCTTTATCACTATTTTATATTGAAGATAATCCCAGATATCTTAACATTTTATCCATTAATGCTTCAATTTGTATTACTAAAGAAATCTTTTTTTTTAACATGGCTACAATATAATAATCATACTTAATGTAACTGATAAACACTTTTTTAAAAAACTGGACTGTTAGCCTGTGGAAGAGGATAAGTCAGTGTCCAAGTAGACTGCTTAGGAAGACATAACTTGTTTTATTTCATCGTGGATTCAAAATCTTTTGGTTCAAGAATAAATAAGATAGTCATGTTTCTGAAACTGCCACCTTCAAATCTTTTAAAAAATATTCTTCAAGAGCATAAAATTATTAAACTGAATTGTATGAAACTTTTTCCAGTTATTGGTTAATTTTTTAAAAGAAAAATACTGCTCTGGTTAAATAATGTCACATCTTATCAATCTTCATAGAAGAGAAAACATGTTACTAAATTTGCTTTTCCTCCAGAGCACTTGAATTTCACAATTATTTAGAGTTTAAAAACGTTTTTCTCAATGAATCTTAGAAGTTTCACAAAGTAACAAAAAATACAAAATGTATTCCTGAGAAACACCTTACAATTTAATTAACTCCAAATATTAAAGGACATTGTTATGCATGCTTTGGTCATATGTAAACTTTTTTTTTTTTGTAACTGCATTATCATTCTCACTCAGGATCAATATTTGTAAAATTGAAACTAATATTTCCTTGACATTTCTCTTCTTTCATATGGCTTTTTAAAAACAAAAGAGAATAAAAGAAAAGAAAGGGGAGAGAGAAAAGAGAGGGAAGGAAGGAAAGAAGGAAGGAAGGAAGGAAGAAGGAAGGAAGGAAGGAAGGAAGGAAGGAAGGAAGGAAGAAAGGAAGAAAGGAAGAAAGGAAGGAAAAGGAGGAAGAGAAGGAGGGAAGGAAGGAAGAAAAAAGGAAGAAACGAAAAGAAAAGAAAAAAACAAGCTTTGGGTTTACATCTGAACATCAGTAATAATATTATTTTCTTTCTTAATCATGCAAATCAAAAAATTCTTGTCAACAATAACAAGTTAAAAAGTATATTCCATTTCACTATCAATCCATAAAAGTAATGTTTGTCTAACACATATAAATTATGCATTTGTGTTTTTTATATACTTTCATTTTTTAAGTACAGTGATAATCTGTGTTATCAGTTTACAAGCTATTCCTTATTAACAGAGGGAAACCATGGATCCATATCAAAACTATGATATAAAATCCCACATATATGGTTATTAACTTTAGAAAAGCATAAGATTAAACTCCTTCTTGATCTGTCATCAAAACAAGCATTTAGTAAACTGCTAAATATTATATATTTTAAATATACCATTTCTACTTCAAATACCTAACCCTTTACTGAGGTTTTTTATTTGACATGTGTCCAAGGTACAAAGATAAATCTTCTCTCTTGCTCTCTGATAAGGTGTCAGAGCTTACTTAAAGGTTTAAGAATAGAGCTGTTGAACTAATTTTTTTTCTATTGCAAGTTATATATGAGAATTGGTAGCAGCCTGTTGAAAGAACTTTACCTGTGGATAATAGTCTTTATCTCACCTCTATCTATCATGCTATCAATTTCTTTATTACAGGAGTTTACCTTTGGGCAGCTCATACACCAGCTGTCAATCTGTCCTCACTCTGAGACTTTGCAGCAAACCACACTCAGGTGTACTGAAGCTTTACAAGAAGAGATTGTTTTCCTTCTCTTTCCAACTAGGACAGGTATAGTCAAAATGCAAGCCTCCAGCGTTCCAGATGTGCTCTGCCCCAGTACACAGCCAGAATATTTTTATCCCTGCCTCCCAGGTCACAGCTTCTTATCTGGATTTTTTCCAGATTTTGCTTCTTGTCCTAGCTTTACCTTTGCCCCTCACACCCTCTCACTAAAGCAGTTTTGAAAAAACTAAAACAACTCAATGTCCATCAATAGTGGACTGGTTAAATAAAATACGGACTCTATAAAATGAATTACTGTGCATGAGAGAGAAGGAGAAGGAAGGAAGGAAGGAAGGAAGGAAGGAAGGAAGGAAGGAAGGAAGGAAGGAAGGAAGGAAAGAGGGAGGAGAGAGGGAGGAAGAAAATGAGGATGTTCTTAAATACTAATATGGAGAGATTCTGAAGATATATTAAGTTAAAAAGGAAAATACAGAATAGTATTACCTTTTTCATTAAAATAGGAGAAAAACATTCATGATTGCTTCTACATTCATAAAGAAACTCTGGAAAGAACATTAAAAACTAAACACTGGTTACTGGGGTTAAGGGTAGGTGGGAACAAAGCATAATGAATGAAAGGAGAGTGAGAAGAACAATTTTCATGACACACCTTTTTATACTTTTTTATTTATTTTTGAACTATATGACTATATTGCTTATTCAAAATTTTCAATTAAAAAGAAATAGTAGGTTTATTCAGTGCAACAAGGCTCAAAGAAAGAAAGAATATATGAAGAAAATCTCATTCTTAGGCTATTGGCATTATACAGACAGCCCCTGACTCACAATGGTTCTGACTTAATAATTTTTCAACTTT
Organism: Eonycteris spelaea; assembly: GCA_003508835.1. Taxonomy (NCBI): domain Eukaryota; kingdom Metazoa; phylum Chordata; class Mammalia; order Chiroptera; family Pteropodidae; genus Eonycteris; species Eonycteris spelaea. The sequence continues at coordinate 734,122 of PUFA01000036.1, forward strand.
ACAATGGTGCAAAAGCTATACACACATCAATCTTTTCACCAGCTACTGATGTGTGGTACAATACTATCTCATGGTGCTGGACAGAAGCAGCAAGTCGCAGCTCCCAGGCAGGCAGCTGACCATGAAGATAAACAACCAATACCCTAAAATGTACTGTGTTGCCAGGATCTTTTGGATATTGTTATTCTGGGCATGTTTAACGTAGGCTAGGCTAAGCTATTGGGTTTGGTAGGTTAGGTGTATTAAATGCATTTCTGACTTACAATATTTTCAACTTACAATAGGGTTATTGGGACATAACCCCATCGTAAGTCAGGGAGCACCTGTAGTCTGGTGGAGAAAATAAATTATCGAAAATAAAAAATAAAAATTAGAAAAGCATTAGTGAAAGAAGCTAGGATTGGCTCTGGTTGAAGAACAGGCTAAAAGACCTCGAAAATATTATCTAGCAATCCTATGGCTTTATTGATTTATATCCATGTTTTAAAGGTGAACAAAAGTCTTCTGAAGAGAAATTGCATTTTAATCGAGTTGAATACTCTTTCCTTAAGTATTTTCTCCAATTTTCTAAAAGACAACCCACCTACTGCCCCTTTCACGCTTCTGAGTCCAAAGGCAAAAGGTGAAGTGCAAAGACCTGAGCACTGGGGCAAAGCTCAGCAGCCTCGCGCCAGCTCTCCGCCCCGTGCTGCGTGGCCTGCGCACATTATGCGACTGCATGTGCCTCCCTTCCTCACCTGGATGGTGGAGATAAGAATAGTGTCTACCTCGAAAGATCACTACAAGGATTAGTTAATACACAGAAAGCATACAGAACAGTGCCCGGCTCACAGCAAGAACTGCATAAATGTCTGCTTTTCTACCTAACTCTTCAATGGTTTGCTGTTTATCTTTCTTTAAGAGTGCTGCCTCCTGGCCTAATACTCACCCTTCCCATTAGTCCTTCTTATTTTCTTTTTTCTTCCTCTTCTCTTTTTATAAAAGGGTGCAATCAGTCACTTAAATACCTCCACGGAGTTTATGAGACAAGATCATCCCAAAGAAAGACATTTAGAAAGGAAACAGAAAGTATGGGGAAATGCACATTAAAACAATGGCATAAAGTTAATTCTTTACATTTCCATACTACTCTGTAAAGCTATTATGTTACCTTATTTGATCCTCCCAACAACCCTCTTGAGACCATCAGGACAGGTAAAGAATAAAGGCAAAGGAGGTCAGAAGGATTGCCTGAGGCCCAACTGCATGTTACAAGTTAGTGACAATGTCTGACTAGCTCAGTTCAACAATTTATTGAACACCCCTGCTAGAGCCTGGGCCTGTGCTGACCTCCACATTCCAAAATGCTCTTCACTACAAAGAGTTTCCATGGTATAAAGCACCTCTCAGGGTTTCACTCAAGTTGCTCATCATGCTACTTAAAAGCTACTGAAACGTCATATAACAGAAAGGACTGGAGAGTCCCTGGCAAACGATCTTAGGCTTAGTGGTCTTGGCAAATGTAACCTCTCTGAGCCACTTTTCTCATCACTAAACGTATGACTAACACCACCACATGGTTGTAAGGGTTAAATGAAATAATGACTATAAAAGAAGCTTGTAAACTGTAAAGCTCCATAGCAGATATTAGGCACCACTATCTGATTTAGCAGCAGAATGCAAGAACAAACCTAGATGAAAAAGAAAAAAAAAAAGACCTGAGAGAAATACATGCCTAGGTCCCCAACCCTTAAAAGACCTCCCAGAGAGGGTAGCAAGATTACAAAAACTCACACTGCCTCCCCTGCAGAGGATGCCCACTGAGCCAACAGGGCTGGGCAGCAGAGGTCAGTCCCATTCCAGCAAATGTATTCCTTTCCATTTGCTCCAACTCGTGGTAGGAGGTGAAGGGGGCAAACCAAGACAGTTGGTGCTACATGAAACAGAAAGATGTTATACCTTTAAAAAAAAATTGTGGGAAGTCGTGAGAGAATGAAAGAAGCAGGTGAGTGCTTGGGGCATTTCAGCTGGTAAGTGAAAGAAAGAGAAACTGCCCCAAGACAGAAGCAATCCACACCCTACATCTGCAGTCGGAGAGAGGCTCACATGTCAGAGAAAAAGTTTGTCCTCCCTCAGGGAAATTGTGAAGGCTGTCAATGTTCTAGCCATGAGAAAATAAAAAATCTATATAGAACATTCTCACATGTGGAGGCCTGATGGAGCTCAGAGCAATGTTCTATGGGAGTCTGACTCTTGCAGGCTTCTCACCTGGACTGAGGGTATCAGCAGGAAGTATGCTTCATAGGGAGGGGAAGTGGTGTCTGAACCTGCTTGGGGACAGTCCCACTGCTTATGATTTAGTAAGTCAGTAGAGTAAGACAGGTGAGTGTCAGTCACACTACTTGGCTGTGCATTCCAACTCCTCTGTTTCCATACTTAAACCTGTGTGACACTGAGTTGCTTACATTTGATCAGTTGCTGAGCTTCATTTTCTTATCTATAAAATGAGACCTAATAATAGTATCTTCCTCAGGATGATGCAATAATTAAATAAGATAATGTTTATAAAGGAATTAGAAAGTGCCTAGCACATAGTAAGCAGTCAGTAAAAGTTGACAAGTATTACAGCATTGTTTCAAAAGGCAAGTTTACTAGCTTACTTCAGTTTCAAAGGCTTAGAGATTAGGGAGAGAGAGAGAAAGTGAAAACTTTCCCGTAGCATCAAAACGGACCTTGCATACTCACTGGCAACTGAGAAGTTTCAAATGTTTCTGTGTTATGATCTATTTTAGATAACAAGTTGAACATCTGTATAGAAAGGCAGCAAATCCCAGTGACTAAATACCTAGAATCAGCTGGGCTTGGATTCCAGCTCCTCCTCTCACTAGCTCTGTGACCTTGGACAAGTCACAGAAGCTTTATGTCTCTGTTCCACATTTGTAAAATGAGGATAATAATAATAGTATCTACCTCAATAATATAGGAGTAAAGATAAAATGAGACAATATCTTGGTATAGCCCTTAGTACCATCCATGGCATGTGAAAAGTATTTAATCATTGCTAGGTATTACTGCCTCCTTCACTGCAAAAAAAAAAGAATCAGAGAGTTGTTTGTTGATTGAATTTAAAGCCCACCTCTCGGAGTAGAGAAAGAAAAATACACTGTCTATTGGGAATTAGTTCTTGCTCTCAGCAGAAGTAACATTCTCTTTTTAAGACAATTTATCAGTCTTTCCTAGAGAGAAGTAATTTACCCAGGGTATCAAAATACTTTTAGATTGGTCCTTCATGCAATCTGGTTCTCATTATTATGCTTTAACTAAACTGAGCAGAAATTTTCTCTGAGGTAATTGAAATCTGAATCATCTCTAAGAGCTATAATTAATATTCTGCCATAGTTACGTATTGTTTTATAATTAAGTCATAGTCATAAAAGCAATGAGGCAAATGTTTCAAAAGTTCTAGCAAAAATAAAACAAAACACATTTGCTTAAATATAATTTATAATAATAATTCATTCTGGATATTTCAAAAGTTTGCCAGTTCAGTAGTAGCAAAATTTTAAAATGTATATTAAGTACAGCAGAAAATATAAATGTACCCATTCATTTATTCAGTCAATAAACATTTCTGAATGTCTACTATGTGCCAGACACTGCCCTCTGTTTTAAATCAAATATACTGTATTTGTTCACTCCTATAAAGTTATTTATCATTATCATTATCTACATATCATTCAGATTTCACACGATCCAATAATATTGCATCCCGATTAAATCAGTTAAATATTCCAAACTCTGTCACTTTAAGAATTTGGAACATTTTCCATTAACATTCCTCTCTGGTTTTATGTACTTGATCTGTGCTGTGGGATGTAGCATAAATTATCTGCCTTCAGCAAAACGAACAGCTGAAATGCACTGCCACCTGACAGCGCTTGTTAGGCTTTGAGTTGCTGTGAGATTGTTTGCCTTTCACTAGCCTCAAGAAAAGACTTGAAATGGTTCAAAACATAAGAGTTTGGTCACCCAGTACCCAAAATGAACCCAATACTTTAACATCATACTTAGGGGGTCATTTAATAAATAAAAAGAATAAGATTAAACAATATTTTTAGCAAAATCCTTCTAATAGTACCTAAGAAGTATATCTGTAAAACACAAAAGTCATTGTTTATTTAGCTAAAAATTATTCTTCAATGTCACTTCTTACAGTCTCCCCACATGCATTCGCTTGCGGAATCTGGAATACCCTGCCTCACCTCTTCTCCTTCCCCTTATCTCTACGCTGAGCCTCCACCACAGGGTGCCTTCACGTGGCCCTGGCTGGAATCAGTCTGCGCACACTGGGCACTTGTGCATTGCACTTCTGACCACTTCTGCAGCTTCTCCCAGGTCACTTTGTTTTAGTTATTGGTGTCTCTGTCTCTTAAACTCAATTTTGAGTTTATTCCTTTTTTATTTCCCACAGTGCCCACCTAGTTCAAATCTGTTAATGATCAGCTGAGTGAGCCTAGGTAAGACATTCACACTTTATATATCTTGATTTCCTCATCTAGTAAATGGGCAGAACAGTATTGGTCTTGCCTAACTGGAGTTTGACTTGCCATCAAATTAGATAATAAATGTGAAAGTATTTTTTTAAAGTATTACACATTCTTTGGAAAGCAATTTGACACTATTCATCAAGAACCTTAAATTTTTTCATTTTTTTCTTATTCACTAATTAACCTTCTAGTTATCAATCCTAAGGAAAAACTGTAAACATGGAATAATTTTTAAACTATTATAAATATTATTTATAATAAAAATATGAAATAATTTAAATATCCAACAAAGAATAGCTAAGTAAATTACAGCACATTGACTCACTAAAACATTATATACCATTTTTAAATCATAGAAATTATTTTAAAATGATATAACAAGTAGCATGAGAAATATTTAAGTGCAGTATTAAAAGAAAAAATGAGTACCAAAATTGCACATCTAATTTGACAAGTACACAAAAAAGAAACACCTACTCAAAAAAAAAATGGATAAGAAGAAAGTACACCAAAATACTAATAATGGTTATTTGGGAGCAAAAGGATAATGAGTATTTTTCTTCTTAATATTACTTTGTATTTTTAAAATATTATATAATAAGTACATGTTACTTTGAAAATAAAAAGAAACTTTAAACAGTAGTGAAAAAGCTATATAAATACAGGCTATAAATATTGTATCCTTAGATTACATTACTTCATTCTTGTATATAGACTCTGGATTGGTCATTTTCTTAAATAAAAATAAACTAATTAAGTTAGGCTATGTTGTATTTTAAGCAGCTTGTTAGACAACCAAGAAAAAACTTTAATCAGATTTATTCTGCCTGGACTCAAAAATAACTAACAGTTTTAAGCAGTGACTACAAAAAGTACTCTTCCTTTCGTTACTAGATAATGAAACCACCGTAAGGACACATCTTCTAACTCTACAGGTGAGTCATAAATGCTAATGTTATCTTTGAAGTATTTTAGAATCTGAAGTTACCTTTTACTTTCACTTCTGAACCTTATCCTTCTTAAATAAAGTGTTCCGCTTGAAAGACTAATCTTTGTTCATGTGTTCAGAAAGCTTGAGTACTTTTCTAGGTCATCAGCAAATGCCAAGGTTAACAATTTTTTCAAATATAGTTCAAGCTACTAAAAGTTTCCATACTGGATGAAATTTTTTTCAAAAAGGAGAAGAAGAAGAAAAAAAAAAACAAGTGTCTACTTTCCTTTCGTCAGAAATCTCATTCTGTGAAGTCACGTTTTGAATATAAGTTGGTTTTATGTCACCTTAAATATAAAATTCTAAATATTTGCTTCTCACTTTCGGGTACTTTTCAAGCACATCTCTTAATGAAGGTTGTAATTCCACTTCTCTTTCTAGTGATATCTATACTGACCTGACACAGAGAATAGTTTTTACTGAAGAAGAAAGAAATCTAACCCTTGAATTTATTCCAAACCCAAACCTTCCTTTTAAAGCACATGAACTGCTTTATTTCACTATGCCATTGCTCTTCCCAAGTGAATTTTATTCATATGCTCTCACTGAATTTGTCCACTCACATCTAACTGACCCAAATGCCTTAACAATTGCCCAAATCAGGTCAAGGATAAGAGCTGCTAATGATGCTATTTTAAGAGGAAACAAAATGTACTGAAGTAGACCAGCTCCTATTCTGTCAAAATGCACCATTTCTTTGGCATACACGTGTTACGGTTCACCAGTAGGAGAAACAGTAACAAGCTGACAAGGCAGATCATTCCAGAAAATGGTTTGGCCATTTTGTCTATGGATATGCACTGATACCTTTTAAAACAAAAATATGGTTAATATATAAAATCATATATTTGATTCATGACTAGGGGATTAAAAATTACTTGCTAGCTATAATCACCTAGATCTTTCATCGACCAGAAGTGGATCTTTTTTACCTCTATCCACTATCTAGGACATTACCTGCCTGTATGAGGTGCTCAATAAATGTTTGTTAAACCAGGGACACGATGACATAATCGACTTACTGCAAAGCAATTGCCAGTTGTACCATACTGCAATAGACACTGCAGCTAATGAACTGAGTTTACTAGCGTAAGGAGGTGAGGTCAAGGGTTCAATCACCAAAAAGGCCTTTTGGCCTTGTTTCTAGTCACAATTTCATATTTTGTTCCACCAAGCCCCTCTCCATTGAGATACAGAGAATCAGACAAGCACAGAGAAATCATTTAAGAATAATTCACCATCACTCAAATAGATAATTTAGAAATTATTCATTTATAAATTAAATGATAATAAATGAGCTGTGCATCACTTTGATATGGAAAGCTCCAACACTTCAGTACGTGAGACTTGGTTATAAGAGTAAAATAGTAACATTAACTACTGATCCTTGAACTAATACAAACTAATATTTGACCCCTGTCTCATTTTCTTATAACTAAAATATTTTGTCACACAGTTCTACTCTAAGGACAATAATCTTCTTTCGATTGTTATGAAAGATCATTTAATTCAAACATTTGGCTAAAAAAAAGGACTTCTACTTTTTGGAAAAAGGAATTTCAATAATATGCTTTGCAAAAATAAATAAATAGTATGAACATATGCAAGACATATAGACTAAAAATATACCTTTTTCAAAGCCCCAAATTATCATGAATGGAGCATGTTTCAGAAGTTGAATACAGGAGAGTTTTAATTTCTATTAAGATCTTTTGGCTTTAATATCTCAGGAAAACAAACTGGCTCCTGTCTGTACATATTTTCACTGTGAAAGTGGAGCTAATGCTTGCTGCTTCACAGGGGATGCTGCGCAAATTAATTGGTTAATGTTCTTAAAAGCACACCTAAGTGCTAAACGTTATCATTAGCATGCATTGTATATCTTTTTGTAAGTATCTGCCACCTTAAAATTCTATGGCTTGTAAGGGTGCCTCACTCTTGGAATACTAACAGAAGGCTGAGGAAAATTCAAGAAGCTAAAAAAAAAAAAAAAAAAAAAAAAAAGGCACATCAGCCTAAGTTAGGGTAAAAGAAAGGGAAATTTGGAATTTGGCACATTTTATTACATCCTTTTTGTTACATCAATTTACATGCTTCTTAGACTAAAACATTGAACTGTACATTTTAGATGGAAGAACTGCATGCTATGTGAATTCAATCTCACTAAAGCTGTTATAAATAATAATAAATCCAAACTCATTATTATACCAAAAAAGTTTTATACTCCTTGAAAGTGTGGATCATCATGCTAGAAGAAAAATCTCTATCCACACACATTTTGAGTTCAAAACACACAAACAGTTTTAAAAATCAATTTACAATAGGACTAAGGTATTAAGTTATGCATTGAATAATTATAATTTACTTTTAATAATTTAATTATTAATTATGATAGCTATATATTTGATCTGATCAATTGAAACAATCTATCTTGACATCAATGAGACCAGATCCAATAATGCCTATCTTTGCTTTTGTTACTGTTAATGTCTTAGAATATTTGGATGGAAGGAATTCTTAAATGAAATTTCAACAGAATTAATAATATAAGTAGTAGTAGCAGGCAGCAGCAATACCTTACATTTATGTAGTGTACCAGGTGTAATTTACCAGGTGGCAAGAAATGTAAAGCGTTTGAGACTTTACTATATTTGCAAACTAACGAGTTGCCTGCCACAATTTCTTGGCAGAAGATACAAGTCTCTTGGATCAGAGACAGAAGATAGTTTATTATCCACAGAATCACAGTAGCTAGAGCACATTTTCTTACACCAGTTCTCCATGTCCCAATTCCCACAAGGTAACACAACCAGGACCAGGAGACACCTGTACACACAATGGATTGTCTTAAAGGAGAGGAACCCTGAGCTTAAAAACTTCAATTTTTTCTTTCTCCTCTAAGGAGAGGCACTCTCTCTTCAAGGCTATTTGCCATACCAACATTCTTCAAAAAATATCCTATGTTCATAAGACATGAAGAATGTTAGAGAACCAAGAAGACTTATGTCCTAACACCAGGATGACCATATGTCTTACTTTGCTTGGGACAGCCCTGAGTAATACCTATTGTCCCAGCTTAATCATTAACAGCATCTCTTTCACAAGTGTCTCAGTTTGGACCAGAAATTATATGGTCACCACACTTAAAATTCTTAAGAAATTCCTGTCTGGTCAGAGCACTGATGATCTCAACACTTAGGTGTAGATCAACCAAACAAGAATGGAGGCAAACAACAAATGCAAAAAATTAACTCAAAATGGATTAAAGACTTGTATCTAAGACCTGAAACCATAAGCTTCTAGAAGAAAAACATAGGTGGTAAGCTCCTTGGCATTGGTTTTGGTAATGATTTTTTTGGATTTGACAGCAAAAAGAAAGGCAACAAAAGCAAAATAAACAAGTGGGACTACATCAAACTTAAAAGTTTCTGCACAGCAAAGGAAACCATCAACAAAATGAAAAAGCAACCTATCTACCAAATAGGAGAAAATATTTGCAAACCATATATCTAATAAGAGATTAATATCCAAAATATACAATCCAATAGCAAAAAAAAAAAAAATTTAATGGACAGAGGATCTAAAGACTTTTTTTTCCAAAAAGAACATACAGATACATGAAAAAGTGCTCAGCTCAGTAATCATCAGTAAAATACAAATTAAAACCACAATGAGATATCAGCCTCGCAACAGTCAGAATGGTTATCATCAATAAATCAACAAACAACAGGTACTAGAAAGGATGTGGAGAAAAGGGAACCCTCATGTACTGTTGGTGGGATTGCGAATTGGTGCGGCCACTACGAAAGCAGTACGGAGGTTCCTCAAAAAAATTTAAAAATAGAATTACCATATGATTGAGCAATTCCACTTCTGGGTATTTTCCCGAAGGAAACAAAAACACTAACTCAAAAAAATACATGCATTTTCATGTTCATTGCAGTATTTCTTATAATAGCCAAGACATGAAAGCAACCTAAGTGTCCATCCATGGGTGAATTGATAAAGAGCATTATGCTAAGTGAAATAAGTCAGAAGAGAAAGATAAATGTACGATCTCACTTATATGTATGATCTTACTTATATGTGGCATCTTAGAAAACAAAAACAAACAGAAAACCCAAACGCACAGATACAGAGAACAGACTGGTGGTTGCCAGAGGCCGGGGTGAGGGTGGGGAGAAATAAGTGAAGCTAGTCAAAATGTACAAACTTTCAGTTATAAAATAAGTCCTGGGGGGGAGAGCGGTGGAGCGGGGAGGGGAATGTCCTGGGATATCATGTACAGCATGGTGACTATAATTAATTAATACTATATTTATATTTGAAAGTTGCTAAGAGATCAAATCTTAGAAATTCTCATCACAAGAAAAAAATGTGTAACTGTGTGGAGGCTATTAACTAGACTTATTGCAGTGATCCAATATATACAAACACTGAATCATTATGTCATGCACTTGAAAACTAATATAATGCTATTTATCAATTATATCTTAATTTTTAAAAAATGGAGGCCAAAATAGAGGCTATATGTCAAATCATGTGCATCATTTTAATAATCACTAAATAAATGGGACTTCAAATACTTATCTAAAAGGAAAGAAGTTATTTCAGGAAAAATTAAAAGCTGGTTTGATCATTAGGAGAAGTCGCTAAAAATGACAACTAAAGCCTTCACATAGCTGGTATATGTATATACAATTATAGAACAACAATTGTACTATTTTGCCCAAATACTTGTGTATCTTTACTAAAAATTTCAGGTAATTTTTACCCCAAGCATCCCTGAAACTAAGAAATAATTTTCTGACTTTCTATTTTGAGTTGTAAAAAATACTGAAAACATTTAATGCATTCATTTAATCCATTCCTGCCAGGTTCCCCATCTTCCTCAGACCATTCAATCTGTTTGACTTCAATCACATTCCGCGATCTCCTCGTCCCCTTCTCCAACTCTCACCCCAGCTCTCCAGTCAATCCTGACCTTAGACAATAATGACTTAATGAGTTTTAACTCAATACTGTGGAAACCAAGCTAAATTTATCCTTCTAACTGACCCAACTAGCCCAGTTTTGTCAAGCGAACTTTGTTCTTATTCCATAGGTCAGATCTCTTTTTATGGTAAGTGAATCCTTGAAGGTCTCACTCCCTGAATTTGACTTGGTACTTCAGTCCCTGGGGGTTGTGGCCCTGTCAGGCTCTTGTCAGGCCCCTTTCAGGGAATAGAATCCTGCAGCAGATCCTAAGTCCTGAAATAAGGGTTTTGTAATATCAGCCAGACCTTGCCAATATCCAGCTTCTGGATTCTCTGTACCTGTGCTTTGTGTGCCTGTTGAGGAACACCATTATTCCCACATGGGACTTTTCAAGATACATACATATAATTTAATGGCATGCCATCCCTCTCATATATAATGGAGAGTCCAAGACCCTGGACTCCCTCTCTAGATGTACCCAGAGTCTCATGATAATGATCATTTCAAAAACCTCAATTCAATTACAGTCATTCTTTCCCACTGCCACTTCTGCCCAGGTGGCCTGTTTGTGCCTGACTCTATTTTGAAACATCATTGAAAATTTCTGTATTGCTGTTCTCCTTTCAAAACTTAGCCTAAAGAATTAATTACATTCTGTCAGGTTCTCAGTATGAAGTCAAGAAAATTTAACAAAATAGTCTGTTGCAAAATAGTCTCAGTATGTGACAGATTATTACAATGCCTAGACTTGTTTATGATTTTATGAATTTTCAATTAATATGGGTCCTTAGGGAATTACTTAAACCTCAATGTAAAATAAACTTATAAAATCTAAAGTAAAAATTGTATGTATATTATGACTGCAATTAGGGGAAAAAATTATAGATACGAGTAAAGCCTGAATGACAATCCACAAATGGCAATGTACTTTATACACAGGTGAATAGTGAAGTCAGAGTAATGTAATTATGGAGTTCTTTTCTTTTGGAAAAAAAAAATGCACTTTTGCATTTTGATAAAGAAATTATAATACTTGCTTATCTAAGACAACACTCTGCAAGTAGGCTGAGATAACTCAATGAAACACAGTGTAGTTATCAATGCTTCCTTTTTTATGAGCTCCTCCTTAATAAAAGTTTGATTAGCTGTATATTGATTTAAACATCCCCCCTTTCATATGCACATGTGTATACTCCAGAGGCCCAAAGGTTAACAAGTGTTATATATCATTATATACTAACAGTTTGGTCTAATGGATAAGGCCTGAATCAGCAATCTTAATATCTCCCTCTTAGCTCCATGAGCCCGGCAAGCCACGGAACATCTATCATCTCAATTTCTCTTTCAAAACGAGTAGTAATAATTGTTGAATTAGGAAAATATCTATAAAGTATATTAAGAGCCTTTATAAAAAATGAAAACTGAATGTAAACTGTTATAAAGACCTAGTTCAGCTAGCCTACTTTTCTAATATAATACATGAAATTTTAACTTGATAGAAATACGTTCTTAATTATAACTAAGATTATTGGCTATGGAATGCAAATTATCAACTATTAGTACATTAAAACACTTTGCTAAATATCAAAACATTTTGACATAAATTTTCAATGAGAAACATTTTATCATGTAATGGCATATAATTCTTTCCATGGCTCAAAGTTAGGATTTACAGTTGTAAAGAAAAGAATTGTTGACTGGTAAAAATGACTAAATTTGTAAAAGGTAATCTCTAATTTAAAAATGTAAAATTCCTTTAAAACGTATATAGTAGTAATTCCACAGATTCACCAACTGTAATGATATCCTTACAAAAATCCTGCTTTTTCACAAGTCATTGAAGAAATATTGCAGTAAAAATTAATTACCATTCTACTGTCTAAAAAGTGTACTTTCAAGCTGTTAAATGAGTGAACAGAGATCTATTATGACTTTAATGAGAACGTTACTCTCCATGGGGACTACTGCTATTAACAGTAGGAAATGTGTCATTTAAAGACATTAAAACTGAATGGAAATGTTTTCACCATTTAAATAAAAGTCCTTGTTCTTTACTTTGCCATAAAACTTGCTTTCTACTAGTCTTATTGTAGGAGTTTATGCAAAATTATTCTGGTTGTGCCATTTCAGATGGCTTTTATATTTTTAAATCTTCACATTCCAATTTCTTTTCTATAGAGACAATTGTAAATAAGTATTAAATTATTATAATTTAACAGTTTGCAATCTGATGTATAAAGACTCTGTTACAGCTGCAAAACATATTAATAGCACTATTAGCTACTTATTCAAGTTTAGACAAAGTATTCACATTCAAGGATTAGATCTTAAATTGATTAGCTTTCTTCCCATATGTGCTAGATTCTATGTAGGGAATTTGATAAACATAAAACATAATTTGTCAATATAGAAAAAAGAAGTGGGGGAAAAGAGAACAATCTATATATTAAAATACTTTAAAATGATGAAATACCACATCCAAAAGTCAAATTGGAAAATATTTAAATTTCTTTTCATTCCCTATACTGTCCAGAATGCAACAAAATGGATATTTATGCTCACTTTATTTTGGAAAATAATTGATCCTTTCTAGAAAGCAATTTAATTATATCAATCAAGAGCCTTGTAAATAATCTCACTCTTTAGCCCTGCATTACTACTTCTGGAAATCCATCCTTAGGAAATAATGCAAGTGTTGACTATTTATGCCCAAAGATGTGAATTGTTTACGATTGCGAAATTCTAGAAACAATTTAAAAGTCCAACAAAGGAAATGCTTAAAACGAGCAGTGATAAAAGAATGAACTATTGTACAGCTATTAAAAATGTGTGTATAAATTTTTTAATACAATTATATAATTTTCAGGTGTACATTATAATTTGACATCTACATATTCTACTGTGTGATTACCACCCCGAGTCCAGTTTCCTTCAGCTATCATATATTTGATCCCTTTACCCACTTCACCTTTCCCCAACCCTGCTATATTTGACCCCCTTTACCCTACTTCTTCCCTCCTCCCTCCTTCTACCCTCTGGTAACCACTAGTCCATTATCATGTCCCTAAGTCTCTGTCATGTTCATTTGCTTTTAGGTTTATATCCCGCATATAAGTGATATCATGTGACTTTCAACTTTTTCAGTCTGGCTTATTTCACTTAGCATGATTATCTTGAGGTCCATCCAAGTTTTCGCAAATGGCGGCAGTATTTCATCTCTTCTTCTGGCTGAGTAATATTCCTTGTATATATGTACCACAGCTTCTTTAGACAATCATCTGTCATAAGATACTTCAGTTGCTTCCATGTCCTGGACACTGTGAATAGTGCTGCTATGAACATGGGCATGAAAATATCATTTCGGATATGGGTTTTCTAGTCTTTCGGGTAAATACCCAGTAGAGGGATTGCTGGATCATATGGTGGATCAATTCTCAGTTTTTTGAGGAACCTCTATACTGTTTTCCATAGTGGCTGTACCAATTTGCAGTCCCACCAGCAGTGTATGAGGGTTCCTTTTTCTCCACATCCTCTCCAACATTTGTTATTACTTTCTGTTGATTATACTATTCTACAGGTGTGAGATGTATCTCATTGTGGTTTTGATTTGCATTTCCCTAATAGCTAGCTGATGTTGAGCATCTTTTCATAATTTTTGGCCATTTTATGTCCTCTAGGGAGAAGTGTCTGTTCAGGTCCTCCCCATTTTTTGATTGGATCGTTTGTTTTTTGTTGTTATTGAGTCGTATGAGTTCTTTGTATATTTTGGATATTAGGCCCTTATCGGAGGTGTTGCTTGAAAATATTTTCCCATTCAATGGTTGTCTCTTTACCTTGTTGACATTTTCTTTTGCTGAGCAGAAGCTTTTTAGTTTGATGTAGTCCCATCATTATTTTTGCTTTTACTTCCCTTGCCTTTGAGGTCAAATTCATAAAATCCTCTTTAAGACCGAGGTCCTTGAGTTTAGTTCCTATGTTTTCTTCTATGCATTTTCTTGATTCTGGTCATATTTCAGGTCCTTAATCCATTTTGAGTTAATTTTGGTGTATAGTGATAGACAACAGTCTGGTTTCATTCTTTTGCAGGTGGCCTTCCAATTTTCCCAGCACCAAAATGTGTGTACAAATATTTTTAAATTAAAAGCCTAATGCTGATGATAAAATGTTAAGTGAAAAAGGCAGAATATAAAATTGTATGTGTTCTATGATCTAAATTGGAATGGAGAGAGGAAAGTGGATTTTAAAAAGCTAAAATGAAATGCGCCAAAATAACAGCAGTGGTAACTTTCAGGTTGTGGACACTGCAGGCGCATTTTTTTTTTTTGGCTCTTAAACATTTTCAGTATTTTCTAAACATTTTATAATGAGAATAGTATTTTTATAACCATAAAAAATTAATGGATTGAGAATTAAAAGCAAATAAATTTTAATTTAAAACAATGGGACCTGAAAAAAAGTTCTTCAAACATGGTCAAATTTTTTAAAAAAGCAAATTACCTAACAAGAGATGTAGATTGATCTTTTTTTTTTAATTTATGGTCAAATTCATAGAAACAGAAAATGGAATGATAGTTACTAGGGGTGAAAGTTACGAGAGGGAGAAAAAATGCAGACTCATTTAATGGGTATGGAGTTTCAGTTTCGCAAGATTAAAAGTTCTGGAGTTGCAAAATAATGTGAATATACCTAATATTACTAAACTGTACACTTAAAATAGTTAAATTGGAAAATTTTGTTATGTGTTTTTTACCACAGTTTTAAAGGTACATTTTATTAATTTTGGTACGTGCGTAAGTACGTATCAGGATAAGTACCACATTGTTAGCAAGAGTTTCCCTTTAGAAGTACAGAAAGTGAATGATCAGGAGGAGACTTTTTTACTTAAATACTTCTGTATAAATTAATATTTGCAGTGAACCAATGCTACTTTTACATCTTTAAAAAAAAAATTGGGATGGGAACTAGATCCATTTGTGGTTTCTTGATCCTAATTGCTTATAACTTTCAATGAAACATAATGAGGTAAGCCACTTGTATCCAATTTAGTAGTCAATAGAAGCATGCAGCCTACAGATCAAAGCAGAACTGAGAAATATCTGAACACATGTATCATTTTTCGAAGAAGTTACCTAAACTTTTTCACCAACTCTCAATGTCAAAGTGTTGGTGATTAAAGAAAAGATTTTTGTACTTAGGTAATAGAATAGGTGAAAGATTATCAAACTGCGTGCAAAATTATTGATTAGATCACATTCAAACATAAGAATAAAAATAAATTGGAAAATGTTAAGTACTTACTAAAATTACCTACATAATATGAGCTAATTAATCAATAGCAGAAACACAACTATTTGTAATCAAAATTGTATTTCCAGTGACTATAGCTGTTTATTTACAACACCACAAGGACAGATGTAGAGAAGAATCCATGCGTCAGGCTTGGTGATCATATCTACATGCTCAAAGTGCTGAAAATCAGTGTCTGAACTCTCTGGATTTACTAACAAAGAACATTCGTTCATTTATTCACTAACTCACTCATTAATCTTTATTGAGCAGCTATCATGTCAGGTATCATGCGTCTAAAACAACCAGAATACTGGTTTTAAAATATTTCCTGGGCACCACCTATGTATTTAGCACTGTGGTAAGTATGGTGGTTATTATAGAGGAATGTGGAAAGGCAACTATCACCTGTATAATATCAGCAATTACAAAAGAACTTTAGAATTAGAAGGACTTTTAAAGCAGTCATTTCTTACTTTTTTGGAGTTAACAATTTTTAATGACCTAATAATTCTAATACACTGTATTTATTTTCCTGAATAGCCTTAGTTGGAAATGTAGAACATTTGTAATATATGTAATTTTCCTTACTTTATTTTAAAATTTTACAAGTACATGAAACCCAAAAGTTTAGAGTCATTGTTCTAGAGGTCATCTAGAAAAAAAGGGTATATTTTATTATATAGGCAATTTAATGGTCTCTAATAGAACGGCAAGATTGAAGCAGTATATGGTAACAGATTAGAGGTTCATCATTTGACATCTCCTTAATAGAGTTTAGCAAAGGTAAATTAGTAAAAATATTTAAAAATGTATAAAAAGAGAAACTACTAATTTAATACAGAAAATATAAAATACAAATAGAATGAACAGAATATGTTTTAGTGGTCCAAACTATTTCCCCCCCTCCGCCCCAATACACACACACACCTTAGCAACAATAATGTTAGTATGTGTGTGTAAACTGAGATATCAGAATCAACTCAATACATTATGGATATCCTGTTCAACTCTATTACTCACAAATCCTAAGGAAAAAGTTAACTCTTAAAGTGTTGCCTCTAATTTTTCCAAGTCACTAAGATGTATTATTATTTATTTAATATTTTTGTAAATGGTATTAATAACCCACTTTTAATTCTAGGTCATGACACTGACCCAAATGTGATGCGTCACTCCCTGCCTTGGCTTTCTCAGAGTATACAATAAGAGAAAAAGTAAAGACTGATAAACACTGTTATTTATTTTGTGTGAATGTACCAAGAACAGTCCTACAAATCATGGGATGAATCACTAGATTGCAGAAGAAAGCATCTGCCAACGTTCCATTTTAAAAAGCTAGCATTTCTTTTGTTCCTCCCTTGCTGTAGGGCAGATGTCTCACACTATTTAGAACATCAAATAGTAGCTAACCATCAGGACTCAATAATTTGACTGTCAAATTGATAGCTTCTTTTTTATTTCTCTTCTAAAATATGTATGTTATCTCTGATTTTATTCTTGTATCATTTTTCTCTTGAAAAGCTGCTATTTTAACTTTTTTAAATTTACACAAGAGTCATTAGGCTACCTGCTTTGGGCTTTATGATTATCCCCTGAACATATTTCTTCATGAACATGAACTTCTGGACATTGATTCTGGCCTTGATCTTCAAGAAAACTTGTGCTATACTTGTGGTTTCTTGAGTGAACCTGCTTGGAAACTACCAACATCTGCCCACTGGAACCAAGCCTTTGTCCTTAGCAGTAGTTCACACCTTCATAGTATTAGAATCACCTGTGCCACTTCTTAAAAAAATGGTGGCCCAGTCTCACCTCAGTTCAATTAAAATCAGAAATTTTGAGGATAGCACCCAGGCACATATAGTTCCTTTCTCAATTTTGCAGCCATAACTGAGAGTCACTGATAGAAGGCAGAAATCAGCCATTCCCAAATTTATCATATTGATTTGCCATTATTTTCTTTAATGTCTGTCTCCTCGACTAGACTGTGAACTCCTCAAAGACAGTATTTGGCATAGCGGGTTTTCATTAATCTCATTTAAAATAAAAATCTCAACTCCCTCCCACAGTGTGATCCTTTCCCTGCCTGTCCACCTCACATTTCCCCCTTTCCCCTAAGTTTCTTGCAAACATGCCAAATTTAATCCTACCTCCAGGCCTTTGCATTTACTGTCCCCTCAACCAAAAACACTCTTCTCCTGGTCCTTTCTCTGGCTCTCATCATAGAGGTTTCTGCTCTGTCCTCAGAAAATCCTTCCCTGGTGGTGAACATCCAACGCAATACACAGATGATGTATTATCAAACTGTACATTTGAAAACTATATAGTTTTATTAACCAATGTCACCCCAATAAATTTAATTTAAAAAAAGAAAGTCCTTTCCTGACCAGTCTACATAAAATAACCACTTCCCTGCATCTTTTTAACCTCCCACTGTCTTATTTTCTGCATGGAACTTATTTCTATCAAAACTTAACTTTCTTAGTATGTACTTATTTATTTTCTGTTTCCACTCACCTATTCCACCCATCTCCATACTAGACTGAAAATTGTAAGAGTCAGAACTTTGACTTCTTTGCCATTACATCCCCCAGACTTTATTTACTGTGCCTGATATGAAGTAAATCTTCAACACATATAATTGAACACTGAATAAGCATTTGAATGAATGAATGAAAGCATCACCCCGGCAGACTGTTCAAAAGTTCAGGATCTCCTGGCCTATGTTTTAGTAATAACTTTTTGATGTTACTTTCTTAACACTTTATTTTCCTTTGAATAAGGGCAATAAATGTACCATCCCATTTGTTAAAATCACTGTTTATTTTAAATCATTGCACAGGCTTTTTTCCTATAACTGACTCCCTCTTTTGCCCAGATCAACTTGTGTTTCCTAAAGTCAACAATTTCTAAAGGTACCAAGAAACATAATATAAAAATCACATGCCCATCCTGCTATAGATGATAAAAATTTGGAGGTTGATAAATTATGAATGGTATTTATTATGCTACATTATAATTAATCAAGTCATTGGCATCTTTCTGGAATGACTTTATTTCATTGTCTTAAAAATCCTAACTGCTTTTGATTTATATATTAAATACATATAAATTTATACATTTAAATTTGAATTAAATTAATATATTTTTATTTCCTTTCAATAGATGATGTTTAGAAGTTTAAATTTTTTTATCTTAAGAACAACAGTCCTTACAGAAGGATCAATTTCTAATTCTATAATGAAATTTAGTGTGGAAAGACTTAAACTGCAGAAATTCACTTTACAGAGAAAAGAATTCATCTATTCATAAAATAATCTCCAGTTAAATGGCTCATGTAAGAATGAGATACAAGAAATATCAATAAGATAGAGTAAATGTATTATGTGATATCTGTTACTGTTTACTACTCTGTATCATCACATTCAATTTTTTTCAGTTGTTTGTATTATATTTAGATTCTCTTTGATCATATCAACCCTTATCAAATTATCATCATGGAGGGCCTGCAAATCATGTAATGGAATTCAAATTTTATCTTAAGAGCGATGCAGTGCCACGGAAAAAAATTTTTTATCAAACGTTACCAAAAATATTAGATTAGTGTTGTAGAAATTCACTCTGCAGGAATGGAAGAGAACAGAGCTAAAGGCAGGGAGTCCTAAATGAGAACTACTGACCTGGAATGAGATAGTGGCAGTGAACACGAGGAAAAACAGAGAGACAGATTTAAGGAGGTGAAACAGGTAGAACTTAATCATTATTGTTTATTATATCTTGTCCCCTTTTTTAATACTTTTTGTGTATTTTACTTATGGGAAACTGATTCAAAGTTTATGAATTAAAGTTATTTCACATTAAAGACTGATGGAACCAATATCTTGTTCCCTATGCACCCCAAAATCTTGGAGGAGTTACAGAAGCAAAACTACAACAGATCCACAGAATACTGATAAGATATAGTAGCATCAGAATATTTGACATGCAATTTCTTTCGTCCCTTTCACAATTAGTAACACATAGTTTGTACATAACACATAAGTAACATATAAGATATAGGTTGGCAAACAGCAATACCACTTATATGTCCTTATACCCAAAAGACCATGGCTCTTCTGTAAAAGGTACAATGGTTTGTAATGGTCTGCAGGGCCTGTACTTTCTTGCCCATGTCTGTATGGTCAAGAAATCCAAAATAAACTCCCCAGCTCATCTCCGCTGCTGACTTCCATGCAGCTGTCTCAGATGCCAGAATCTGGAAATAACAAGTCATTTCCTCTGTAGAATTCCCACATTTCCTTTTATGCACTTCATGTTATACTTTGTGTTAAGGTCTTATCTCCAGTTGACTATAAACTCCTTGTAACCAGGGTCTTTGTCATTTCTTCTTTAATTTACCCATGGTACTTAGCACAGTGCCTAGCAATAGCAGATACTCCACAAATATTTGTCAAATGAGTAAATCACTAGCTATTTCCAGCTGCTCTCTCCATCCCTACCTTGTTTCACTTAGATCAATTGCAATGGAAATGCTGCCAGAGACCAAAGTCTCATGGGACCTTCTGAATTATAGGGAACAAGATTCACAGGCAACTTTGCAGAAACTATACCAGATACTTTACTTAAAGAGATACTGATAAACCCCAGGTCTACACTTTGATTTATAACCTCTCTGAAAACAGTCCGAAATCGAATTTTTTAGCATAAAAATTCTAACCACAAATTTATTTTGTAACTTGGTTTTATCCCTGAATATCAAACTGTACATGAGAAAATGGCTTGAGCTAACCGATTAGTTACTGATAGTACTAATAACATTAAAATAAACTTTGAGATTCGCAATCATTTTATAGGAAGTTTTCTAAGGAAATCAATTTCTAGAAAACATCAGGTTGAAATCTCAAAGGAGAAAACCTTAACTCCCTAATAAAAAGACAACTGTTAAGGATGATTAGATTCACAAACCTGGTAGCTATGGTACCTTTCAAATGTCTAAACTGCTTCAACAGGAAGCCAGTCAAAGTCCTGTCCATGTAGACATAGAACATACCTATCTTTTTAATTCCTTTCTTATTGTTTGGACTGCTGCAGTCTTTTAGTATTGTGAATACTCTGTAAGCTTAGTACTGACTGGGTCAGAGGTGTATTTGGCTTCTGTGCTCTTAAAAAAAAAAGGACTTCAAGTTCCTGATGCCCCAGAATAGATTTATAGCTAAGTCATTCCTAGTTGTATTAAATAACAGAAACAAAACAAATTTATTTTAAAAAGAACATTTGATACTGAGGTGGTAGGGGTAAAATGGCATGATATCTGGAATGTGCTTTACAATATTTCAACAAAAGAGGAAAAGGAGATGATAGATAAAGAAAATGAGGAAATCTGGATAGTAACAATTTGGATAGTGAGTAGAAGGCAGCTCATTGTACCTTCTTCTCTACATTTGCATGTGTTTGAATTTTTTCCTTTTTGAGTGTTTATATTAGTATATATTATTGCAAAACCAATTTTAAATTAAAAACAGAAATCCATACAAACAGTGCCCAGAGTCCTGAATACCCTTGAAATCCAGGGCCTATTTCAGCATGGGCCATCTCTGTTTGACTCTAGACTCATGTCTTCAAAGTTGGCTCTCAGCTTTGATTTCATTGTTTCATTGGCAAAAAAAAAAAAAAAAAAAAAAAAAAAAATGCTTTCAGAGAGTCAATTGGACCTATGGCCCAGAACACTGAAACACAGCTAGAAATTTTCAGAGTGGTTTCTAACTTCATATCTCTTCTCTAAATTTCTGGAGACGCAGTATCTTCTTGTAGAGGTAGCTTGCTTTCTGCTTGTGGTAGACATGTTACTTTTGCTGTCTAGCATCTATTCTGCTTCCTGTGATAACAATTCCTAAATTTCCATTTGGGGATCCACTCTAGGCCCATTCTCAATCCATGATGAAGCTGATTCTATCTCTACATTTGAAGGTGGAGTTGAAGATCAAGACTAAGCTGATAAGAGCATCCCATTCCCCCAGCCACTGATTAGCTCCTAGATGGATATACGACGTAAATTGGGCCAATGAAGGCTAAAGAGGTTCAGGCCTTGCACTTCTGTTTGTGCAATGAGAAAAGTGAATAATCTTTCCCACTGGATTTGATATTGGGTTGATGTGTTCTTATAGTTGCTCGAAACCATCACGTATAGCCATAAACTGAATAAAGCAGAAGACAGTCATATAACCACTGGAGGTGAAAGAAAGGAAGACAGGTTCTAATGACATCATGTGAGCCCCAACCAGCTGCCCTTGAAAATTGTCCCTGGCCTTTCAACTGTGTGAGTACAATAAATTACCTGAAGAGCTCTGACTGATAAGCAGTTTAATGACCCCCTTTCATAATTAAGCCACACTGTATAGTCAGATGGCCTGACAGCATAACACTTTGTAATGTATACACCAAAAGAAGATGCATAAACTTAAAGCATAATTCTTATTTATCAAAATATGTGAATGAGTTCTGAAAATGTGGCTTAAGGCCATTAAATTCTGTGATTAATTCAACCAATAGCACATGCTTACTTTGAGACTGTGCTAAGCACAAATTCCAGGCATGGTCAGGGCAGGTCAACAGTAGGAAATAAATGCAGTTCCTAAATGTTTTCATTTACTCAACTGACATACCTAACTGTTTGGGTTTTTTATAACAAAGATTTTAAGAGTATCTCAGTAACATAACTGTTTTGGCCCCAGTCCCTCTCAAATGATTGGGAATCCAAGTGGGAATCTAACCCAGGCTGAGGTTAGAACATGGGTGGAATCTACCTAAGGTTTCCCCTGGCTCCTTGGCCTAAAACATGGAAGAGTCCCAAAGATAGCTTCCAGAAAGAAAGCTGAGATCGAACAACACAATCCCAAGGCAATAATTTGAGGGAATGGGCACAGAATGAGGCAAAAACAAGTGGGAGCCAAGGAGACATCAGGAACAATTGACTGGACCAGAAGATGGAGAATCTCCGATACTCAGGTTTTTTACATCTTCAATTAACAACTGAGAAGGAATTGTGAAGGTGCTAAACTATTTCAGACAAACAATAAATAGAAAAATATTGTAGAGTCATCATTACTTTTACTACTTTAATGAAAAAAAATTTCACTTGTCTAAACGAAAATCAAAGGGCACCCATAAGAGAAACAGACCCCATGGATTTCCTACCCTACGACACGTTTTTGCTTCTTTAGTCTATGGGATGGAAACGGTGAATAAGAAATCAACATTCATTCCAACTCCCCTCTAGCGTGCCTTCTAGTACTGCAGACACCAGAAAGCTGAAAAACATATTTCCTATATCCCTCTGCAGCAAGAGTTCTAGAATCAGGACCCACCAAGTAGATGCAATCACATGAGATCTGGAAGGTGGAAGGGAGGCGAGAGCAATCACCCTGCCATTCTCTTTTGCTGCCGGAAAGGAGGTTCGGGAGGGGAAGAGACCGGCACTGCAGAGTCCCAGTCACTAGCTTTGTGAGGCCACTGTGGTGAGCTCTCGAACCCCACAGATCCAGGGCAGCCTCTGATTCCCCGCACCTTCCTGGTCAAGCAGTCGCTTTTCAGGCCAGTTCAGCAGTATTGCTCTGAGAGTCACTCCTGCAGGCCCAACATTGGGCTCACAACTCCAATTTTTAAGGACAAAATTCCCTATATTAAAATCTCTTCTTAAAAGTTTCTTCTGAAACTGAACCAGGAAACTCTGCTTCCTAAAATATTACAGATGTGTGATGATAAACAAGTTAAGCCAAAGATAAACCTCATTTATAGGGGAAGTACCATTTGGGCGCAAAAGGAAGAACTCATAAAAGAAAAAGCACTGGGGTATATGCAAATGAGCAAAGCAGCACAACCTATAAATCTCTGCAACCACTGACAGTAAAATTGTGTCTTACTATCTCCATCCTCAGGTAGAAAGGTTTCTGTAGGGCAAACTTCCATAATGCCAAGCCATCATTTAGCAGCATTAGCCAAGTTAATGAGGTCACTGGTACTCACTTGTTGTCATTTCCCCACTGTAGGCACTTAGGCCCAATGTGAAACATTAATAAATTGAACAGGTCACAAATACAGTGGGCTGGTCAAGATGGAGCTGTTTGTAAAAGGTTATGAATCAGATTAAAATCCTCATTTGTCACAAAGCCAGGGAGGCAATATTCTTCCCTTAGCCACCGTTCCCTCCACTTTTTCAAAGAAGAACTATTACATAAACCCAGATTACAACATTATTAGAAAGCATTACTAGTGTATGCAGCTTGCTACCTGTTTCTCTCGTTAAAAGCACAGCAAGGAATAATAACCATGAAACGCCATCCTGGGAGAATAATGGGCTTGAGAGTAAAAGCAGCAGTTGAATTTTGCATCTTGTAATGGCGCCGGAGGGAAGGCGATTCAGCTAAAATTTCGTATTTGCAAAGGTTTTATTCTAAATTTCTACCATTTTTCAGCACAGCAAGTAGGAGGTAAAAGGGGCTTTTTCCCCCTCAATGCAGTCAGGGTGAGAACTCCATCTCTATCCCGTGTTTACTGCTGCCTCTGCGTCACAGACCCCCAAGGACCTGGAAGTCCAGTCCCTATGGTGTGGCCTGTGGAACTTCCAAAGTGACCGGCAAATTCCCAATGCAGGATCTACTTGCAAGCTGCAGTGGTCTTTGAAAAACTGAAAACCACAGAGATTACAGAGAAAGAGAAGATCAGTACGATTATTTATTGTTTGTGAATAATCTTTTAAATTTATTTTACACTTGGAAGATATGTACAGATAACACCTTATCTGCATTTTCACTGATTGATATGTAAACATTTTAGCCATTATGCTATTAGCATATGCTAATAGCACAAATAATTTGATCTATATATTTTTTAAGGTGAGTATATCTACTTTTAATTCATGAAAATTCTAGGGGAAAAAAAGTGTTACAAAAAGCCAGCAACCCAAAACTCTTTACTTTAGTAACCAAAAGCTA
This sequence comes from Eonycteris spelaea, assembly GCA_003508835.1. Taxonomy (NCBI): domain Eukaryota; kingdom Metazoa; phylum Chordata; class Mammalia; order Chiroptera; family Pteropodidae; genus Eonycteris; species Eonycteris spelaea. The sequence goes on from PUFA01000036.1 coordinate 758,895, forward strand.
ATGGGGTAACCTGCATTCATATTGCTTAGCTCCTCCAAATGTCTATTCTCTTATTAACAACTCTGCTTTATTAAGATAACTGTTTCACATAACTTTCTGCAACAAGAGCATGACAATCAAACCTAAATCCATATTCTGCGACTCTATACATGTGCTTCCCCTAAAGTATCATTCCTGACCAAGTTATAAAGATTTAAGCAAGAAATTTAAAATGTAAGCAAGACTTAGGGATAAAGAGCTACCAAAAACAAAACAACAGGTACATTTTATCATAAAAGGCCATGTGTGATTTTAAGCATTTTAGAATACATTGTTCCACTGCCATAACTTCTTGATGTGTATATATGCAAAATTTATACAGACACAGTACCAATATTTGAATACGTGGTCAAATTAGAATATTTTAAATAATATAAAAACTTAATTGTTCTTTTATGAATCTTAACTTCACAAAGCAGGAAGCAGCTAAAATAAACATTAAATGCTCACAACTCTATTTCTAAATATAAAATAAAAGAGCATGGAGTTGGCATCACTGTTTGTCACCTATGTGTACATCAGACCTTGCAAGTGATTCTGCAGTTGCTGCACAGTAGGGGCCTCCAGGCCTGTTAGATATCTGATTCCTGTGCTCTGCAACATATCTAACTCCCGCACCCAGCAGAGCGCAGGGTCATTCTTAGGTCATGGTGGCTAAAGATGGCTGTCAATTCACTGCTTGGGCTAGGTTTCAAGTCTCCTTTATCTCTGTTATATTGATGATTCCTAGTGATAGCATAGGAAATTAACCACACCATCCATATGCATCTTAATGGTGTGCTTCGTAGCACCAAAAGTGCTGTATTAAAAGCTCAGTGTGTTGTATTTGAAAGAATCCGTTACCCTTTGAAAGCTAAGAACTGGAACAAATATACTTTCATCTGAATAAACAGTTATGGTTCTATGCTGTCTTGAAAATTCAAAAAAAGGGGAGTTGTAATAAAACAAGTTGAAACTAGCTGATCCTGCCTTTCCTCAGTGCAAAAGTAATTATTATTCAGTCAAAAAATATGCAGTGAAAAAGAGTAATTGCATAAGAAGGCATTATAATCCTGAGAGCATCCACCTGGTGTTTTTATTTTGATGAATACCCTTTTGGATCCCTATGGCTGCACAACTTAATGTTTGTCACAACTCTAGCTAAGGAGAAAGACGAGCCTTAACTGTAAATTTGCACATGCTTTATTGCAATGCAATGGCATGAACACATTTAACAGGACTGTCATTCCATTTAATTACTCTGATTTTGACATGGACCTACCACAGATAAAATTGATGGCATAAGTTATGAGCACCATAAAAAAAAATCACTGCTTGCTCTTCAAGGAGTGAGTATTCGTTCATATTCTCTACAGCTATCTGCATTAGGTGAAGAAAAAAATAAAGCATGGTAATAGGACAGCCATCCTCAGATTGCTTCCTTCCAAACTGAGTTTTGCCTGTGACATGACAATAATGCACGGTCATTTTTTTTTTCCAGTTTACCTGAATAAGATCTGTGACATCCAAAGAGAAACAAACAAAGAAGTAGGTAATTGGACAAAAACAGAGAAAAGCCTTCCACCAAATTAATCCTGTGTTTGATTTCTATGATATTTGTTATTTCACAGCTTTTTCTCAGCAATATTTGATGGTACTCTACACTTTTGCCTCAGAAAAGTGAAAAAAAAGACCCAGGAGCTGGACGCTAAACTCAAAATCTGTTCAGAGGAGAATGACAGGGCTATGGTAATAGTTATTGCCAGAAATTTAAAACTGGCAGTAAGAGGAAGTTAGCAGCTCTATGCAAGTGAAAGAATGCTGCTATGGCACCTGGCATCTCGGTGCATTGCCGAATAGAAAGGTGCCAGAGGACTGGCTAGAAGAGCATAAAGTGCTGGCTTCCTCTTCTACAAGCTGAGGAGAAAGCTTGAGCAGCACAACATCAATGCTTTATGTAGCCAGATTAAACTGTCTGCTACTTGAGTTCGTTTTCCACATTCTTGTTTATGACTCACTAAAAAAAGAAGCTAGTGTCTCCTTAAAATGTTTCTGTAAGATTTCTTCCCTTGCCCATGGAAGAAAATCTAAATTTCTAAATACATCTATAAATTGATTACCCAAATAGACAATGAATCAAAGCATCTCCTTTTTTGGTCTTTTAAATTTGAAAACTGTCACTGAAGATAAGTTCATATTTATTTGGCTATTGATCAAGAAGAAATCCTCAATAAGAATATTCTGCCACATGGCTTCATCCAAGCTTCCTTTGTCTTTCAATTAAAGAATGGTTTTATGCTATACCAATAGAATAAGATATTCAGAGAATTAAATCAATAGACTATAAATTATATGTAAAAGAAAACATCAGGTCACTGCCCTGACACTGCAGATTTATTATGAAAGTAGGTAACTCCATGGCAATTCACTACAGTCATTTTTATAAAGTAAAAAGAGAGAGAGAGATCAATGGTAACTTTGGCTTACTGTTGCTTTTAATGGTTCATTTATAATAGCTACTTATCTTTTTATTTCAGCTTGCTATAAGAATGTCGAGCCAAGGAAAAATAAAGATAATCACCATTATGGGAATATATATTTAATTCAAGTCTAACTGACTAATCCTTAATCTGATTCATGTATTTGTTGAGGGGCCAGAAATACTCTAAAATGTATAGTGATTCTTAGGTACACATAAAAACTCCATTATATAGTCTACATTAGGTGTAAAGTACAAAATATCTGGCAGTTTGGCTATACTCCTAGGCATGTTATTAGATGAACGACCATATTGCAAGGTCCACTCAGAGTCCACCAACTCAAACCTTCCTGGTGCTATCAACATCAAGAATAACTGAATCTCTAAATGGACCTTTGGCCTCACCATGTTTCCTGGAAACTATCTTTGACAGTAGAAAGTATGCTTTTGCTCTGGACATGTACATGTACCCACCCATTTGTGAATTCTCTGCAGCCACCTTGTCATTCTTGAATATTTATTACCCTTATTTCAATGGAGGTTTGATACAGGCTTCCAAAACCATCTCAAATGAAAAAGAATAAACTCATCTATTTCTTCTGATGAGGCTGAAGGAGGAAGGTCCTCACCAACTAATCCCCTAAGTATTTTCTTCTAGGGAAACTAGGAACAAATATATATTAAAGGAGAGAGAAGGTAATGAATCATGAAGGAAAGGCTCCCTACTATGACCACTATTTCTTAGTGATACAGGAATGAGAAATTTTTAAAACTCAAGGCTTTTTGGCAACAAAAGCTGGCTTCATTACTGCTTGCCCCTGTTGGTTGTCTTGTTACTGTTCACTCCGGGTTCTCCATACCTCTGAACTACATACAGCATTGGTGTTGCACATGTAACTTCACTCTATTTAAAAATAGAGGTTACTAATATCCAGAATATATAGAGAATAGAGAACTCCTACAACCCAACAACAATAATACAAATAGCCCAATTAAGAAATGGACAAAGGACTTGAATAGACATTTCTCCAAAGAAGATACACAAAAGCCAATAAGCACATGAAAAGATGCTCAATATCACTAATCTTCAGGGAAATGCAAACCAAAATGATAAGATACCACCTCATACCCTTAGGTTACTATTAAAAAAGAGAAACAAACAACTGTTGGCAAGGATATGGGGAAATTTGAACCCTTGTGCACTGTTAGTGGGAATGTAAATGGTACAGCCATTGTGGAAAACAGTAGAGCAGTTCCTCAAAAAATTAAAAACAGAATTACCATATGATCCAGCAATTCCACTTTGAACATATACCTAAAAAAAGTGAAAGCAGGTCTCAAAGAGATATGTGTACACCCATATTCTTAGAGGCCTTATTCATAATAGCTAAACCATAGATGCAATCAGAGTGTCTGATACAGCAGGTAGACAGGTAAATATAAGTCAAAGAGAGGACAGTGAGGGGTTAACAAGGCCTCAAGACCGGATTAACAGTAAAAAGTACACAATAAGATATCTGACAGCTTCAGGTGACTACCTCAGTTTCCCATGATCAGAAGCTAAACAAAACAATAAAATACCTAACCTGTTTCCCCAAGCAAGGAGTGGGAAGATTCAGAGGGAGGCACAGAGGATTCATGCCATTTAAGGAAGGAGGGACAGAAGGATAACAAAGAAACCTACTACCCATATAAACCCCCGACCCCAACTTCTTGGAGCACTCAATTCTCTATTGAGCTGTCCACTTGGACTTTTTCCAAGTGTACTTTGCTTGCTTAATAAAATCACTTCTGCTTGCTACTCTTTGCCTGCTGTTTTTCTTCTCCAAACGTAAGATCTCCACGCAAATCTTTCACAGGGGATCCAAGGACAGAACCCCAGACTCGTACACTACACAAACATCTGATTACCAGTGACATGTCCACTGACAAAAGAATAGATAATCAAAACGTGGCATATACATACAATGAATATTATTCAGCCTTAATGAGGAAGAAAATTCTGCAATACATTTTAACAGGGATGAACCTTGAGTACATTATGCTAAATGAAATAAGTCACTCACAAAAAAAAATACTATAAGATACCACTTACATGAGGTACATATAGTAGTTAAATTCATGGAGACAGAAAGTAGAATGGTGATTGCCAGGGCTATAGAGAAGAGGGGAATGGGGAATTATTGTTTAATGGATACAAAGTTTCAGTTACAAAATGAAGATTCTAGAGATGGATGGTGGTGATGACAATACAATGTTATGAATGTACTTAATACCACTGAACTGTACACTTAAAAATGGTTAAGATGGTAAATATTACATTATGTGTATTTCACTACAACAACAACAACAACAACAACAAAACTAGGGGAAAAGAATTGGTAACTCTACAATTCTCCACAAAGCTAAAATATGACTAGCAATATCAACTGTTGGTAAGTATGTGGAGTAATTGGAACCCTCGTACATTGATGGCAAAAGTACAGATTGGTACAACCACTTTAGAAATCTGTTTTATGGCATCTATTGAAGCTAACTATATGCCTAGCCTGTGATCCAGCAATTCTACTCTTAGCATTCTACTCTTAGGAATATATCCAAGAGATGTGAATGCATATTCTCAAATGAATATTTTCAAAAGACATCAACAAGAATGTTCATAACAGCTTTACTCAAAATAGCCAAATATTAGAAGCAACCCAAATACCATCACAGTAGGATGCATAAATGAAATGTGGTCTAGTCATACAATGGAATACTATATAATGATCTTTTAAAAAAATAAATTATTAGCTATAATGTGAATTAATCTTACAGATATTATATTAAGAGGAGGAAAAGCCATACAGTCACTATTGTGTGATTCCATTTTCATTAAATACAAAACTGGTAAGACTGACACAATGGCAGAAGTCAGAATAGTGGAGGAGGGTATTAACTGGAGAAGAACACAAGATAACCTTTTGAGGTGCTGGAAAAGCACTAGATCTTGATCTAAGTGGCAATTATACAGGTAGGTGATAAATCTTAAAAACATTATAGAAAAAAGTCAGACAGAAAAGAAGTCCACATATGGTATGATTTCATTTATATGACATTTTGGAAAAGACAAAACTATAGGGATAAAGAATAGATCAGGGGTTGCCAGGGCCTTAGTGTGGAAGGAGGAGATGGACTGTAAAGGGGCACAGGAAACTTTGGGGGATGATGGAAATGGTCTGTACCTTGGCTGTGGTGGTGTTATAAACCAGTATACAATTATCAGATAAAACTCATCAAAGTATACATTTTAAAAGGCTGACTCTCATTAGAATTATAATTCAATACCTACTGCTAAAATATTCAACAATCTATATACTTAAGATTAGTGCACTGTATGCACTTATATTCAATAAAAAATTATAAAAATTATAAAAAGGTTTTTTTTAAGTAGAGGTTAAATGAGTTATAAGACACATTCTAGTCCAAACTCTGCTACTGGTTTGCTATGTCAAATACTCTATTTGTTCCCAATGAGAAGAAACATAGAAAGTGTTAGGTTGGAATGAGCCCTAAAGTTTATATAGTTTCATCTGGAACCAGAGAGAAGTGATCTATCATATATTACATGGCCAGAAACCAAAACCTAGGACATCTGATTCTCAAACCAGTACTCTACTTCAATTCCAACTCAAGGGAGGTTTAAAAAAAAAAAAAGAAAAGTCAACCTGATCATTTGGCATTGAATAAACAGCCACGTCTCAATCAGTTGTGTAATATGGAGCCTCCATTGCACACATTTGCTCTCCACTTCTAAACTAACCAAAAGTTTTCCATGCCATGAGCTATTTAAGTAGCTCTAGCTGTATAATTTGAGGTATCAGAGTTCCTCAGATGACAAATTATGGCAGCCCTCATTTAAGTGGTTCCAACTCAAAGTCAAATCTTGCCATAACTTCTACCCTTCCCTGTCTAAGGCAATCCCCAATATCACTTAATCAGTGATGTTTAGCACCCAAACCATTCTACTATTGGAAAAGATATTTTAGGGTACAATCTAGAATATATGACCTTAATTAACTCCTCTGAAAAGTGTAGTTCCTCTGCAATAAAATCAACTTTTTAAAGTGCACACACACACAAACCGTCTAAACAAACCGTCTAAAGCTTTATTGCCGATGTGCAAAAAGTTTCCAACATCGTTCTCACAAAATTGCAAACGTGAGCAGCTGTGCCATACTTCTCCATAAAACTGCAACAGTAAGGAAGGGGCTATAGTAGAGCCCTAGTTCCCCTTTCTATGTATGCTCTGTTTCTACCTCGATGACCTTTTGACCTCCCATCCTCTCCACCCCCACTAAGGCCCAAGTACCAACTTCTCTCTGACCTCCACCCCTGTCAAAACAGAAGAGACTCTAGAATCCGTTATTTTCACTTTTTGATTGACTGACTGGTTACACTTTAGTTTCAATGAGCTTTAGTCAGTGTAATAATTCAAGCAACATTTACATTTAAACCATTTTTCATCTCATTGGATAATGAAAGGTCAATTTCCATTAAAGAATTTTGAACTTCAATTTAACTTGAGTAAGCATATAAGAAAATATTTTGGAATCAAGGTAAAACTTGAAATCACACTTTGTGCTCCTAGCCTTGGGGAGTCATGAACCACCTTAGAATAACTAAGAGGCTATGGAAATAACCCAAAGAATCGTTACCTCATTCACTCACTCAGTCACTCATTCAACAAACATTTATCAAGTGCCTCCCATGTGCAAGCCACTGGACAAGGCAGAAAAAAATCAATGATTAATAAGATATGGTCTCTATCCTGAAGTAGTTTACAAAGAAGAGTCACAAACAGGTTAACAGAATTTAAGTCTTTAAAGTCCCAAAGTTAGAAGTGCTCTGACAAACAGAAAATGCTACAGGAGGGCAGGGAAGCAGGGAGTCACTCCCCTTCTCCCGGGGGCAGGTTTCACCAAGGGCAGACTCATGAGCTTAGCTTGTAGGAATCTGACAGGTGAAAGGCAGAGGAAGGGGTAAAATGGGTTCCCAATCTTTTAGTCAAATATGAGGAGAGATGGGAGAGGAATGACTACCTTTTTTAAACACAGGGAATTTAAGGCAGCACAGGCTAAAGCCAAGCCCAGCACTTCCTGCAGCCACAAAATATAAAGACAACTTAAGCTGTGGCAGCAGCTGGGCCCCTTCCTCTAATCTGCAGCCATGTGGTAAGGTCAGTGGATAATAAGATGCCAAGATGCCCTTAGCCACTTACAGAGGAAGACAGGTGTGAACATTATCATACAACTCCATACTCAACCTACACTTGTTTAAATGTTATTTTTGTATCAGGAAGCATCAGTGGAATATTAATTTAATCCATATCCTTTAAAATAGCTGTTACTTGGTTTTGCTCTATTTTATGGCCTTAGAATTTCAAAACCTTTTTAGTGTCAAATTTAGGATAACAAAAAGAAAAGGTTGGTAAAGTTCAAGTAATGTCCTTAGGCTTCAAAATAGCTCCCTTCTGTTCCAGGGAAAGGATTAAGAAGGGAAAAAACTATTACCTCACTATAGCAGTTGAAGGCTTATTTCTGGAAGCTTGCTGACGGCAGGGACTTTGTCCCCAAATTCTAACAAAGCCAGGTGTATACACTCAATACCCAAAGCTGCCCTCACAAGCACTACTCAATTTCTTGGCCTAAGCAACTTTCTTGTATCTTTAACCCTCCTCTTGCAGATGAATAGGTTGTGTCATAAAACATATTTGATGTTACCTAGTGCCTAATATTTTTGTATCACACCCACATTTTCTGGGGTTCTAAAACACAGCCCTCAAGCCCCTATATTATTCCAGTCTCTGAGAATGTAAGAATGGCTATTCATTCTTTCAACGATCATTTAATAAACAATGAGACAGATAGTTATTTCCCAATACCTATTCTCTACTTCTTCCATTTTAGATGGCTCATGACCACCCATGAGAGACAGCACTTCCTAGTATCCTCTGCATCCTGGTGTGGCAATATAAGTTTACCACAATAAAATATGAGTAGAAGTGATGTGTGCCACTTATAAGTCACTTACTTTATAGGAAATTGCTTGACCTCCACTTTCCCTCTATCCCCCTTCCTAAAAACTGGAATGGGAGTGTAGATGTGACACAGCTTTAACCATGCAGACAAGACGTAAGGAATGTTGGAGCGGCAAAATACAAGAGACACAGACTGTGAATGACGTCGTGGTGCTAAGGTACCCCACCAGTCTGGGCTTTTAAATTCCTCTGAAGTTTCACATGCAAGAGAATTATACTTCAGCCATGTTTAAACCACTAAATTTTACATTTCTTTGTTCCAGCAGCTTAGCCAGACCTTAGTTAATAAAAAAACACTCATTTAATGTCTATTGAGCATTTACTATGTGACAGGAACTGTATAGAGGGTAAACAAAAAGTGGTGAAGGGACAGAAAAGCCCTCTGGACATAGATTGCTTATGGTCTAGAATAAAAGACAAAAAAATGTAAAACTATATTTGCAAACTGTAATAAGTATGTAAAGGAAACAAAGAGGGTACTAAATTAAGGCCCCTCTGAAGAAGCATCATTTAGCTAAGCGCATAGTCTTAGGGAAAAAACAGGAAGGAGAGATTAATTCCAAACTGTAAAGTCCCTGGGCCAAGAGTGAGTTAGGCTTCAGATGGGGGTCAAGAAGGTAGGTGAACAATGCGAGGAGTGTAGCCTTAGGAGGAAAGCCTCTTCTGATAGACAGATAGATAGATAGATAGATAGATAGATAGATAGATAGATAGATAGCCAGCAGGCCAAGAGAGAGACACACACACGTATATAATTACATAGATATGTTAAATTAAGTATGAGTAAATTGTCTTTGCTTTTACAGTTGCTCCTAACTCTATTTTCTTTTTGTAAACCAGAAGCTTTTTTATAACCTCCTCTAGTCTCTCACGTATTCCAGCACTGGATCTAGAAAAACTGATCACCTTGAAACTACAAGAACTCTGTCTAACTTAGTAGTATCTTTAGACCCCATCTACAGAATCTTCCCAAAATTAGATCCCATTTTCCCTAAGCACACAATTTCCTCAGGGTCATTTCCATCTGTCTTACCCTTCCTTTTCATCTTGACTCACAAACGCTTGAAAAGCCCCAAGTTTCTATAATTCTTACCCTCTTCTCTTTCCATTCCCTTGGCTTTTACAGTCAAACTAGGGACATGAAGTTTATGTTAACATTTCCCAGACACCTTGTCTTCTGCCGCAAAAGTCATCATAAAACTCAAATGCTGATCACTGTCTCAGCCAGGATTAAAGGCTTACTCTCAAGTTACACTTTTTGGGGAAAAAAGAATGTCACCACTAATTACTCTATAGGAGGACTTTTATAATAAAATCCTAGAAGTTTACATGTCTAACTAAATTCTAATAGACATATTAATGAATAATGTGATATGACATAAATTACACAATAGGTTGTATGTTTTCTAATGATTTGTACACTCCTTGAAAAGGGAGATATCTTCTATTTGTAAAATTTTACATCATCCCCGAATAAATGTTTTCATGAATGAAGGACAAAGTCATGAGATAGGACTCAAACATAAGACAGCAAGAAAGAAACCAGAGTAAGGAGATGAGAGCAGAAGTCCCACGTTGGGGGAGGGACAGAGTTACTGCAGGTCAGGAAGAGGTGAAGCCAGAAGGAATCCCTAGAGCCAGAATTGCAAATCTATAGTTCCTTCTCAAGGGCACCTGCAGCTGATGGGTACCGAACCATTCACCAACCTCTCACAATCACAGATGCTCAATCACCTTGAAACTGGACTGGATACCTTCATGTCATTCTCTAACGAGAAAGGAAAAAATGATAGGCTGAGGGCGGTGGTGGGGTGAGAAAGAAGAATAGTAAGAAAGAGAAAAATCAGGTCAGTCAAGTCAGTTTGGGGAAAGAATATATAGAATGCTATTTATTAACAATGAGTGATCAGGAGCCAGACTGCTAGGTTTAAAAGTGAGCTTTGCCATTTTCTAGCTGGGTGACCTCTCCCTTCACTTTCCTTTTCTTGGAAATAGAGATTATAATAGCGCCTACACCTCACAGTGTTGTGGACTTAAATGAATAATCTAGGTAACATGCTTAGCACGGTGCCTAGCACAATGTAAGCTATAAACAAGCATCAGCTAGTTTTACATATAGGTTCAGCCTGAGAACTACTCATGATGATAAGCTAGGAAGGCTGTAAAATAAAATAGGAAATGTTCTCTTCTACAACTCAATTAGATAAATTTTTGTGTTCTTGGTGGGCAAAGAAAAGAGCTATCTTTGGCTCCTTCTATATATTTGTTTATGTTTTAAAGAGTGTGCATTTAAATGAGCCTGAAGCTGGGGGAAAAAAGAATATGGAATTTGAAAGAGCTGCCACCTGGTCCATCTTACTTTCTAAACCACATAGTCCAAATTCCATCTCACAATTCCAGGCCACAGCCCACAGGCCCTAAAAAGATGTCAAAGTGTCATCATTTGGTATAACACACGGCACATGTATCAGGATTTTTAGTTGTAAGCAAAAGAAACTATTATTGATTTAATTGGAAAAGGAACATATGGATAACTCAGAAATGTTCTAGGAAAACTGGAAATCAAGATCAAAAATGGAAATCTTGGCAGCCAGAGCTAAATGTCACCATAGAACCAGTCTGGTAAGGAGACAATTGCCCCTGCTCCAAACTCCAAGTCGGCCGCCTGCCCTGCCAAACCACTAGACCTGATTGCTAACACGTTCACAATAACTGTGCTGGAAACAGATGAGGCTACTGAGAGCAAAGATATGGCCTTTTCTGACTAATGGTGAGAAATTCCCTAAACATAAAAGGTTGAGATGTTGACCAATCCTGGGAGTGGGGAAGCGAGCGAGCGAGCGATTGGGAGAGAGAGAGAGGGAGGGAGAGAGACAGAGTAGAAAAATATCTGATGCAGTAAGTAATGGTATATCCACTGTGTTAACCAATCATTAAATTAAAAATAAGCCACATAAACTCAGATAATGTTTACAAGTAAAAAGAAGTAGAATTCAAATTGTGGCACAATATAATTGTTTTTAAGTAAAAATAAGCAGAGAGATAAAGACTGGACTATAGAAAACAGCCATCTTTGGGGACTGTGATGGTAACTGGGTTTCCTTTCTTTCTATAATAATTTTATTTTTCTGATATTTTAGAGCCATTCTCTCTCTTCACTATGCCATGAGTATTGCAAGAAAGTCATTGTTATTCTGAAAGCCTCAGTTCTGTCAGTAATAAAACCCCAGATAAAAAAAATTAATTTTTTCTATGCATGTAAAGTTATATATTTTTATATTTTTTCTTTTTAAAAAACTGATAATTCATAGTGTACATATATAACATATTTATAACAACCTAATACTAGAATCCTAAAATATAAACATTTTCAATCTGAAATTAAAGTTAGTCCTGATTTGATTATTATGCTCACCTTCTTAAGATACAAGGTTTTAACACGTGAGGATTAAATTTAACGTGTGAGCATGGGCTACAAATGCCAATTTTACTAATTACTCACTGTGTGATGGTGAGGAACTTACAGAACTTCCTTAAGCTTCAGTTTCTCCATCTGTAGAAGGGGATAAAACCCATGTCATAAGGTTGCTGTACTTATACACAGCCTTACTGATATAATTACACCAAGATAATGTATATAAAACTCTTAGCTCAGCATCTGGCACAAAGAAAGTCTTAAATCGGTGTTAATATAAAAAAAAAATAAGTTATCATCTTTTTCACCCATTCCCCAACCCCCTCCCACCTGGTGACCATCAATCCATTCTCTGTATCTATGGGTTTGTTTCTGTTTTGCTTGTTCGTTTATTTTGTTTTTTAGATTCCACATGTCAGTGAAATCATATGGTATTTGAAAGAGATTAAGAAGTACAAATTGCCAGTTATAAAAACAGACATAAACAGTGGATTTGTGGTTACCAGAGGGAAAGGTAACCATATATTTGGTGGTGGAAGGAAATTTAACTTTGGGTGGTGAACACACAATACAATATTAATATGATATGTTATTGAATTGGACACTTAAAACCTATTGATTTTATTAACCAATGTCACCCAATAATTAAAATTAGAAAAAAGAAAAAAAATAGTCACAGGGATCTAAAGTACAGCATATGAAATATAGTCAATATTATTGTAATAACTGTATGGTATCAGACAAGTACTAGACTTACTAGTGTGATCACTTCAAAAGGTATATAAATGTCTAACCACTATGTTGTATACCTGAAACTAATATAATATGTTAACTGTAATTGAAAAATAAATTTTAAAAAATAAATTGTCACAAATTACTGAAGTCTGGATCTCTCTCATAGAAGGAATTTTTTTTTATGTAAGCTAATGAATTGCAAGTTAAATCCTTGTAGTCCACAGGGACATCAATGAAGCCAAATGCTCCCTCAATTTCCATGGTGCCTGAATCGAGCAGCAACCAGGGAGCTAACGTGCCATCTGAGTGGCTGGGGCAGGGCAATTAAGAAGCCTGGCTATCTTCTAGGTGTTGTCTGTCTCATCTGTCAAACCATATACAGAATTTAAGAAATGGAAGAAATAAAATGCGCCAGCACATTTCTCTTTACCCATGGGATAGGAGGGATCTGAGCGGTCACCCTTTCTGTACGATTCATGGAGGTAAGCAGGAAGGAAGAAGCCCTCTGGCCATATATCTCATTATTCAAACCTGTTTATTCTTAATAACTTTTAGATCTTCAGTATTTAATTATTATTGTAATTAATTACTGTAATTACTATACTTAATATCATAATTAATTATGAATGTCATTACTATATGTAGCCTGAGATTAACTTTGCCTGCCACTTTTAATATCCACTTGAGTTTACACTAAAGATGTTAAGTAAATATTTTTTTTACCACTATAGCTGCTGGCACTTTTCTGGGCCTCAGTTTCTCCATCTGTAAAATAGAAAAACGAGATTAGATGACTGCTAATGTCTCTTCTCGTCTTACTGTCACTCCATAACTAAATAATATTAGTAATATTATAATGTTTGTAACTATGCCAAGTCCTTGATCACTTATAAGTTAGAAAAGTAGGAGAAAGCTATGCATGTTCCTCTTCATACAACTCTTAATCTGACTTTGTGTAAACTGAGTACTGAGAATAGCTGGCTTCTAAAGACTGACTCTTTTTAGGCATCATAATACAGTTCTTCAAATTATTGTTGAACCTGGTTCTTCTGGTTATTCTTAGTCAAGAAGTGCAAAATACTAAATTATGAAGACCAGCCCTTTTGCGTGAACAGGAATTATTTTTTTTTCTTCAAATGTAAATTGTGGCTGGATTTGCTGTACATAAAATAACTAAATGAAAACTAGGCAGAAGGGGAATATCATACTGCAAATGTTTCCAACCATATGGATGTTGGCTTTCATAGAGACAAAACATCTGTATTTTATATTGAACATTTCCATTTTCGTACACATGTTGGACATGCCACAGATACAACTTGTGAATGTAAAGAGTATCTTTCTTCTCTCCACAAAGAATTCCCTTAATCAATTAGTGTCAGATATGGGAAAAGTCTTTGTCAATGTAGTCCTCTCATTGACTTTATTGTTAAATTTGACCTCTCTTTAGCTTTGTTTTCACTCGAATATTTGTCATTTGCCCATTTTCCAAAGAGTGTATTGCCATAGTTTGTACAGAAGTCTGATATTAAACGGTTGGTTTCTCCAGCTCTCTAATTCCTTACCCACTACAGTACCTGTATCAACAATGACAGCTCCGTAACTCTTTGTAGAGAACTTGTGTGGTTCGCCTTGTGGAGAAGCACTATGACAAAGTGGGTAAGAGTCTGGGCTCTGGGTTCAGTAGACAAGTTACTTAACATCTTGTACCCCTCCATTTCCTTATCTGTAAAATCAAAATAAAAAAAATACTTCCTTCATGGGCTAAGGATTAAATAAGTTAACGTATGTAAAGTATTTACTTGGATCAGTAACCCTGAATAAATACCAGTCTCAAGATACTGAAAAACCACATAAATTTTAAGTGGTAAAACTTAAAAGTCAATAAGAACAGTCGCCTTATTTTATAATTTAAGAATCTGAAAGTATAGAAAGATTAAGTATCCTACAGGGACAATCTCTTCATGTTACTGGGGCAGTTAAGGGTCCTGCCCTCAAGATGCTTAAGATCCTTTTGAGGGAGTCAAGACTAACACGGACAGTCTAGTTCACGATTCCAGTTGGGTATCCTATAACGACGCTTCCTGTGTAAAAGGTGGCGTTCTAAGGGGCTCAGCTTAAAGAGTGGGAAGCAGTTCATAAAACTTCCTAGAGAGAAGTGAGACTTGCAGCAAGGCAGGGTTTGACTCTACGACTGTGAGGAGAGGACGTCTCCCTGGCTAGAAAAGCACTAGCCCGTCTAGGAATACCCAGTGTTTAGAAACTTCTACTCATCACACCTGCAGCCTCCACCTCTACCCTTCAAAACATCTAAGTTGAACAGAAACGGGAATGAAAGTTACTCGGTTAAAATGTATTTTTGAAATAGCCAGGAGGAAGGAGGAAGTGAAAATCTCTCCTCCTTTCAAATCTTAAGATGCACTAGAGGTGGTAGGCTTCTGACTTGAGTTTTTTTTCTCCCGGGGAAGAAATGTTCTGTCCTCCATGCTGGATTCGCCGGGTGGAAGCTCTGAGGCCCTCACCCGGAGGAGCCAGGAGCCGGGCAGCCACCTAAGGCCACACCTCTCAGCTTCTGCTGCTTCTTCCCCGGGCACCTGGAAACGGGTCGATGCTGGCGGGAAAAGCATGAGGAACTGCAAGGCCTAGTGTTCCTTTAAGACAAAGCGGGGCCCTTCGGTGCCTCAGGGGACGCGCCCCGACTCGGGCTCCATTCGCCGTCAGCGCACCTCGGGGCTCCCGCGGGCACCGCGCAGGCTCCGGGCCGCGCCGGGGCGCGAGGCCCGCACGCCGACCGGGAAAGGCCCGGATGCTGCTCCCTCGCTGCCCTGCGTGGGTCGCGGAGGCTCGCGAAGGGGGGCGGCGGCGCCTGCCGAGAAAGGAAAGTCGTCTTCACCTCGGCGTCGGGGCTCCCCTGCACCCCCGCAGGGCCGCGAAGACCCGGGCATCCTCCCGAGGCACTGGCAGCGGCCGGGCCGCCAGGAGGCTGGCGCTAAGGGCCGCGCCCGACGCCACGCTGGCGGCGCCAGGGCTCGCGCGGCGAGCCGAGCGGCGGGGCCGAGCGGCCCGCGTCCGGCGCCGCCCCTGCGCGTCCTGGAGGGGAGACCCCGTGTGTTCCTCGGGACGCAAATTTTTCCTGGAACAGTGTTGCTGATACGACCGCAGGCGGGGAGTCCCTACCGTTTTAAATCACTGTTTTCTCCATTCTCGTTATGGTACTGTGGCGACTTTTCCTTTAAAAGGAAGCAGGTCGTCATCATTTGTAAACTTTCCTGCGCCGCTAAGAAAGTATCCCAGTTTAAAAAGAGAAGCCCCATTCGATAATTGTTCCTTTATTTTCGGTTGCAAGCAGTTGCGTATTTTTTTTCCTAACCAAGTAACCACCTAAGCCTAAAATGAAAACGCCAGCCATCCAATTTCTGCAGATTAGCCTTGTGACTAGACGTTTTATAAACACATTTTCAATATTAAAATTTAATGGGCTGTTTAAAAAATGGAGACTTTTTCTTGTATCTGGAAATGTTGTAAAAGAGACATTGGTCTTTTCATTTATTTGTAATAAACCTAAGATTCAGTCTTCCCAGAATATTTTGTAGGACGTCGTTGGGCTTGGGAATGGGGGGGAAAATGGCAAAAACGTTCATAGGTTAGCGTCTACGGAGCAGAGTTGATGCTTGATTGGCATTTGGTTTGTAGTTCTGCAACAGAAGGAAAGATCTTTGATGACCAATGTTATTAAAAATGAGGCTCCAAAACTCTAGGGATTTCAGTTCAACTTTTCAAACACTGATGGCCATAAATGTCCCTTTGGGCTGCAGGTTCTGCTGAGATTAGTTGAACCCACCAAGGAAGAAAAATGTGGAAAGTTGTGTTCCAAGGACACTAATCTTTTGGGCTGGGGGTGGGAGGAGGGAGTGTGTGTGTGTGTGTGTGTGTGTGTGTGTGTGTGTGTGTGTGTGTGTGAGACATGAGTAGGTCCTGGAGAAAATTAAGAAATTCAGGAGAACATGCTGTGACACAAACCAAACAAACAGAAAAAAGATTCAGGGTTAAGACACCTCCTGGAATATTTCTTTCATCTCTACGCCTTCTTTAGCTGATATCTCTACAATTTAATGGAAGTTGAACTTGGGCGCAAGGCAACTCTCTTTCATTTAGTCTTCCCTAATCTAAGGTTAAAAAGAACAGCGAAAATATGTTTTGAATCTTTACCCACTCTGTGTTTTCATATTTTAAGAACATATGTCTTTAACAGCAAATAGTCCAACGTTTTATTGTTCAAACAAGATGGCAGAAACATCTGGCCGGGAGCTTGTTTCAAAGATTCAGGAACCCTGATGGCCTCAAAATTAAGAACTTAACTCTAGGTGTCTAGTAAACTAGAAGTGGAAAAATGTAAGTAATATCCAGCTTGAAACAAATCACATGGAATAAATGTGCAGGGGAAAAAATCAAATAAGGAATTTAGAATTAAGAATTACACCGTCCTCAGGTTCTAAGCCACCTGGATTTTATTTAGGAAGGAAGAATACTGATGCTATGGGCTCTAAGTCTAATAAGTCCACCTCTGGATACCCTGTCTTTGTGATTCACAACCTGAGAGTTAGGTAATGGGTCCTTCAATTCTGGTCAACAGACATAAGAAGTCTCAAGACAGAACTTTTGTGTAATCTAAGAATTCAGGCAAAAAAGGAGGCTTATCTACAGCAGAGAATCACCAAAATTAGCCATCTAGTAAGTAGCTTCTCTGATAGGAACATGTTAGCTTGTGTTCTTGTGTGTATTGAAAAGTCATAGCATTTCTAAAGGTTAGAGATGTATTTTACAGTCCCATCCAATATAAAGAAAGATACTGTCTGTGCACCGATTTTAACATTTTAAAACAAAAGGTTTGCCTGTCATTCAAAACAGTAAATTAAAGACTCAGACTCCTAGAGCTTCTACTGCAAGGATGATTATTCTTCAGGAAGAAATACAAACAGCAGTGACCGTTTATTTTTTTTTCTTCACAGACGTGCTCAGCCATCAGAAAAGCTTAATAAATCCCTTTTTAGTATGCATTTATGCAGTGATTACATGAACTTTGACCTCTGAAGAGCTGTAGCAATTAGCTTCAGTGTCCAGCATCTTCTTCCACCATTTCCCACTGGCTTCCTTGGTTCTTTCTTTTTCATCCTTCCTGCACTAGGAGGGCATAAAATTTTAAAGTTGACTTTCCACCTGAGGTATCCACTTTTGCACAAGTCAATTTCCCCCTTCTCCCCACCCCTGCCCTCCACCGACTCCTGTCTAAACAGCAATCTCAGATGGATATTGGGGCTCTGATTGTCGATATTACTCAAACACAAATGGATTTCAATTCAATCCTGTCCTGTACTTTCGCAAAGAAGATAAACTCTAATGGCCCAAAGAGCTTCATTTCATAGCTCATAGTATCTAAAATAAATCGGATCTCTTATGTCAGGCTAATTTAACATTTTTTAAATATTCAATGTAATTTATTTTAAGTCAAATGAAACCTGGTGCATTGCCAGAAAGCTAGAGGAGGGGGAGCAGGGCAACTGGAAGCTCCTCTCCCCCCTCCCAAAAAAAGAGCCAGGAAAGGAGATGAAAGTGTTTTAACTTTCTAGTAAACACTGTTTAGCAAAAGAATAATAGGAAAGTTGCCCCTTTCCCAGAGAGGGATGGAACTATAATTGTTGCCTTTAGCAGAGAGCTCAGATAAACCGCTGGGACTCATTCTAAAGTGACCCATCACTGCATTCATCTCTTCTTGAACTTTCGGTGAACCTGAGATTAAACAGGGGTGAGCAGCTAAGCAGTTTGTTGTTAGCAGCCTTTTCAACAACCCTTTCAGACTGAGTAAATATTGATCGGTTTGAATCTGATTGCCCCAGAGGAAAACACCACAGCATCTGAATAGCCTCCAAAAGTAAACTTTCAGAGGTGAAGCCCAGAACAGACTTCAGAGCCACAGCAAGATTTCAACTCAGCCGAATTCGGGGACACCCTGAATTTCGGGAGTACTTTGCATGAATGTGAGGGAAGTGAGGAAAAAGCATTTGCAAACTAGAATTCTATGTTGCATTTATCCCAATTGAGACTCTTGTCCTTTTTAAATTTATCAATAAAATGTCAGTTTCTGTTTTCCCTCTTTGTCATTTTCGTTACCATTGCTGTCATTGTTCAAGAAGCTAACTGTGCTCCTCAGAGACCAGAAAAGAAAAAGAGAGACCTTGAAATAGGATGTGTTAAGCGCCTGGGATTTAATCGATTGCGACAACTAAAAAGATACAAATGTTTTTCTTGTTGAAAGCAATATTAATGTTTCCTAAATGCATTGCGCATTAACTGATTTATTCCACGACCTAGAGAAGGCTTGGGGTGTTTTAGCCATAATTTATCGTTCTCCCTTCTGTCAGCTACATTAAAATCAGCACCTTGAAGCCTGGAATCTTCCGGGATTCCAGCGGGTCGGGCCCTCCTTTTAGATATTGAAATCTCGGCAGTGGCATGCAAATGACCCTTTAACACATTAAAGAATTTAGAAACCAGCCATCTGTTTTGCTGTGTGGCCTTACACTTAATAAACAAAAGATACTGCATAAAGCCAGGCAGGGGAAAATGAAAGAAAGAGTTGGCCGACTTTGAAGTTCTCCTCCATCCACTTGAGTCTTTTAGAGGCAATCCCAGAACCCAGGAGCCAAGGGGAGGGCACCCGGTGCCCTTGATATGGCCGCAGCAACTGTGCCTGCGAAGTCCAGGCATGCCGCCTTTGACAGGGAAGTGCAGGAAATCTCATGGGTGCTCTAGGAGCCTGCGAACTTTAAGATTTTGTAGGCTGTCCTGCTCCCACCCATCCCCCAGCCCACCCTTTGTAAAACACCCTTTGGAGAGGAAGGAAGTCATATGTCTGTATTTGTTTGTAATGCTGTAAAATCTCTGCACTACCCTTGGGGCTAAGCTAAAGCCTCTAAAAATGTATGAAAGTACAGGAAAAGTGGCAAGGAGTCTAGGAAAGCTGCTTGGAACTCAGATTTGCTGGCCTTTCTCTGAGAGCAGACTCAAGCCTTGGTCGGAAGCAATTTGAATATTGAAAAGGACTTCAGGACAGCTTCCACAAGTTCACCTGGAAGAACCTGTTAAGCTCAGAGAAGAAAATAAACTTTTTTTCAGGGTTATGTGGCATGAAATTAGAACTGAGGACCAATTACAGCCATGAAGGCTATGAAATCAAAGCTAAATCTCATGGGCATGGAATGTGTAACCTGGAGGGGATGGGGGTGGGGTGTAGAGGGTGGCAGGAAGGGTAGATATTGACAGGAGGAGTGGGAGGGGGAGGCAAGGCTTTACTGAAAACAGACCACATTCAATTTAAAGGGTGAAATATATAGGAACACTGACAATCCGAAAAGGAGGAAAAAGGGTGGCCTGGGGGCCCCATCCTCAAACAGCTTTATACTGGAGCTAATTAAATGTGAATCTCTTAGCTCTTGGTTCGCTGATGTGAGGAAAGAGTGACTGAAGAGTTTGGGCCTTTGAAGGAGGTTCTGTTTATATACACGTCAACATTCAGTTGGAGGTGAAAAGGTTAGCACTTGACCCAGGAAGTACCCCTGTTTTGTTTCAAAAAATATATCTGTTCATAAATTCCTTCGCCATTTTTTCCATTATGAACTTTGATTATAATAAAGAAGCTCTTGTTATTTTAAAGCAAATCAACTTATTATAGACAGTGGTTAGGCACAATTACATTATAAGGGAAGCTTCAGCTACATGGTGGAGAGAGCACTTATCTTTTTTTGTCTTAAGAAAAGTCCCACCTCCTTGAAAATGCACACCACCCTTCTCCCCTTCCCCACATGAAATGGGCCAACTCTGTAGGAACCAACACATTGTAGCCAAGTCAAATACACAGATGTGTCAGCATAGCTGAAACTTGAATATATTTATTACAGACATCTTAAGACCCGTAAACTCGGCTCTGGATCACATCACTCCAGGATCTCAGAGCTGTTCATGATTGTACAGGAAATGGGAAATATCATAGGCTCACAAAGTATAACTGATAGAACTCAGTGTGGTACTTCAAGGACATCAAAACATTGTGCGACATGCAAAAGACTATTCACGAATCACACAAAATATACATTCATTGTGCCATCCATCACATAACAATTGAGCTGAAGAGACACCAAATCCAGCTAAAATAACTGCAGGAGGAAGAAGCTGGTTTGAATGATACCTTTAGGTTCCGAATAACACAGCACAAAGTTTAAAAAGAGTGTGGCCAGAGAAACAAGAAAGGGGTGGGAATGAGAAGAGACTTATGCACAGGAAGAAAGGCTTCTGAACCTTGTATTCTGCAGGCCTTATTAACTCACTAAAGGAACAAACCAAGGTTATCCTCTGAGCATCGGACTGAGTTTGAATGAGAGCTTTTACTCTTTAACTTATAATCACATATAAAATTGTACCAGCTTTGAGAGTTTGCCCACCCTGTTTTAGTCACTTAGTCTAAACATTTCTAGAAAATCTATATAAAGATAAATCTCTCAGGACAAAGTATTTACAACCAGCAAACTCACACACATGAAACTGAATTAAATTAAAAAATGAATTAATTGTGTAAACACGCTCATAGTGCATCTCTTCTTCATGAGCTCCTGGACTCTCCTCTCTATCCTACTTGAGGGCAAAGTAAAGGAGAACAGTAAATACACAGATCAATAAACAATGAGAGACTTCCCTCTGACATGTTTCTGCTGGCAAAGGAGACTATTTTCCAAAGGGCATCTGAAAGGAAGAGTAGGTTCTGCAGAAATCTCCTAAAAGTTAGGAGGGGGGTTAGGGGCCATCAGAAAATTGATGCTGGCACCCAATCTGCATTAGGGAACTAATACCCCCCCACACACACACACACACATGCACACACCACCACCACACCACCACCACCCCAAATCAAGCTTCTAGCTCAGAATTCTCCGGAAACACATTATTCTGCCCAGGAGCTCCCCAGATAGGATCAAAAAGAAAGGCTGCAAATGGAAAGGAAGATAAGCTAAGAATGTGCTTTGGGTAAGAAGTCCCAACCAGGGAGTAGCCTGGGCGTCTGGAGTCTGGGATGGGCCGGCCTCAGTGGGAGGTAGTCAGAGTGTCTGAGGTAGAAGACCCTGGGGAAGGAACGCAGGGTGAGGAGCTAGACTTCTCTGAGGATTCCTCGGCCTTCTCCTCGCTACCTGGAGGGGTGGCGGGAGAAATGGGCAAGAGGCCTTCTTTCTCTCGTTTCTTCTGCTTCATTCGGCGGTTCTGGAACCAGATCTTCACTTGGGTCTCATTGAGCTGCAGGGACGCGGCAATCTCCACCCTGCGGGCGCGCGTCAGGTACTTGTTGAAGTGGAACTCCTTCTCCAGCTCCGTGAGCTGCTTGGTGGTGAAGCTGGTGCGCACCGCGTTGGGCTCACCTACGTAGCCGTACTCGCCAACTTTCCCTGGGGGCAGGGTGGGAAGCGATGAGGGGAAAAAAAGATACAATTTTACAATCATTACGGGATCCCCTACAGCTTCAGAGCAATATTCTGGTAAAAAGGAGATCAAAAATTTCCCTCAACACACACCGGGCTAGGGAGGGTGAGTGATGAGGTGTAAAGTGTTAATCTGAAGTCAACCATTAGCATGGTCAGACTGGTGATTAATGGAGCCTAGAAATATTAACAGAACTCCCCCACGCACACACACCTTCCCTCTTACTACTATAAGAACCTCTAAAACTCGGCCCCTTTTAAAACACAGCAGTCCCAGATACACCAGGGCAATCTCCCCATGCCCTACAACACCGGTGGGAAGCAAGAATTTTTTTAAAAAATACTAATTTTCCTTGGAAACTAAGCATACAGTCCCCTTCCAGAATTATCAAGGCACATCCATGGAATGGCAAGACTGACCTGTTTTGGGAGGGTTTCTTTTGACTTTCATCCAGTCAAAGGTCTGCGCTGGAGAAGACGTCTCTGATGCAGGGGAGCGACAGGCTTCTTGGTGGCTGGCGTGGAGAGGGGACAAGGAGTTATTATACGCGGCCAGGGCCAGGCTCTGGTGCTCTTGTCCATATGAGTGGTGAATGTACTGAGGCGAGCCCACCGTGCCCCCGGCATAACCCTGGTGGTGGTGGTGATGCTGGACCATGGGAGATGAGAGATTTCCGGAGTAAACAGCGGGAGCGCACGAGGGGTACCCACCACTTACTTCTGCTTCCTGATTTAATGCGTAAGGGCTGTAAGGCGCGCCGCAGTTCTGCGCGCCGTAGCTTGGACCACAGCTCGAGTGAGAGTAGGTCACCCCCAGGTTCCCAGGAGTCTGGTAGGTGGCCGGCTGTGGGTGGTGATGGTGGTGGTGGTGGTGGTGGGGCGGGCTGATCTGCACCCCCCTGCCCATTAGGAAGCGGTCGTCGCCGCCACAGCTGTTGGCACTGACTGCACAAGACTGGAAAGTTGTAATTCCATGGTCGGAGGGGTAGGCTCGCGCTGAACAGGTCCCGGAGTCGCCACCACTGAGGATGGGATATTCCAGGAAGGAGCTCATTCTTGCATTGTCCATCTGTCACTGAGTGACCTGGTCCTGCGAAGCCCTGGGTGACCGTGCCAACTTTCTCACTTCCTCCATGGGGCCGGAGAAGAAAAATGATATGAATGTACAGTGCGCAAGAGGGGGGGCGGAGGGCGGAGGGCGCTACGGGAGGGGCACGTGACTACGCCAGCCAATGGCGGAGCTTCCTGCGAAAGTTTGCTGGCTCCCGCGGTGATGGATCACCGTTTCAGTGGCATTTAAATCCCCGGCGCTCCTCAGTCTAGGTGACGCGCAGTCGCCCCCCAGGCAGCCCAGGCGACGGCGGCAGCTGCGGCGGCTGCAAGGACAGATTCGCTGCGCTGGGGCGAAGGGGAGCAGAGGCTGCCTTCTGCGTGCGCCGACTCCGCTCGCCCCCCCCTCGGAGGGTGGGGGCTGGGAGGCATCCCTCCGTCTCCGCCCCTCCCCATCGCGCACAGAAAGATGAACTGGCAAGAGGTGAGAAGGGAAGAGTGCTCCGCGCTCTCTTGGGCTGGGAACCAGTGGGCCGGAGCTCGGAGCGCGCGGAGCAGGAAGGGTAGGAATCCGGCCAGCACCGCGGCCCGAGTTCCCGGCAGCTTTCACTGCACAGCCTCTGCTGTGGTGCCTTGGGGCATTGAGGGACGCAGAGCACGGTGGCGTAAGACGAGCCTGGGCCACTAGCTCTCCAGGCTCGGAATGGGGAGGGAAGTGCGAAGAGGGCTGGGGGTGAGGAGCCCGTGTGGGCGTGGAGGAGACTAAGGCAAGGAAAGAAACTTCTGTTCTCAACCGAGAGTCTCCGAAACCCACAACCTCCACCCCACCTCCCTCACTAACTATGAGTATGGCGAAGAGGAGCTTCTGTAATTCGACGCCTAGGAGCCGGGTGAGCTCTAAGAGCTGAGCTTGCTGGAAAAGGCCGGGGGTGGCCAGGCTCTTCGCCCTCCCTCTTCCCCCTGCTCTCCGCCCCTTTCTCCTCCCCACTCAGCTTTGCTTTAGGAGCCCTAAGGGATCCGCAATAGCTTGGCCGCTGGATTTTGAGGGGTAGGAGGCGGGGGAGAGAGATGACGCTAGCGAACGTGGCCAGCGTGGGGGCCGGGCCGTGCGCTGCAGGCCATCTGCCAGCTCCCCAGGACCCAGAAGCCTGCGCGCTCTGGCTGGAGCCTCAAAGGGCGAGACCACAGCACTTACAAAGTATTCTGAATTGCCCCCCACCCCAACGTTTCTTGTTTTCTGAAAGGGGGAGGTTAGGAGTTGGTAGGGCTTCCTTTATTCACTTCCCCCCTCCCCAGTTATGCTGCATGTTTGAAGTGGGGGTCGGGGCTGGCAGGTGGGAGGGGCGGTGGACAGATGGCTGATGGTGGACAGGACATTTTCTTCTTCCCCAGCAACACCTCCTCTCCTTTGACTGTGTAGTACTTGTGTAAAGCTTCACATCTTTCCCTAGAGAGACACGTGCAAATCTGAGCATCGTCCCAGGCCAGGGGTCCTGTTTTCCATCACCCTCATCCTACCCTGATGCTGCTGGGGTCGTTAATTGCTGTTTACTATTAGGTTTCGTGTCAACCCTTGGCTTGTAGAGAGAAGAGGCCAACAGAGGCCGAGAATTGATGTATTCTTGGGTAAAGAAACCCAGAGATCACCCAGGAAGCTTTGCAGCCAGTGCTGCATAGATTTTAATCTGACCATGTTTACCCCATGGGAATCTGACAGACGAAATTTATCTGGGGATTGTATTGCATTTGAGGTTCCCACTCCCTCCAGTTTTCCCTTCCCAGTTAGAAGAAGGAAGTTTTACTTGAGGCAGACACATTTCAAATGTGTTAGTCAACCTTTCAGGTTGTTCTGTTTTCCACATACAGAAGTTTCGCCCAAAACCTGTTCACCCAAGAGGGAGAACTCTCGCAGACATTTGACTATGGGTTCCCTTAGTAGCAAAGAAACATTTTCCCTGAACACTTCCTTTGGAAAGGTATTTTTCTGTGACCTTTGACCCATCTCCAATCACGGTTAAGAGGGAGCACAGACAGGAAAGGTCCCTCCTACCCCAATTTCAGCACCAGGGAAACCTGATCCTGGAGAAGGGAAAAGGCAAGGCGGCCCTCCTGGAGGCGGCGTCTTTGGGAGCATCGAGGCCTCCCAGCGACTGGGAGAGGAGGTGCTCCTGTGGGGGAGGTGGCAGGATATGAGGGGTTCCGTGCGGGCATTGCGGACGATCTGCCCTTCAAGCCGAAGCTCGTCGGTACATTCTCCCCACTGGCCTCATTTTATTGTCGAGGCCGCTTTGTTGGCCTCCACAGCCCCGGCTTTACGCAACCCCCTCGGCTACAGGGCTCAAACCACAAAGCCATCCCGGGCGGCAACCGCACTCCTTCCTCTGCTACTTCTCCGCCTCTGCGCTCCTCATCCGCCTCTCTTCCTGCCTCCCGGGCTCTTTTCAGCGCCAGCAGGGGTGGGTGTATTTCTTGGGATCACGAGCTTGCCCTGGCACACAGGCAGGCGGACACCCCGAGCTCCCCGCAGGCCCAGCTCTCGCAGCCGAGCCAGCTCCGCCCCGGCTGGCCGCCCTGAGCGCTGCTTTCCCAGGGCTGCTCACAAAGGCAACCTCCCTGGCCTCCAGCCCGCAGGCTTCCGTAGCTCGAGTCCTACCCCACCTCATCTCACCCCCCTCTCGCCCCCACGAAATCCTGGGGCTCATTCCGCGGGGATAGGAGACCCTCAGTCCGCTGGGGAAGTAGGCCAGCGCCCTAGGACTCGAGCTAAAGTCCCTTTAAACGCCCGGAGAGAGTGGGTGGAAAGTGAGCTTGGTCACTATTTAAAGGATCACAGCTTGCTGGGCTCCAAACGCCTCTTCCAGGCTTCTTCTATTAGAAAGGGAAGGAATGAGGAGGAGACAAAACGCCGCCAAGGCGGCGAGCTGTTCATGGCATCCGCGGCTCAGCCAAGCTGTTGTTTTAAAAGAGCAATAAAAATGAATTATGACTAAACGCCTTCTAACTTAATGCTTTCGGACGGGGATCCCCGGCAAATACGTAAGAGGATTTTTATTTGTGCATGTGTTCCTGCAATTGATCTCTTTGATGACATTCTCATTCATAGAAAGCGTTTGATTTATGAGTGTAGGACGAATCTCAAACAGCAGCGGCTCAGCCCTGGCCACTGCCGGGCTGCCCCGCTCCGCGCAGCGCTGGGAGCGAGAGGCCCGCAGAGGTCCTCACATGCCTCCGCCGCGGCCGGGATTTAGGGGGCACAGCGGTGGGGGAAGGTAGAGTGCAAACCCGTGGAGAAAGCTCTCGATTTCATCATAACTTCCAAGCCTCTATTAAGAGCCGGGTTTTTAAATCAACCCGCCCCCCACACATGTTGCTTACACGCTGTGTTTTTTTCACCGTAAGTAAGTAGCCATCAGAACAGAGCTCAGGGAAAAATAAACATAAGGGGACATAAGCAGGGAGAAAAAACAGAACAACCCGGTAACATACCCTAGATCACATTTTATTGATATTTCATTTAAAGTGCTTTTTGCTCTTCCTCTTTCTAGAAACTGGGTTAATTAATAACCTAGGGTGCAGAAACACTCTATTTTAAATTTCAACTTGCTAACCTGACTTCAAAGCTTTAATGATCCATTATTTGCCATGTAAACAGATTTAAGAATGAAATATTGATTTTTCTGACCCTGAAAAAAAAAGAATCCTAGAATGCCTGAACCAGAGGATTGGAAAGAACCCTCTCTGAAGTGCATTTTCCAAGTAGTAACCATCGTTTTTGTTTTATTTTTGTTTTTCTCTGTCTTTTAGGTCTGTTTGCCTGGACCCATCAACAGCTGGGAGACTAATCAACCACACTGAAAATGTTGGGGATTTGTGGGGGAGGGGTTAGAATGTAGATGTTTGAAACAAATGTGTATAAATAAATGAATTGTTGATAACTTAGTTATTGACCTGGAGATTGGTAGCTTGTTTAAGAAACTCCATGTTCCTTTTTCCTGGAGTCGATGGTTTCTATAGGCACTTTATTCCTCTATTTTCAAAAGCTTGGGCTTGGCCCAACTCTGAGGCGTCCCAATCCTGTTTCCATTACCAATTTAAATCTATGGCTTAAACCTCTACACTGAAAAGCCAAATCCATTCCCTTAAAAAAAAAAAAAAGGAAAGAAAAAAAATAACTTCTCGGAAGCCTAACAATTTTCTGGCTTTCTTTTTTGTGATTGTCTGTTGAAGATTTTGAATGTGCCCCTTAATAAATATATTAAAATTGAAAAAGAAGATGAATTGTGACCAGAATTTTATTTACCAAGTTAGACTAAAAGAAGAAAAAGAAACCGTTAGGAGCCTTGAGAAAGAGGGGGAAAAAAATAAGAAAGCTACTTATAGCAAAGGAGAATTTATTCTACCAAAAATACGCATGACAATGCATCCTAATGTAATACAAAAATAAAAAGAAAGTGAAAATACAATTATATTATCACTTTCTTGCAGGCCTCATATATTGCTTTCAGTAAATCACATAGAGGATTGTTGCATTAAATTTAAAGCAACTAGAACTCCAAAAGAATCTGTAAAAGATGCCTCAGAAACTGGGTCAGGGGAATCACTAAACAGAAACTCTTAGACATTTAGAGGCGGGAAGAGGGTAGGTCAAGAAGAAAAGAAAAGAAAAATCCACTCTCAGAATAAAAGAAGGCAAAACCACCTGGTCACAGGGGTTTTTGTTTTGTGCTGCTTTGTTTTGCTTTAATGTTTTTAGTAATTCAGATGCTGCAAGTCGATTGTGGTGAGTGTGTCTGTAAAAAAGTCAAAGCTGTCAGCTGAAATATCTACGGGACTGTCGAGCGAACCTGGCAAACTGGGTGAGACTGCATCTGAAAGCTGCAGGCAGGAATCTGTGGAAAAAACGTTAAAGTCCTGCAAAGAGGGGACCTCGAGGGCCTCGGGACTGTCATTGTTTAGGCCAGAGCCACAGTTCTGGCCCATTGTTGACAGGCAGTTAGGAACAGTGGGTGACTGGTGCTGAAAATGTTTCAGATTTTTCTCATTGCTGGTTAAAGGCGAAACTGGGAAACTTTGGGAGTCGCCATTGTGTCCATTGGGAGCCTGCTGCTGAGAGAGGGCATTTTGCTGAAAAGTGTAACCTTCCCTCTCCAGAAGGGCCCCGGAGACGCTGAGGGCTTGCTCAAAGAGCGACTTCTCCTCTTCGTCCTCCTCCACTTTCTCAGAGTCTTCCAGGCTTTTGAATTTCCCCTCGCCGTTTTGGTTCTCCTTGCACTGAGTCTGCCTCTTGTGCTTCATCCTCCGGTTCTGAAACCACACTTTCACTTGTCTCTCGGTCAAATCCAGCAGGGCTGCGATCTCCACCCTCCGGGGTCTGCACAGGTACTTGTTGAAGTGAAATTCTTCTCCAGCTCCAAAAGCTGCGTGTTGGTGTAAGCAGTTCTCAGGCGCCGGGAGCCCCCTCCGCTGCCATCGGCTATTTCCAGGGATTCTGCGGAAAGGGAAACCAACAAGAGACACACGCACGGTTGGAGGTGGAGGGGTCCGAGCGGGGTTATTCCACTGGAGAATAAATATAGCAGAAAAGATCAACGGCAACAAAATGGCCGCCCCTGGATGCAGTAGAGCTATTGTGCTGCCTTTCCTGGGAGCCCCAGCCCGGGGAGACCCCATCTCTTCCACCTCCATCCGATTCCTGCCTGGAGCTCCCCCCAACCTCTTCATCCGGGAGCAAACTTTATATTAGCCACACCACAATTTATAATTAATGCATCAGCTGCTTAGCTGAGCAAGAGCGATCTATCACTCTTCATTACTGTCAAAAAGCCAAACTCTAGGACAACTAGACAAGAGGAGGTCAGTTCCAACTCAAATAAATCATCCCACATTACACAAGTTAGGGAAAGTTTCCCCCCCCCCTTCTTAAAAATATATATGTCTCATTGTGGAGTGCAGGATGCCTTTTCTCTCCATCAAACCCACGCCTGAGCCCACAGGAGAAGGGAAGGCAGCCAAGCATCTCTACCTCTCCGCCTTCTCTCCCAGCCCACGCTCCCCTCCCCCCAGATCCACTCTCGGGGCAGCCCCAAAGGGGAAGAGGGTCCCAGGACCTGGGGCCAAGTCTTTGGACTGACCTTTGTGGCTGAGGCAGGCAGGGCCGGTGGCGGCGGCGGCGGCGGCGGCCGAGGCGGGCGGCGGGGCGGTTTTCTTGGCCGCCTTCTTCTCCTTCATCCAGGGGTACTCGGGAGGCTGCAGGGCGCCGGCGGGCACTGGGCTGCCGCGGCTGCCCGCGGGGCTCGGCTTGGGGCGGCCGCTAGCGCCGTGGCGAGGGTGACTGCCTGGGTTCAGGCTGGGAATGGTCTGCTCAAAAGGAGGAGGAATCAGTGTCGAGTGTGAAAGCGTCGAGGTCTTGATTGATGAACTTTGAAATGTATCAGCGACAGGGGGAAAAGATGTCAGGCACTCAGCGAGCGACGGCTGGCTATTGATAAAACCAATCTCTCGCTCAAATTCGTAATTCATGGCCTTCTCCTTGGAGCCCCCTCGGAGAAAAAGTTCCCTCTTCTGGAGGGGCTTTGGGGGGGCGAGGCCCAGGAAAAAGGCGAGTGCGGAGGGGAAAAAAAATCTATCATAGAAGATCGCTGCTGGGGTGTTTTTTTTCTAATTCACTGATTACAGCCGTATGGGGACCGCGCTACTATTAAACTATTGAATTCATGGAGACAAGGTTGAAATTGGACCGAATTGGCTGTCACATGATTGCTTCTGCCCAATGACAATTTGGGCTTTAATCAAAAGAAGCCACTGTCTGTTTGATTGATCCAAAAAAGTCGGGAAGGAACGCCTCATTGGGGGCCAGAGAGGCTTTATTTACACTTTTTTCAGAGCAAAAATACATACATGTGGGTGTGGGCGAGGATAACCCGGAGTGCGTGGGGGCGAGGGTGCCTGCCTGCCTTCCAAACAGCAAGGACCTGGTGTGTGCGCCTGGGAGTGCGTGTGAGTGTGCGAGTGTGTGCGAGTGAGCTCTGCCGCCGGTCCCGCCGGCGGCGGCCCTCTGCCTCCCCCGCACACTCAGCGCATTGTTTGGGACTGTCGGGAAGACGCCTCGCACCTCACAAATCATTTAAGCACCTCAGTCTGACGCCTGCAGTCATTAACAAAGTAATCCATTAATCTTCAAAGTTTTGACACCCGAGGTCCCTGCATTCCAGCCACATAAGTTCTGCTAAGGCAGGAGGAAGGAGCAGAAGAGAGGAGAGATGAGACAGGGAGAAGTGAGAGAGAGGGGCAGAGGGAAGAGAGAGAGGGAGGGAAGGAGAGGGAGAAAGAGAGAGAGAGAGAGAGAGAGAGAGAGAGAGAGAGAGAGAGAGAGAATTCTTTTTGAGCCGCCGCCCCCCCCCTTTATTTCCCTTTTCCTCCTCCGCCTTTTCCAAAACCAGTTCCTGGATAGCAGACCTGATCTCCTCTCTCTCTTCCTTCCTCTGTCTTTCCTGCTTTTCCTCTTTTTTCCCTCTTCTCCCCTCTCCCCCGCCCTCTCCCTCCTCTGTCCACCTCTCCTTCCCATCCCCTGCAGGCCCTCGGCCCCCTCCCAAAGCCTGGGTATGAGTTCGCGCCCCGGCCCCGGCCCCGGCCCATTGTTAGCCGGCTTTTCCACCGCAGCTATTGCGTCTGACTCCAGAGGGAAGCGGAAAAAGGGAGGAGGCTCTCAAAGCTTCCCGACCTTCCTGCGCCATCAACTTTTCAAGAGTAGCTGGAGAGAGAGAGATGCATGTGCCAAGCGAGACAACCACCCCAGGTCCATGTGTCCAAATCCCTGTAGCCAGGGCGGCGGCCAGCCAAAGAAATGCCGACCCGAGCAGGCGTGTGCGACTCCTGGCATTCTGGGTTTCATACCCGTCACGCTCGGGTGCGGTGAGTATTTCTGATTTCCAGGAAGTCTGTTGGAAGTTAACAGCAGGGAGGGAGAAGGCGCTTGTTTCTGTCCTTTTCTTTTTCTTTTCCTCCCCTTCTTCTCCTTGTGGCTCTGCGTGGGGACACGTTGGTTCAGATGCAGTGAGTGCTCCCTGGGAGCTACAATCGTCTTCCCGGGTCCTTGGCCACCAGGGATGTTTGCACTCGGGTTCTGTTGTGGGAAACAGAACCGCGGATGAGACAGGGTGACCCCAAGGAGTAATTATAAAGGTTCTCTTTCTCTATTCACTCTCTCTTATTTTCCAGTTCGGAGACTTGAGACTGAGGGCATCCTGGATTGTGCTGGAGGGTTCTAAAGATAATACCTTTAGGTACCAAACAATAACTTAAAAAAAAAAATCCACCAAGCCAGAAAGAGGGCAGGAAGCTGAAAGAGAAATCTGAAGGTATCTCTTTTCCCCCAAACCTTGAGGATGATGATTTGCTTTTGCTTCCGTTGAAATGGACCAAGTGATCAGACTCCCCCAGGCCGGCAGGCATTGGTGGCAGGAAAATAAATCATTCTGATGGCCAAGGAGAGAGAGGTTGGTGGGGGAGAGAAACCTACTAGAAAACAAGAAAGGCCGAGCAAGGCGCAAGGATAGATTCCATCTCTGAGGCCGGCACCAAAAGGGACTTGGGTTGGAAATTAGAAATAAAGTGGCCTCCATCATAGACTAGCCCAGAGCATCACCTTACAGATAGAGATGCTATTTTGCAAAATGTGAAGTTTTTCAGTTTTCTTGCTTTTATTCCAAACAAAGCTCTGAAGGAAGTCTGGGCGCGATCAATCTTGCTCACCAAAAGCCTTGACAGCTTCTGGCCCTTAAGAACACATTTCAGCTTCGAGCTCTTTCCAAGATCAAATGTGGCCGTGCAAAGGGGAGAGCAGGAAACGCAAGTAAACAAGGAAAACTAGTCTTTTTAAAGGTATTTTTTGGCAGCGCAGAGAGTTATGAGGCTGCTTGAAAGAAAGGTGCTTTGCGGACCCTGGACGGCAGCTTTGGCATTTGCTTTTACCAGAAAATATTGAGGGGTTAAGGAGAGGGGGAGCTTCAGAGAGGGAGCAGCACTGCCCTCATATCGCAGAGGCTTTGTCAGGGGCTGCGTGGGTGAGGGCTTTCTGCTGTCTCAGCGGCCTTAATTCAAATACCATTTGGAAGAAAACACTTTCCTTTGACTATTCAACACTGAAATCTTGTCCAAATCTATTTAACTCCAGCGATATTTTCATAAGGATTTCTTTTTAATATCTAGAAAGCTGGGGGGGTCAATATTTTCTCTTTGAAAGCCACACTGAATGTGTTGACTAAAAAGATGTGGGAAATCATATTGGAATCTTATTTTAAAATCTACACCCTGGGGGAAGAAGGAAGTCTCCAAACCAGTCCTCCCCTCCGCTGAAGAGTAGATTTTAGAAAACGGTTCAAATAATGGTATCCCTGAAAGATTTCCCTCTAGATGGATAGCTTCCTCCCTCTCTCTCTCTCTCTCTCTCTCTCTCTCTCTCTCTCTCTCTCTCTCTCTCTCTCTCTCCCATTTCCCCCACCCCACTGTTCCTTATTTTCCCAGGTAATTTTATGCAATTCTATAAAATTATTACTTAAAAGAAGACTCCTGTGTCTACTCAGTTCAGATGTGAATGACCAGAAGGGCAGAAGCTCCAGTCCTCACAAAGACTGGTTTTCCAGCCGCTGCATTTCTGAGATGCGCCATATTTCAGTGGGGAGATTGGCATGGGATGGGGAGCAAATCTACTTCTTCCACAATCCGAACTCTTTAAAAAGAAAATAATACATATATCAGGAGCCCCCAGGATAGATATGGGGGAAGCACTTCTGGCTGTAAGAGAAACACCCAGATTTTTACAGCTGCCTGGCTTTGCATCTTCCAAGCCCTTTTCTTTTCCTTAAAATGTGAGGTTTCCTAAAAGTAGCTCCTGCAGACCCAGCAGGCATCCAGAAATGGCTCCGATGCCCGTTTCTAAAGATCATCTGAAGGAACTGCCCAGAGGATGATAGGGGCCATGAAGATGGATATTTTTGATTGCAAACAAAATGGCGACATTTTCCACCTCTGCCTCAGAAACATATAATCCAGGGACAAGAGATATTTCTTTCTCACATCAGATGCTCCTGATCCCCAGACGCAGGTGGTTCCTCACTTCCAGCTTTGAGGAGGGATGCTGATGCGGATGCAGTTCTGACGTTCGCACTTTCTTAATTTGGTTCCTTCTCCGAGCCATTCTTTAATCTGAAGATGAAAATATTTCCCTCTCCTATGCCTGCTTTTGCCTCTTACCAGCCAGCCAGTAGGCAGCCCAATCTGAAATTCAGGAGTAGAAATGTAATGTTTAGCTCTTGCAGCATCAAATGAAAGAAGTACTTATAAAATTGCATTTTTATTAGAAAGATATTAATCTCCTTTCTCTCTCCCCTCCCCTGGGGCCATGAAAGGAAGCCGGGGAGGGAAGAAGAGAAGAAATAAATCCAAAGAATGCCAGTCCTAAATTCCGGGAGGAAGCCCAAGCTGGGACTCCAGCAGTCCGAGGACGGGCTGAGGGAGGCTCCTCCGAGCTCAGCCCTTCTTGCGCTGAAGACCTGGGTGAGCCTCTCAGTTTCTTTCCAGCCCCCTCTCTCCCAGTAGCGATTTTAGAAGCGATTCTTTTCTCCTGGTTTGATAAAGGACTTGGCGTAGCATCCGCAGAGTCTGGTTGCTTCTAGAAAGTGTTCGGCATCCTCCGCGCGGCTAGCGATTCCCCGGGTTAAGGCGTTGGCTGGTCCGCTTGGACCGGAACAAGATTGTGGACGAAAAGACAGCCCTGCCTCAGTCCCTGGCGGCGGGCCGCCCCAGCACCTGTGCGCCCCCCGCCGAGCCTTGTCCCTCCCGCTGCCTTTGTTTCTCCCTCACTCGGTCCTCCGCAGCCCCTGCGCTCACCGTGGGCCTCCGTGGCAGCTGGGAACCAGGCAGCGCAGCGCACTGGCCGCTCGGCGTCTCCAAAGCTGCGGCCGCCAGGAGCTCCCGCTGCCTTCCCGAGGATTCGCCGTGCTCCAGGGCGAGCCGCCAGGCCAGGCCCCAGCCGGAGCTGCAGGGTGGCCTGTGTGTGGCCTGCTTGCCAGTTCGCCTCCGCCTCAATTCCACGCAGACCCCCATCTTCGGCCAAAGAACCCCTTCCGAACGCGGATATTATTCAGAATAAAAACTTTATTTTGTTTTGTTTCTCAGAGTGTGAGCAGCAAGGAATGTAGAACTCTCAGAACAAATCTAGTATTTTTCCCGTTTACAGATTTTCTTCAGTCTCGCCGGATGTTACAAACTTAAATCACTGTTTTCGAAAGCTGGATCCTCTCTGGTATTATTGCATCATTACCGTTTTTTATAAAGGAATTACATTTCCCTTTCAAATAAAAAAATTTCCTATATACGCCAATACACTATTGAACAAAAGGCCCAAGAAACCTTCTGAACAATCAGGGTACAGAATTTCTTTAATATAAATACGAACGGATGGGGATAAATAATATTTAAAACTTAGATTATTCAATGCTTGCAAAAAAAATATAAATAAATCTGACTGTTCACCAGCATACACACACGGAAAGACGTACACTTAGTCATCCTTGCACAGGGAGCCCCTGTTTCAAAGCGCCTTTGATTTTTTTTTCTCGCTCTTTACAAGAAGTGCAATTAAAAAAAACTCAAATTAAAAAAAAAGTAATTGCTTCCCCTCGGGAGCCATAATGTACGAACAAATTCACATTGAAGAACTCGGCTAGAAAATTTGTTCATATACCCTGTTTCTGATCAAAGAGTAGAGAAGGGAAAGGGTGCAGGGCCAGCGGCCGAGCAAGGGGCGGGAGGAGATAAATATCGCTACTGATACTGACAGCCATTCCAGCAACCAAGATTGCTACGTCACATAAACTATAAAAACGCGTTACTAAAGAAAACAAAACGGGGTGTGGGAGGGTGGTAGGAGGGCAGAGGAGACAGAAAAGGGAGGGGCAGGGGCAGGAAAATCTTAAAACAAAAAAAGCAAACGAAGACGATGACGAAAGGGGGGGTGGGGGACTCTCCTGGCGCACAGCCCCGAGCCCACCATCACAGGTGGGTGAGCTTGGGGGCTTCCTGAATTCTTCCCTGAGAAGGATGGTGGGCGGTAAGGTCCGTGTAGGTGGGGTGCGGCTCCCCTGGGCCGGGCCCATGATGGTGACCGCTGCCCAGTGGCCCAGCACCCCCATAGTCCATGGCCGAGGTGGCGTGGGGGAGGTGAGTTAGGCCAAAGAGGGCAGGCCCAGAGTTGCTCATGGGCTCCACATAGCTGCCCCCACGAAGACGGGGCTTCCCTGTAAGTGTGGGTCCCATAGCTGCCGTTGCCCTGCAGGCCATGCCCGTGAGGGTTATAGTCGGGTGTGCCCCCTGCGCCTGCCCCGCCTGCTGTGTAGCGCTTCTGTGGGGGCGGTGGAGGTGCGCAGCTGGGCAGGGGTGCAGGGTAGGAGGCAGGGGGCAGCCCATAGGCACCCTGGGGGGGCTTGGAGAAAGGCGGGGGCGACTGGGGCTCATAGGGGACACTGTTGACCAGTGAATGCATAGAGTTCAGGTAGCCGCCAGCGCCAGGGGGCACGGGGCTGCGACTTGGGGACTGGCCCCCTGATGATGTCAGCATGCCCTTGCCCTTCTGATCCTTCTTGTACTTCATGCGGCGATTCTGGAACCAGATCTTGATCTGGCGCTCGGTTAGGTTCAGCAGGTTGGCCATCTCCACCCGGCGCGGCCTGCACAGGTAGCGGTTGAAGTGGAACTCCTTCTCCAGCTCCACCAGCTGCGCGCTCGTGTAGGCCGTGCGCGCCCGCTTGGAGGACGCCTGCCCAGGCGGACTCTTGTCGCCAGCGCAGCTCTCCCTACCGGGACAGAAGAGAGAGGAAAAGGGGCGTCAAGGGCTGCCTGCAGCCCCGCCCAGCCCCTGACCCAGCCAAGCCCCTCCTTGCTCCAGGCCCCAAAGAGCCCTCCATCTGTCAGGGCCTAGAAAGGGGGAGGAGGATCTAGGTGCTGTGTGTCCTGGTGGGGAAACAGTGCCAGTAGTTGGGAAGCCAGCTCTCTTTCAACCAAACTGCAAATCATAGGCCTCTCCAAGGGGATAAAGGACAGAAAAGCAGAACCTTTAGTTAACCTTCCTGGTCTGTATTTCCCTCCTGGAGCTATTCATTCTCTGACTTATTTATTGATCCTCCAGGCCTATCAGACTACAAGCTTCCTATGGGCAGGTCTCACCATCTCCTCTCTTCACAGTAACTGAAATGTGGGCCACCTAATATATACTCAACAAAACTTTCACTCTTTGTGTGAAGGATTGAACAGCTGCCTCAACTGACCACTTATTTAGTCTCCCCAGTGGAAGTGGGTGGAGTGGAAGGTCTTCTCCACCCAAAGGAAGAGATCTGACACTGGGTTCCTATTAATTAGGGTTCTCGATGTCATCAAGCAGCCTGTCCCAGCTTTGCCCACTAATCTTGTGCCATTCTGTCCTCACCGGCCCCCCAAACCCTGGCTCAGGAAGGTGCCAGATGCTCAGGCTCAGAACAGAGCATTAGCAACTAGAGAAGGCAGGGGCAAAGGTAACCAAGATACTGGAAAGCCCAAACTCCAGGGCCTAACCTCCACCGGAGTCTGGTTCCAGGAGGCCCATGTGTTTCCTATTAGGATGACAAGTCCCAATGCCCCCCCCAGGAGATCCCTGGATGCCTTCAATTTACTGAGTCTGAGTAGGGCCTTCCCAGAGGTAAGGCAGCCACTCCATCTGCTGGAGCAAAAATTAAAAATAGGCTCTGGTTATAAGCAATGCATTGATTCTAACTTGGAGGGTGATTAGGGCTGCCACATTTCAGTGTGGGGTGAGTGTCACAATTTCATGAGAAATGCAGAGTTGTGCTAAAAAGAAGGTGGGGCTCAGGTTCGTTCCGCCCAAAGGTCAGAACTCCAAGTGTGGAACAAGAAGGGATTCAAACTCACTAAGCCCAACTTGCTCTTGGGCAAGTCCAGAGAGACTTCCATAAGGTTTCTCTTCTGGGGTTTTGCAGGCACAGAGTCCTGTCACCTCCCTAGCTGCAAAGACTCTGGAAATCTTTGTAGGGTGGAAATAGGAGAAGCAGTGAATTCTTGAAAATGTTCCAGCCTTCCCAGACCATGCTGGATGTGGCTGGAGGTGGCTGGAGGTGGCTTGGGGGACAGGGAGCCGTGCCAGAGGGCCCTCCTCCAGAAGGCACCCCTTTACCTGAGCTGGAGCCGCTGGTTTTCTGCTTTGTGTTCTGCCGAGACTCCTTCATCCAGGGAAAGATTTGTTTGGCCACAGTGGGCGAATTGAGCAGGGGGCTCTTGGCCGAGCTGGCGGGGGTGGGGTTGCTGCTGGCATTCTGAGGTGGGGAGACCGAAGAGGGGGGCGGGAGTGCGGCAGGAGCTGGTGCTGGGGGCTGCGGTGTTGGTTGAGGCTGCTGGGGGGCAGGGGGCGCGGCCTGGGGCGGCGGTGGGGCCAAGGGCGGCTCGCCCAGGCCTGGAGGCTGGCTGGGCGGGCCACTCAGGGTGTGCAGACATGCCTCGCTCAGCTCATGCGCCTTGGGGTGGCCCCCAGCGCTGGCCGGTGACTGAAGTGAACAGGCAGGTCGGTGGTACTCGCCGTCAGTGCCCAGTGCTGCGGACGCCGGGTAGGGCTGCTGGCTGGCATTATAAGCGAACCCGTTGGCTGCCTGGTAGGGGTAGCCACCGTAGATCGCCGAGCTGTCGTAGTAAGTCGCTTTTTGCATCGCGTTGTTTCACAATCTTGATCGCACACTCTGACAGGGGCTTGACACCCGTGAGGGCGCACATTGGCACGCCCCCTCGGTCACGTGACGCTCCGCCGCCAATGGCCGCCCTGCGCAGACCTGGGGGGGGGGCGAGAATCGCAGCGCCGTGAGGGCTCCGCGCAAATCCATCTTACTCTCAATAGCTAAGTGACATGAAAGCCATAAAAGAAAAAGTGGTCAGCAATATTTAGCAGCACGACTTGGCCCCGGGCGCAGAGAGCCGCACTATAAAAAGCCGCTGGAATTTACTGGCGGCTACAAATATTTGCTTAACTTGCGTCTGGAGTTGGGGGGTTTTCCGGGGAGAGAGAAGAGTGAGGGCTGGAAGCCGAGTTTTGAGAGCTGGAGTCCAAAAGATGAAAGGCTTGATGGGCTAGAAACTGGGCTAGAAAGGAACTGGGTTAGAATCCTTTTCCAGGGAAGAAGAAACTCGGGCGTCCCTTCCTTCTCTGCTCCTTGGCCTCGTCCAGTGGAGCCCCTCGACTCCTTCCCTCTGTAGATTTTGGGGAAGGAGTAAGAAGGCAAAAGAGGAGTTTGAGTCGCCAATTTTTCTTCCAATCCTCGCTTTAGGACTGACATTTTCCAAAAGAGCCCAACACGGGTTAACTTCCCATTTAGCCCCTTCTTGCACCTTCCAGAACTCAGGAGAGGTATGCACTAAATTTTTTTTCAGGCAGTTGCTCTACTCAACCCTACTGGATTTCAGAAACTAAGCTTGTCAGGCAGTGAGTCTACCCTTGTGC
Organism: Eonycteris spelaea; assembly: GCA_003508835.1. NCBI lineage: Eukaryota > Metazoa > Chordata > Mammalia > Chiroptera > Pteropodidae > Eonycteris > Eonycteris spelaea. The sequence continues at coordinate 797,724 of PUFA01000036.1, forward strand.
AGGGATATGACCCACTTCCTCCAAATGAGCCCCTTGTGGCTAAGAAAATGAGAGAAAACTTTAGATGGAACATCCTGCGTGGGGAGGGACCAACAAACAACACCCACTCCAGCAAGCTAAACTCAAATCTCGTACAGCTTTTCTACTCCTCTCCTTTTCCTACTTCCCAGCGTGTCCCAGCAAGCCACTCCCACCACTTCTCCCCTGTTACAAAAGGTCCCCAGACCCTCCTGCCTTGGACTTTCTGAGGTGCTGTTATTCAGGACAACTATCAAATTCTACCTGCTAAAACATGATGGATGAGAGAGAGAGAGAGAGAGAGAGAGAGAGAGAGAGAGAGAGAGAGAGAACCCACCAGGAACCTGAAAAACCAGCGTTCATCTCCATGACCACAGCTTGAACTCTCCTTCCAACTTAACGATAATAGGTTCTGTCTTAGAAACTGCTATGTAATTTGATGTATGGGGGTCATTTGGCTCCGGACAAGGGATGGAAGCACAAGCCATAAAATCCTGCCAGAGTTCCCTGATCTTTGTGTGCTGTTGTTGTTGATATTTTTACTTGGCCTATTTACCTGCTTCAGACACACCAAGTAAAGGGCAACCCTGGAAATCTAAAAAGAAATGGAAATCATTCTCAACATTTTATTTAGAAAGCAGTTTTCAGAAGTGAAATCTATATTTTATTTTGTTTTCAGCCTTTGCATGGTCAACCTCTAGTTCTGCTCAGGAAAGTTCCATATGAGTTTATATATTCTCACACACTCAGAATGTTAGTCTCTGATCCTTCAACAAAATTCCAATGACAAATCCATGAAAGAAATGGTTTACACTTTGCACCTAAACTATATGTATGAGTTCTTGAGTTACTCATTTTTTTTTCAGAAATAGCAGACACTTTGTTAACTAGAAAAAAATAATAAGCATCTATCAGTGGATGATTATACTGTAATTTTGTTTTTAATAATGGACTCCTTTGGTTTTCATTATTAAACCAACAATCTGACAAACATCTGGAAAACAAGCACAATTAATTTTCCAGAACTTCAATTAAAAATTACAGCATCCCTTATCCGGAGTTATTGTGCATGATCTTGAGTCCTGGAGTATTGTTTCTATTTTGGAAATAGATAGGAAGCTACAGATATCACGATCGAAAGTAAATAAAGGATAAAATAAAATTTAAAACTGAATAGCATTTTAATGTCTCAGTTTCTGTTCTTTCACTGAAAACAGTTCCTATTACATTTGGCAGTGTTAATGTCTGCCATTACAAATTTTTAAGATACTATAGGCTTGTTTAAAATAAAACGTCAGGTTAAGAAAATTACTCCAGACACTCAACAGCAAGATATTAGATAAAACAAAATTAAGCTGATTTTGAACGTGCCATATTTCAAGTGACTTGCTAATCCATGATCACAAGCTACACCAGCCTGCTGTTTACCTAAGTCTTTTCATCAAGTTGTGCATTATCTCGTTAAATCACAATCGCACCTTTAAAAGTCAACCAGCAAACAACAACCCCCATTAACTTAAAATATGAATTCACTTGGAAGATCCCACCAAAGTGCATCCTATTGTTTGAGGTCAGCATATATATCAACCACCTTGTGGCCCACACAATCCCCCCAAACCAAAGTTTGCAACCTAGTAAAGAAGTTGGAGGTTTGCCAGCCAGGAAACTTTGCCTTGCACCCTCAAGTAAGGGCCTGGGGTGGGAGAAAATTCCTCTGAAAAGATGCGTTTCTGGACAATAACCCCCAGGTGCAAGAGCTGAAAGAGTTGAGGAGGCTAAATTGAGTGCAAGAAGCAAGCTCTATTGTCTCTGGAAGATCTGCCCAAATTCAAGCTTCTTCCTTCAGACACCGTTCTCTCTTTCCACTCCCGCCCCTTCCTCAGCCTGCCTTCACCCTGAGTTTAAGCGGGAACATAGGGTAAGAGCCCCCGCGTCCCCTGCCCACCCCTCCTTCCCTCCCCAACCCGAAAAGTTGCGGCTGGGCTAGGGGAGAGGGAAGAGGTGGGGCGGGGATGGGAAAGCGGCCTGAACTCGAAGTGTAAGGGTATCAGTCACTGCCGGGAAGGAAGCTCCAGCTTGTGAACTCTTCTTGAACCGAGATTTAAGTCTGCGGCCATAAATCACCGAGACGTAAACTCCTCCATTCAGCGCTGGGAGCGGCGGGATGTGGCCCTGCTTACCTTAACTTCTGATGAGCGCTGCAAGCGCTGGCTCGGTCTCGGGCTCCGGCCCCCGGCCCGGCTCCGCGGCCTGGCCGGGTCCCCTCAGCGCGGGATGGGCACCGACCCTCAGCATCAGCCGAGACGGCAGGCGGGAGGGAGACCCCGAGGCCCGGACACCAGCGGTGCAGAGCGTGGCCGCCTGGCTGCTCCGGCACGGCTCGCCCAAGGCGAACTGGGGCGGCTTGGACCCCCCCTCCCACCCACCCCACCCACCCACCCCTCCCCCGAACCCCCGCCCCCTGCCCTTCCCGAGGGCAGCAGCCGCAGCCCGGAGATAAGCGTTAGCGCGGCGCAGGGCTCTGCCTGGGCTAGTGGCACTGACTTGGGTATGTTTCTTATGAATATTACACGCGGAGCAGCGGCTGGTCGGGGGTGCAGTGGGGGTGCTGGGGGCGGGCGGAGGGGAGGCCGAGGCGGCTGGGGAAGCGTGGGCCAGGCGTGGGGGATGGGGCTGAGGCAGCGAAGGGAGGGACAGGAGCCATAGGGGGAGCTCAGCGGCGGGAGGAGGACAGCCTCCCCCAACCCCCAACGCCCTCCCTCCTGGGCGTCACTAAAGTCCAGGAAAATTATGCTAATGAGGACAAACGGCTCTCACAAAGGGGATCTCTAGCCGGGCTCTATTTCTTAGGAACCCGTTTGAGAAACCATGTAACCCTCTGCCCCGGACATTTCCAGTTGACAGTGGAGGGGATGGAGAAGAGAGTTCCCCGGACTTTGGGCAGCTGACCTCACTTGCCACCCGCAATCCAAGAATCTAGAAGCCAATCTTTGGAGGGCAGGATAGGGTCTCCTTTATCGAGAGATCTCCCCAAGAGCAGGCAGGGCTGCCTTTGGTTAAGCTTTTAGACAGAAACCCTGAAATTCTGGCAGCCAGGAGGGAAGGAGCCTGGGGGAGCTGCATGGTAGCCGGCAGTGAAATGGGCCACTCTGGGCTCAGGTACACAGAAAGGTGCCTAGAAAGCCAGGTTTCCAGCTCTTGCGTGTGGGGTTCTCAGTACACACACAGCTCACTCACAGGAAAGACCCATAAAGCTCTGACCCCAACACCGGCCATCAACAGTATCCCCCCATAATTAGTGGCACACAGAGCCGCCGAGCAGAGGAAAGGCCCGCGTGTGCCTGGTAATATTTCCACAACTTTAAGGAGGATGGTCTCTCCCTCCTAATGCCTCCTTTAACTCCCCAGGTTCAGAAGCAAATTCTGCAAGGGTATGTGTGTGGCAAAAAGAGAGAAATGGAGCTTTCGTGCAATTGCAAGGTGTCAACGGCTGGTCCTTCTCAAAGGAAGGTGTTAAAAATATAAGTAGTATGTTTAAACTGTCAGGGAGCCAAAGTGTCACCTTAGAGCAAAAACAAAGCCAAGGGAAAGGGGAGAAATCAAAAAGCACTCCCGGCTAGGGTGGCCTCATGCATACCAATGGTTTTTGTCATTTATGGCTGGGCAAGATTTATGACTCAGAGCCCCAAAGCTGTAAACAGAGCACAAAACAGCAAACACTTGCTCCTTATGGCATATTGCGGCAGCTCAACTTGAAAGGGGAGCCGGGCCGCGTAGGAGGCGAGAACCCGGCGCAAAAATCCGCTCCGCGGCATTTTCTCTTCAAACCCGCGGGGTCGGATGTGGCATTTGAAGAAAGAAGGCGTGGGTCAATAATCAACCCGCACTTTCTCCTCTAAACTGCTGACGCGACTCCCACCGCCTTCTCGGCTAAACCAGCTGCAGGGACGGCCAGCTCTCTGTGAGAACCTGCCAGGGAAGGGGACAGCCTGGGCCAAGGGGGCTGAGGGCGCCGAGGTGAGAGCCGGAATGCCGGGAGCGCATACCTTTCCACCGGCACTCAGCCCGTGCAGGGCAAAACACCGGGACTGGACCCAAGCTGAAGAGCGGAAAGCAAGCTGGGGCAAGAGCTCAGGCCGGGGCCCAGGCTGGGCGGCTTCTGGGCGCCGGGCTGCAGCAGGCAGGCAGAAGCGCGGCTCTGACCTCAAGGCTGAGGTCTGGCGCCCTGGCACGCAGACGGCTAGGATTCAGGCCTCTCTGCTGAAATCCGAAGGGCTGGCTTTTGGAGCAAGGCAGGCGAGATGGTTTTTAAAATAATTTATAATAGCTGAAGATTTTTGTTTGTTATTGTTTTTTTTTTTTTTTGAGAGAAAAATACCGCCTGTCGATTTCCACCGCCAGAAATTACCGGCGCTGCCCCCCATGCTCTTTCTAGGCAAATCCCGCAGCCATTCACCCGGCTCCACCAAAACCACTGAGGTTTACGATGCTGAGAAGACTGCTTGGCTCCCCAAATTCCCCCAAGTCCCTGTGCTCCCCGATCTCTTGCCCATGGGAACTAGAAAAAAACATTTTCTCAGCACTAGAAGAATATTTGGAATAGCGAAGGTGTGCGTCGGTGCCATTCTACCCTTCTGGGGGCAGGGGTCTTCTTGTGAACATGTCTTAGAGGGCCTTGGTGGCTGGGGGGGTAGCTGGTTGTGCAGCTTGGACGAAGGTGAGGATTAACTGTTGGCAAGCAGAGGCATCAAAATCTCAGAATGGGAAATTAGTGAGGAAATATGCTTGCCTGTGAGAGTGAGGCTGGAGTTTGAGGGTAACAGGGGACTACGCCTTTTTTTATAGCTATATTTTAGCTATAATAGACTGGTTTTAGCTCTTTCCTTGAAGGCAAAAACAGCCAGTGCTCTATAAATGTGACTGTTGGCTTCTCACTGTACACGCTTTTATACAGAACCAGCTTCAGAGTCTTTCCTTAGATATTTATTCCACTCGCTGGTACTGAAGCGACAATAAAAAGATGCCTTTAACAAACCTCTATTCCCTCTCTCATTCTTTCTAGCGAAACTATATTATTTATGAGCCTTTAACTGGGTCAAAAATGCGCCAGAACTGGGTCATAAATCAAATGAAATGCTGACAAGTAATTGAACAGCAATTAAAGCTTACATTTTATTTCCAAGGGGTGTTTTAGAGCACTTGAAACTGCCTCAGTTAAACACGGTTAATGCCCAGGCTGGCAGAGGGGAGGGCAGAGCAGCCCTTCCATTCTGAGGAAGTAAGTCCCACTCAAGTAGGAGAAACCTAATTTGATTTTTTTTTCAAGTACAGAAAGATATAAGATTTTTTTTTAAAAAAAATCACACGGCAAATCGGCTTCCTGACTCCTGGTAAGCACCCCTTTCTTCTGCTCTGAGAGCTCCTGGAGCAAAGGAAAGCCAAGTTTCTTTCACCCTTTTAGGGAGTTTCCCTCCTTCCCGGGAGTGGTGGGTCCCCAAAGCCCAATTAGCGAAGGCTTTCCCAGTAATGTGGGAGCACACAATTTAATGCTCATCTGCCTCCATCCTGGCTACTGCACTATTTCTCCGAAGCCAGAGAAAAGTCTGCCTTTGCTTCCTGCAGACTCTGCTTCCAGACTTCCCTCCAGCCCAGGGTGCAGCTAGCCCTCCAACTCTCCAGGCCAGCTGGGGGCAAAAAGGGGCAGCCGGGCCATACACTTCGTGAAGCCCAAACCCAGCTCGTGCTCCCTCTTTCTCCTGTCTCCTGAATATTAGAATAGCAAAGCTTCTGGACATCCAGCATGCTCGCCTCCACCCCCAAGCCTCTTCTAGATCTGAGCAGTCCTTCTCCACCGCTACCGGGCAGAGTGCTCAGGCAAACAAAGGCGCATCCTCTGGGTCCAGCTCCTTCCGTCCTGAGTGTGGGAAGGCGTGCGCACCCTGCAACCCAGCACGGAACAAAGTGGCCCAAAGCATCATCAATAAAATGGCAGTACATCTGCACACTCATTGATTTCCCTCTCCTAGCTGCTCCAGCTACCCAGGTCGGCCCTAGCCCTCCAGCTCTGGCCAGCAAACAGGACCAATGGGGGAGCGATTCCCCTTCTCCCTCTCCCAGCCCCCACTACCTCCAGGCAGTGTCGCCCGGAGCACAGCGCCTGCCACTTTTGCCTTCCTGGGCGCTTTCTGACCCTCCTTCTGCCTAGGGCTCTGCTCCGGGGACTCAAGCCCTGCCGTAGTGGACAAAGCCACCCTAGCGCTAGAGACCACCAGGCCCACCGAGTGCCCCTTAATTTACACCCCCAACACTTTCCAGGGAATTAAACTCAGTCTGAGGTGCTACTGGGGATCTTTCAAATGGTTTCAGTTCTAAAGGAGAAACAAAGGAAGAGAGGGGCTGAGGGTCCTGCCCCTGAACCAGGGTCTCCTGGCCTGACCTTTGTCTCTCACAGCCATAACTCACTCTGGATATGAACAATCAACGGAAATACCTTAAAATAAATTCCATCCTCCTGGTGTGGCCTCGAGTCCCATCAGCTAGCTGGCCCAGAACCGCTCCATAGCGCTGAAAACTGCAACCCGCTAGGAGAGCGCTCTCCGGAGAAGGGAAAGGAGGAGGAGGAGGAGGGTGCTTGGGGGTGGGGGAAAAGCTCTTGCTCTGTAGAGAATCTAGAAAACGTAATCACAGGCGAAGCTGAGCCGCCCGGGTCTTCGCTCCAAATGCCACAATAATGCGCTGTATTATGTGCTCACGTGGTCATACGTCAACTTAAATCCTTGTATTTGAAATAGGGAATCACTGAAGGAACTATGTTGCCAAGCGGAACATTTAGCTTTGGAGAAGGGGACGTAAAGGACCTTGACCAGCAGTAGGAAAGTTTTGTCTAGGGTAGTAGGACACTGGGGGCATCTCTCCCCCTCACAATACGTGCCCCGCACAAGGTTAGTTATCTCCGAGTACATTTCTTCACACTCGATCCAAACAAGGAAACAACAATGCTGTCCCCATTCTTAGAGTCCGTGTAACTTTTCTTACAGTCCACTCACGGACCCGCTGAACCCAGCACACCCACACACTCGTCTCCTCTAAGGCAAGACGCAAGCCCTGTTTCCAGAAGAAAACCCAGTAATAATTGGCCTAGTCGGCGGACTCCCTCAAGGCCTGCCATTGTACAGAGTTTGCTAACACCCACACCATACACCACAGCCACTGAAGAAACCCAAAAGGCCCATCGTTACCTGACAAAAAGCTAAAGCACCCCCTCCAAGTCCAGTTGGTTGGTTTTATTCCGTGGGAGCCCCCTAGGAAAGTCGTGCTTGGCTCTAGAATGCTGGGTTCAGAATTTCACAAAATCTGGAGGGACACAGTGCCCGGCCAAACCTGCACTTACACATGTCCTCGGGGCATAGCTGAGTGATACACAAACGATAGGTTTCCAATGATGAAAATGTATGGGGGAAATGATCTAATTGTCTCTGCAGGAGAGGGAAAAATAGAGAGAGCCAAACTTTCTCTCCCTTGAATCAACCTACAAGACAACCTGGGACCCTCTCTGCAGACAGGCCTGTCCACCTCCCCTAAGACAACTCCATGTCCAGCAGCAGAAACTGAACTAGATCAACTATGCTGAGGAGGAACCTGGCTGAAAACAAATAAGCACCCACACACACTCCTGACTTCTGATTGGTGACACTGATTTTAAAACTTCACCCTCTCATGAGCTGTCTGGAAAGTTTCTCTTTTCAGGTTTTAGTTTCTGAACTTTAGGGGTGCTCTGAGGTGGTGAGATCCTCATGCCCTATTCTTTTGTTCCTTGAGAGTCGGTATCTGGCAGGCTAGGCCCCTCTAAGTGTGAGGACTAACTTGTAGCAGCTGCCAGAGGCTGTGCATGATTCTTCCCCTCCCCCCTCCTTCCCTGCAGGGGAACAGAAGGGGCCTGGTGAGAATGTAAGGCCCTCGGTAAGGGGGCCTGGTGATGGGGGTGACCAAATCAGAAGGGCAATAAAAGAAGAGGAGACCTAATCCCTTGGAAGTAAGTCCTGGCTTAAGCTGGTGGCAGTATTCCAGTAAGGTTCTGTCTGTGACATAGCCTTAAGAGAACCTTTCTGTCAACTTTTCCAGCTCTGACCTAAGCTAAAGTGAGGACCTAAAGTGAAAACCTGCTCCTCTCAGGTTTGGAGGTGAGGATGGGGGTGGGGGGAGAGGAAGGACCAAAATCTGGTTACTAAAAAAGCACTCTCCGGTCCCACTAAGGACTCAGAACACTAATATACTGTCGTCTGTCCCTCCTCCTCCTCCCACATACACACCAAATATTTCACACTGAACTCTCCAGATAGCCTAGAAAGGACCTGGAAGTATTGCTGAATTACATTGCTGGCAAACTCCACACACACACACACACACACACACACACACACACACACACCCAACAAAGTTTCTGTAGAGGCTTCAGCTCAAAGATGAGAAGGGGCTCCCTTCAGAACTCAGAACAGTCTGGAGCAAATCTAAATTCCCAAGGCTATAAATCAATGGGAGAAAAGTCTTTGGTAGTGCTTTCAGAGAAATGCCCTTTAACGCGCAAAGGCCCAGAAGGCATCTCAGCTCCAGCCAGGAGCTTCCATGCCGCTATTAACAGCCCCGTTAATGCTCCAACTGCTGTTTAACAATTAACATTAACAACTTGGAGTGGGATGGGGTGATTTGGTGGGACGTGAAAGGAAAAATCTGAGGAAGTCAAAAGAAATTTAATTCTTGAGGTGAAAACGACTTCCCTACAAGAGACCTTGATCTGGGGAAGCCACCAGGGGACCGGCAGCTGAGAATCCTCCTTCGCCACTCTGAAATCCACTTTCCTGGAGCAAGGCCTTTTAAAGTTCCATTCCAGAGAACAAGAATAGAGATGCTCAAAGATCTAGGCCCAGGCTCGAAAACCCAGCTGCCAGGCCCACCACACTCACTCCTCAGCCCTCCAACCTGGCCAGCCAGGGCTGGGGATACACACTCTGGATCCAGGCCACCAGAGCCAAAATAGGCAAAAAGTTGTCTCCAGAGAAGTGGGTGACCCAGGATACAGAGCTTTAGTCAATATTTGCAAGGCTGTTGGCAGATTAGATATATCTGTATTCAAACACTGCAATCTGATTTCTCCGTCAAAAATACACTTAACATTTTTCTCCCCTTAGTTGACTCTAGTGGTTTTTCTACTCAGAGTCAGGTAAGGCCCTCTTAGCCCACTTTTGTGTATGTGTGTGTGGCGGTTATAGGTCATTACTTAACATGAGATATATCCTGGGGTGTAACTGCAATACAAATGGGCTGAAAGTCCTCAGGATATAAAATGTGTATTATTTTATACACATGATCTCAAACTCCTGCCACTATTTATACATGCAACGGTTCTGTTGCGTGCAGATGCAAATCATGTACACGTTGAGTTACAAATTCCTGAAATGCTCCATCTATACTTGATATAAATAGACATACGGTAGCTGAGAAAGTAACCCAACTTTACTATTACTCTGTTTACTTCCTATCTAACAAAATAACTGTATCCAGAACACTATACCAACCTTAGAGCATTACTGAATAGCATGTTGCAATTAATTAGAAACATGATATCTATTTGGGGAACACATTTTAGAGAATACTGAGACCTAGGGAATAGAAAACAAAATCTAAGAAAACTTTAAAAATAAGTAATTCCTGAAAGAACAAAGCAAACCCATTCCTTCATACCGAGCTTCTGAAAGCTATTCCAGCAGCCCCTCCCCCAAATAGGCACGAAATTTATGGATCTTTTACAAGGTAATAAAACACAGTAATTACCTCTCTGCATCCCAAACTAAGAGAACAAATTAAGCCAGAACTTGAAAAGAATTTTAAAGAGTTTTCGCTTGTTCCAAGTAGGAAAAGAAAATGCAGAGACGTAGAAAACCTGTGCTTTTCCCGAAGGAAAGCGGCTAAAGGAAGCCAGAAGCCCCGCCGCCTGCAACGGTCTACACTTTGGAAAGGCAGCAACTTCCCTCGTGCCAAGGAAAGGCAAAAAGGACAGGAGAACCTGCAAGGCGACGAGACAAGTTTTCTCAACGCAGAGCTGGGACTGACTGACCACAATTCCCGAAGTCACAGTCTCGGCAGGCGCCTCAAGCAGTGGACAAGGAGAGCGGCCCACGCAGCAGCCGACGCGCCTGTGGCCTCTACTTTGCTTTTGCCCCGCTGCTCCATGTAGTGGTTTGTCTGGGACTTGTCGGAGGAAACAAATACACCCTTCTGACAACCCCCACCCCCAAGCACACACATCTTTGGTCTCTGCGACCGCCCCTCCTGCACGACGCCGGCTTTGCGGGCAGACTCTTTGTCTACCAGAAGCCCCGCACTCACAGAGCGCGCAACTGGAGGGTACCCGGCTCCAGGACTCCTTCTAAGTTAAATATTGACCAGCGCCTCTTTCAAAGGGCGGCAGCTGCCGAAGAGCAAACTCCTCCCAAAGGCCTGATGCAAAGCCTCGCGCGGGATGAGTTTGGGCGCAGCGCTTACCTCGAAAGATGTTTGAGACCGAACCCCAAATTTTCTCCAACTCCGGGAGCTCAGGGAATCGCCTTTCCGGTGACCAGGCGCTCTGCGGACAAATAAACAGCAGAGGGTGAACGGTGGCTGCGAAGGAAGGGAGTTGGAGAACCGGAGTTGCAAGCGCGGTCGGCGCGGACGCCAGGGTGGCCCCCGGGGTGACGCGGACACGGAGGAGTCGCCAGGGCATTCGTCCATGCGGCGCACTCATTGCTCGAAAGGTTCCAGTCTACAAATGGCCTGAAGATGGTGATTTATTTTTGTAAAACAAATACATACTCCATCTCTGCACCCACACTCTTCTTTTTCTTTCTTTATATATGGGGTGGGAAGGGGGGAAGGAGGAAGAAAATGGACGAGGCGGAGCAAGATAGGAAGGTGGAAGGCTTTGCTGCTGGTGCGGACTCAACTAAGAGCTCCTCACGCACCTCAACTTGGAGGATGTGCAGGCACGCTTTATTTTCTTTTGCTAACAAAGGGAAGCCTTGTCTGGGGCATTCAATCACGGACTCTCCTGGAACCTCACTAACGATGTTCATTTCTGTTTGGCGCGAAATCAGACCCCAGCTCAGCCCATGGGCCAGGGACAGCCTCGAGAGGTTTTGTCTTCTGGTTCATTCAAGCCCTGGGCGCATCACTGCTCGTCCCAGTGGGCTGGCAGGATGCGGCAGCGTCCAGGCCCTCACAGCAGGCCAACTTTGGCTGCTAGAAATAGGAGGAAACTGGGAAAGCCATGAACATGGGACAATACCAGATATGGGGGGTAGGGGGGGGCTGTCCGGCCTTGCCTTGTTCAGTGACAAGCCTCTAGACACCCTAATTCTGCTGTCACCTCACCTCTCAAGATATTTGCAACCCTCTCTTGCTCTTTAACTAGCAAACGGTGGTCAGCAAACTCGGGGGTGGCAGGAAGACACTGGGGAAGGGGCAAAGAACCCTCATCCTCCGGGATACGCTCAGGCTTGGAGAAGTTCCCTCTGGGCTGGGACTCTGCAGGGCGAGTTGCTTCCACAGACCTATCTCTCGCTTACACCCCATTCACCCAAACCCACAGCCTCTGCACACTCCAACCAGCCCCAAACCAACCCTTGATGGCGGTTCGGCATCCATGCAATCCTGCTGATAGCACCAAGACAGGCTACCAAATAGCTGACAAGTCCCCTGACCCTCAGGCTTCGGGGCCCCCTAGTGCACTGAACAAGTGGCCCAAAACCAGCAGCTAGCTGCCCTCTGCCATCACCTCGACCTGCAGCCCTCACCCTCCATCAGGCACTGGGGACTCCGAATCCATGCTGGGACCCTCTCTCTTGTTCAAGTTCACCCTCTATGTCCCCAAAGGGAGTGCCCCTTAGCCTCGGGGCTCCTGCTGTGACCCTGAGCAAGTTGGGGCTTAGCTACTCTGCACGTTGCCACTTAACATCTCCCCAGAAAGAACAGCTATGTCACCATCCACCACGCCCCCCTGCAATGCTTAGAAGTATTGTAATTATTATGGTTATTATTGTTGCTATTTCCTTATCCCCAAGTCTAATATTCATGGCTGCTGTTCCCCATAAATCGTTCAGACTAATGAGTCACAAAGAGATGTTGCCCAGGTCCCTACTCTTCCTTTGCAATGGCCGCTGCCGCCGCTGTGGCCTCTCTGGGCGTTTTTGGCGCTCGTTTGCTCCCTGGCTTGCCCGGCGCGGGTGATTTATGAACACCGGGAAAATTGAACAAAGCCGCGCGCGGGTCCTATGGTATCTCCGCAGCCTTTCCCAGTGTGAATCAGAACATTACCAACTGTCTGCGCATCCGTATCACTTCATCACCAAAGCCAGGATGTGACCGCAGAAAACCCGAGCCCGAACTCACGTTTCCCCGGACGCGGCGCGCACCCCGGACTCGCAGAAACCTCGCACGTGGGCCCGCCAGCTCGGGTCCTCCCCGCTCAAGGGCTCTCTCCAGCCCTCTTGAAGGAGTTAAAAGCCTTCGGAGATAAATATGAGGGTGTGTGTGTTTAAAAATCAAATAGGAAGTTGGGGGGTCTCATTTCTGAGATATTCATTCCTAGTGAGGCCCTGAAGACTCCTATCCATTCCTGATGATTCGCATTAATTATTTAATGAGTCACGTGACCTCAGAGCTTACAATTTCAATCTCTCAAACAGGCACTACACCTTTATCTGCTGCAACCAGGGTTCTTGGTTGGCTTTTTTCATTCCCAGGCCTCCTGAAAGCAGACAAGCTGGGGCAAGGGAACGCCAGTGAAATCCCAGGGCGAGCACAGTAAAATCAGTCATTCCAGGACTATGGGAACTGCGGCCAGTGGCATGTCCACCGCTCTCCAGGGACCCTGACATCTGTCCCCTCCTGAGCCCAGACATCAGCTCACCTATCTCAGCGCTGTGGCTAAGAAAGTTTGGTTATATAATCACTCTTGGTGCTTTGATGACTCATCAGGCAAGAACCTGCCCTTCTAACCTGGCTGAGCACACCTGTGGCCATCCGTGCCCAGTGTAAACCCAGATGTTAGTCCATTCCAGGAAGAACAGCCTTCCACCAAAAAGATTCCTGTGCGCTTACTCTACTCAACGTGAGACCAGAGGCTCTATTCAATCTACACATTCGTAACATAAAGACATCGGCAGGGAGCATTCAGCTGCCTCAGTTTCCTCACTGGGAAATTGAGACGACTGAACCAAAACAGCCTCTAGATCTCTTTCACCTGGGACATTCTTTCCATCAGGGGCTCTCTTTTAGCCTCAGGAATCAATTCCAGAAAGACTGAGGCTGGCCTGAAAGGGGGCGAGGCAGAGGTTACTCCATGAGTTTGGGGCCTTGAGAAGAAGACACAACAGAGTTCTAAGACAGAGTTTTCAGATGAGAATATTTCACAACAGTCTCAGCAGCCTCCTTGATGCTATCAAAGAGTTAGAACACATGTCTTGTCCTTCTCCTATTTTTCCCTGCCCGTACACTTTAAGAGAAGCAAATTATTCTTGGATCCCTGTATAATATAGAGAAGGGCAACAGGAGAAGCCAATGAGAAGGGCGAGCCTGTGTTCTTCGATACAGGACCTCGGCTAGGGATGCAGAGACCAAGCCAGTGCAAAGAATAGCCTATTGCCTGCACAGAACCCATTCGTTCAGACAGGAAGCCCCAGGTTTCTGTTTGCTACATTGATTCTCCTAGTTTTTTCTTTCTTTCCATTTTAAAGAGTCATTGATCTGTTTCAATGTTGAAGTATCTGGTGGGAAGGCAGTGGTGAAAAGAGCAGCATGGTTTGGAAGCTTAAGGGAGTAAGGGGTCAGAGGAGAGATGGTGATACCCAGAGAAGGAGGCTGAGAAGTGGGGGAATGTGAGCACCCTGGGACAGCTGAGTATAAAGTCAGAGACACTGTGCAGAGGGACACTCTCCAGATAGCTAGGTAATCTTCCCATGCGCTCCATCCTGGGTATTAAGTATTCTACTATGCCTGTCGCAGTTGAATTCCCCCTGTAATAAAATACCAGGTATATTGTAGATTTCAGCAAAACAAACAATGAAAATACAATGAAGAAAGAGAGCCTGCAAAGTGCCATTTTTCTTCAGCGGGGAGAGTGTTAAGTACTTAATTCAAACTGTGACTATTAAAGTGTCTCCTATCCATTTAGGTTGATTTCAGATGTTGACGAAAACTTTTATCTCTGGAGTCATGCACAACTTGACTCCGTGACTAAAGCAGATGAGTTTGTGTTAGAGGGAAAGAGGGAGAAAGAGAAGAAAGAGAGGAGAGCATGTGTAAGGGTCATTTGGGTAAGAGAATTATAGAGCTTACACAAAATACTGTCTTTAAAGGTCAAGGGTTTGAGGGGCCAGTAGGGTTTGCTTAAAAAAAAAAAAAACAATTAATGAGATAGAAAATTTGTCCTCTGGGTGAACTCTTATGGTTGCCCTAGCAAAAGGCAGACAATGCATGATTTTGAAGCACAAAGTGGGACTTTCTCAGCTGTTATAACAAGCTCCCTTAAATAGAAAATCTGAAACAGGCAAAACACTGTGAAGAAATGACAGTCATTTGGATCACTCTGAACCATTTTTGGCTTGGTAAAACTTACCAATATTTTAATAATCAAGACAGTTTGAGTTAAAATGCCATTTTGTCCTGGAATATTAGAAAACAATCTTGATCCTCTCTCTTCCTTTCCTGGATAAACCATAAGGGTAAATGAAAGAAAATTACCCCCTTCGCCCCCATACAGCTGCCTCCAGTATGAAGTTAATGAATGTCCCCATCCCCCTCTTCCCTACAAAGGAGAATATAAGAATTTACCTTAAATGATGATAATCTGCCATTTGAGGTATTGCAGCTCAACACTCAGTTTCCACCAAGAGTCTAGGCATTTTTTGAGCAGACAGCCAAGATGCTGCGTCCTTGCCCGAGACCACATTATTTGCAAGAAGATCCCTCGCTTCTCCACAGACTTCCCAGAGAATGCCTTTCAGAATTGCTGTTGAATTACAAAGAAGTATTTATTGTATGAGGTGATTAATGATTCCTGGGGAAATTGCTATTTTCAGCGTGATTTAATTTCGTTTTACAAGTGCATGTAGTAGGGGGAGGGTTAATAAGTTTCAGCAGCAGTTGCAGTGCCTCCAGAAATCCCCGGCACCCTTTCACACCTTATAAATGCACTTTATGTCATGTTTGGCTAGACTCTAGAAGGCAGATACTTATCTGCGCCTGAATTTTCTTGGGAAGAGGTGGAAGCCCCTGTGAGACTGGTGTCCATCACTTCCCTCTCGGATCTGGTTAGTTCATAGGTAGAGAGCCTGTATCAAACGCTGGGCAGCAGAGGCAGGAGTAACAGTACTGGCTACAGGCTAAGGGCTTGCCACTGATGGACAAATGTTTAAAACTCCTCTATAATTGCAGAAGGAAGTGAGCACCCCCTCCCATCTCTGCTAAAATTGTTACATGAACTAAATATTGCCCTCCTTCAAGGCCTAGTGATAGTTCTTGAACTCTGGGCCTAGTGTGTGCTGTTTTTTGTATCTTGTTGTCCCTTCAGTAACAATCAAGTCTAAATTCTCTTAACTGACTTATAAATCAGTAAATAAATATAGGGTAATGAAAGACTGAGAGGTGCATTTTGATTTTTGACCCTTTGAATCTAGAATCTCTGCACAGGGCAGAAAGATCTAGGAATATTTGAGGAAAGTGACCCTAATTCAGAGTTTGCCATTCTTCTAGCACTAAATATTCCCAGTCTATCTTGCTTGGGGTGCATTTTGGAGTGCTATTAAACTTTTTCTTTCCTCAGGAGAAACTGTGGAGGGTGTACTGGGAAAATTCAGTTTGTTTGAAAGCTCTTCCAAAAAAGAAAGAAGAGAGAGAGAGAGAGAGAGAGAGAGAGAGAGAGAGAGAGAGAAAGGAAGGAAGGAGGAAGGAAGGAAGGAGGAAGGAAGGAAGGAAGGAAGGAAGAAGGAAGGGAGGGAGGAGGGAGGGAGGAGGAGGGGGGAGGGAAGGAAGGAGGAAGGAAGGAGAAAAAAGGGGGGAAAAAGGGGAAAAAAGCAAACAAACAAAAATTCCCAAGCTGTAGTTAGCGAAGAGAAACTTAAAAACAGCCAAGAAACAAAAAGCAATCTCAACCCTTTGCCCAAACTATTTTTTATCTCCAGGGAAACAGGCAGATTAAGTGTGAAGGTGCAATAAATACCAAAGGGACCACTTCTTTCCAAGTGTGCTCAGAGTTCAGCATGTAGAACAGCTGCAGAAACTCCTGGGCCCACAGCACTGCTTGGTTTCACCTTTCATAGCAGGGAAGGACACGTTTCTATGCCTTACAGAGACTTGAAGCCTGAAAGCCTGGCCAAGTTTGGGAAGAAGAGGAGCCCTCTCAGAGCTCAAGAGCCTTCATGCTCTTTGGAACTTTTCCCATAGTGGGTCAAACTTGACAAGAGTTCAGCTCAAGTTGAACACACTCACACAAATTATGTGAGCAGTGCAAATCCAAGTGAACACAACTCAAGCCATCTACAAGATTTTCACATGCAAGGTCAAGCATCTCAACCCAGAGAACTTTTTTTTAAACTAAAAGTAAGAAACACAAATGTGTCTTAAACTTTAATGTTTTTTTTAAAGAGTTTATTCTTAGCACATAGCTTTCTATATAGCCACACCACAATTTGCACAGTTGCACATGGGTCTAGATGCAGTCCCCGTCCCCAATTGTGCCTCAGAATAAGACAACAATATCTCTACAACAGTATTTTAAATAAATGCAAGGAAAGAAACTATCATGTGTCACAGCTACCATCAAGGTCTATACATTTTGAGAATTAAATAATCTGGTGAGGTCCACAATGTCTACTCATTTATTCAGTTCAAGACAAGCTTGTATGAGCTGCCTTCATGACAGACGGGAGGTAAGGAACGGAGGGAAAGGGTCTATTTTCTTCTGCTTGCAACACATATACATGTACATATCCCCAATCAGCATGGGCTGTCCAGCTGACTTTAGCCATCTCAAAAGTATTTGATGCCAAGAAGTCCTTCTGAGTCACCCAAACCTGGCAGCCTTGTTCAGGCCAGCAGGTTGTTCCGCCAGCCAGTACCCTGGCCATTGTCCTCTCTTGGGTGGCAACCAGCACATACTCTTACCCTGACAAAGTCGTCTTCTTTTTCATTATCCTTTTCACCAAGTCGGGTTTGTTTTGGGGTCTGTTATGGTCCAGGAGGGTAGGGGTGGATGGGGAAAGGGGGAGAAGAGAGGAGAGAAGCAGGTAAGGGAAAGAAACTGATCTGGATCTCTAGAAGGTTATATGGAGGAGGGCGTGGGTGTCGAGGGGCCCTGGTGGGCATGGGGATGCGGGTGCGGGCTCTGAGTTTGTGCTTTCCCTGGAGGGCCTGCTGAGGCTGAGGCCGAGTTGGTGGATCGCATCTTAGTGTTGGGCAGTTTATGATCTTTCTTCCACTTCATCCTCCGGTTCTGAAACCAGATCTTGACCTGGCGCTCAGACAAGCAGAGCGTGTGGGCGATCTCGATGCGGCGCCGCCGGGTCAGGTAGCGGTTAAAGTGGAACTCCTTCTCCAGCTCCAAGACCTGCTGCCGGGTGTAGGCGGTTCGAGAGCGCTTGGGCTCCCCTCCGTTATAACTGGGGTTGACTGAAAGCCCATAACCCCAAGGAGAAAGCCAAGGAGGAGGGAGTGGAAGAGAGGGAAAGGAGGAGGAGAGAGAAGGTGGGGTGAGGAAGAGCAATTGGACATCATCATTATATAATAACCTGACACCAAGTTCACGCAAGATACATAAAACGGCAAAGAAAATGTTTCACAGGCTATTGACAACGGGAAACACCGAGAGCCATAAAGAATGGTGCTGGGCATTGGGGCTGAAGAAAGCTTCAAGACACATGGCCTGAAGCCTCTGCCAGGGCAATTAAATTTATGGGGGCTATAATTACTGCCCTAACAGTTTGGTGTCTCGTAAATCTCCAGATAAAGGGACCCCGGGTACAAAAGGGTTCTCACATTGGGATCAGGCGGCTGGCTGGCGCGCACACACCCACATCCCACTGTAGCTTGGGCCAGATGGGGGCTCCCTCCCGAGGCCCCCTTCCCCTCGGTCTCTCCTCCTGACCCCCGCCCCGACCCTCACACCCGGGCCGGGCCCCAGCTCATCCTCCCGCGCCTCCCCAGCGGCGCCACGTACCGGCGCTGACATGGATCTTCTTCATCCAGGGGTACACCACGGGCTCCTTGCCCTTCAGGCCCGGAGTGCTCTTGTCGGCCAGGAGCAGTGGGCACGCGGGGGCGCTGCCCCCTGTCGGGACGCCCGGGGTGGCGGGAGTCGCCTCGCAGCGCCGCGGGGGCGCCAGGGGCGCCGCGCGGTGCTGCGGGGGCGGCAGCGGTGGGGGCTGTCGCCCGGGCGGCAGAATGTGGCTCGCGTGCAGGCCGTGCCCAGGCCCCTTGGCGTGCGCTGGGGGCTGCTCGGGCTGTGGTGGCCGCCCGGGGCTGGCGCCGCCGCGGTAGCCATAGGGGTAGGAGGCGTCGGTGGCACCGTGCGCGGGGTAGAGCGCGGCTGCGGGATAGGAGGGCTCGCGGGCGGCCCGCGGCGCGTAGTAGGAGGCTGGGGGCTCGCGGCTGCCGCCGCGTGGGGGAGCTGGGGCTGCGGCGGCGGCAGGTGCTGGGCCGCGGGCGCTGGGGCTGCTGGTAGCCGGGGCCCCGCCCGGGCCGCCGTCTCCGCCGCCCGGGCCGCTGTGCTGCGCGTACTCCTCGAAGGGAGGGAACTTGGGCTCGATGTAGTTGGAGTTTATCAAAAACGAGCTCATGGTCATTAATTTGTGAAGTGCAAAAATACTAATTTTTCTCGCGTTGTCGTTTTTCTGGGCTCGCCGAGGCCCCTCCCCCTCTTGCCTCGCTTCCCATCCCCCTTTTCCTCCGCTCCCTTCCCCTCCCCGCTGTCAAGCGCCTACCCCTCCCCTCCCGCCACCACCAATGCCACCAAAGTTCGCGCCGCTCCTCCCCCGCCGCGCCCGCGCGCGCGCCGCTTTCCCTCTCGGCCCCCGCGCGCCCCGCCCCCGCCCTCCACGTGACCGGCCCCGCCAATGGGCGCGCCGCGCGCGCGGACCCGGATCAGGAAGCGCGCGGGAGGTGATGGATGCTGCTGTCCGGCCCCAGGCGGAGGGAGGGAGCTGACGCTTTAGTCCCCCAAATCCCCCCCAACTTTTAGTCCCGCTGGGAATTCGGGGCTCGCCAGGCTTCGGGTCCTCTCGGACCCCAGGCTGTGCCCTACTCCTGGCCTAGGTCCTAGGGCAGCCGGGCGCCCGCGGCCCAGTGCTGACCTCCGGCCCAGCCTAACCCGGCCTGGCATCCTTCAGGGTTTGGGGCCGGCTGGGAGAAGGAGTGCTGTCGGGATCAAGAGGGTATCCTAGTTTTCATCCTGTCTCCCTAATAAAACAGTCCTGTTTTCTCACCAGTTGATCCCCTTCCCCACATCGTGTTCGCCGCGTTCGCGCCCACCTTTGAGAAACCGGTCAGGAGCTGCATGGGGTGGGTGAGCAGCGGGAGGATGTTGAGCGAGGCCATTCCAGTTTAACCGGATGGGCACTATTTATTTTTCCTTTCTTTTAGAAACAATCTATTTTTTTTTCTTAAGAAAAATCAGAACCTTCTAATAGCATCTCATTTGATGGAGGTGTCTATGTGAGAGTTAAACAGGCTCGCATTTACTATGTGCAATTGTGAGAAAGAACGTGGCCCAAGGATGGGAATGTATAAAAGCGACGCCTCCATAAAATCGAGCTTTGAAACCCGATTTCAGAACAATTCCCAAACAAAAACAGGCTAAGGATAGAACAGGCACTGTGCCCAGTCTGATCGCCTACGGGTCTTTTCCAGCTAAGAATTTCATGTTTTGTCTTTTGGATGTTGCTTTCTCGGACTGAATCTGAAGCTAAAGTTATATTTACAGCACAGTCAATAATTTCTAAATTGCTAAAAATTAGCATATTAACGATATAGTAGCTCTAGAAAGGGGGAGAGAGGACTGTTGCCTGCCATTTGGTAATTGAAATTTGATGGGTAAACTAATTACATCATTATTAACAAATAAATTACTTATTAATTCCACATAATGTTGATCTTTGAAGTAAATACTGATGCCTTACTGTGTACTTTCCCTTTCCTTTTCTGAGTAACAGACACACCTAGATCTTCTACTATTCAACCCAGATTAAAGCAGTGCAAACTAGCATAGTCACCATTCTAAAAATACTTTCATTTTTGGCATGCAAGGATTTTTCAGATAGTACACCTTATTTGATTTTTCAAAGAGCAGTATAAACAGCCTTCTCACAACTGAGTCTGGAACGAAGACAAGAAAAGTTATAGCCTAACCCCGGAGACACTTCAAAAGGAATGTCAATTCTATCTTCATTTACATCAGTTACTCATAAGAGTTACTAAATGCTGGAATATCCATTTGATGGATAGTCATTTAATGCTTTGCCACATAATGTCTATTATAAGGGACTAATCTTTAAACTCATTTAGGAAAAGAGGTTAAAAAAGGGATCATGTTAGCTTTCTAACTGGCATCACTCTGAAGTGGTACAAAGAGGTTTTCTACATTGGCTATGTGTCTGTGAAGAGTGCTGTCCATCGTCCTGGGACACCCTGAAAATTTTTTTTAATGAAATCTGAGCCACAGACAGAAATTGATGCTGAGTGTAATCTTCAGACATCCTCTCTAAACTCGGGGAAGAATCTAGCCTGTGATACAGCTGCCTAAACCACTATCTCTCTACAGCAAGAAAAACTAATATATACTTATATCTTGAATATATATAATATGAATAATGTATACATACACAACGTAATTTACAAAACTTGACTCTAAGCTTCAGGGAGAGAAAAAAACACGACAAGGAAATTTTGCGTCCTCCTCATGCCATTAGCCTTGAGTACTGGGTCTTTAGCATGTCTGTTTAATATTATTTACGGACATTAAAATGCAAAATTCAGGTTGTTTAGCCTCAGAACCTTCTACCAGCTTTCGGTTTTAAAGTATTGACAAGGCACGGACACCGTTTTGTATATGGTTAACCTAAACGAGTTAACTGTGCCTGTGTTTCATGTGGTTCTATTACTTTAGGAAGATGGGCTTACACGGAATCCCCCAAGGCCTGTTACTTGTCTTTGCGGTTCGTATCATAAACACAAACGGAGCCAGGACCACCAAGTGTTATCTCACACACCGACATTTTGACATTTTACTGCAAGATTTATGGTTGTAATAAACAATCTCAGTACCTTTTCTGATCCTTCCACAATCTCTCTGTGCAAGCCATAGCATCATTCCATTGAATCAAATAATCTTTTGAAAAACATTTTTTAAAAAAACCTCTTTCCTTTACATAAAATCGAAGACACCAAAGTAAGCCAGGAAGACACTAACTCAATTAATAAATAAACTGAAGTTTACCAGCAGCATCTCGCCCGAGAAAAAGATAGGATGCTCTGAAATGGAGCAGAAAGGGAGCATGCTAATCTTCGCACACCAACTGGCTCCAGTCCCAAGCAGGGTGAAAGTGTTATCCTTTTCTTGGGAAACTGGTATGCACATTTTCTCATTTCCACGTGCAGGGATAACATATATTCCCAACAAAAGCTTTCTTAAAATCCCATTAAGTGAAATAACTTTTCATCATGTCCTCAAATCCCAGATGGAGAAGAGCGAAGGGAGTCCAAGGGAGAGGGAGGGCGAGAGGAAGGCAGTGTTTGCAGCCTAGTTTGAATCTGATTTGAATCATTTTGAATATATTTGAAACAGCCTTTCCTCTTGAATGCAACCCTGTCCCAAGTTTCAAAGTGACCGAACAGTGACACCGTGTGCATTTTGTTTCTTATTAATCTTACACATTGACAGTCTTTGTTAAATCACAAGGCGCGCCCTTCACCAGCCGACATTTTCATATTTGTTAGACGCGCTGACCTGAAGTTCACCTCGGCCTTGGACTTTGCGGTTCTAAAAGGTCTATACAGTGTCTTTTAGAGAGCACGGTGCTTTGCCCAGGTCACTCCTTCTCAGGGAAAACCAAGAGAGAGGAAAGCAAAGGAAATGTAAAGGTTATGGAATGTATTGACTGTATTTGTCCTTTGTTCTTTAGAGCAAGAGTCCCCCAGACTGACTGTT
The DNA here is from genome assembly GCA_003508835.1 of Eonycteris spelaea. NCBI lineage: Eukaryota > Metazoa > Chordata > Mammalia > Chiroptera > Pteropodidae > Eonycteris > Eonycteris spelaea. The sequence goes on from PUFA01000036.1 coordinate 819,973, forward strand.
CTCTATCTGAAGCACATCTCTGGAGTGTACACGGGAATGGCTGTATTTCACAATGCCTGATGGTGGCATTTGAGGGCTTCCTCCCTACCTATATCAGGGGTATGATTTTAGGGAAGCAATACATTATCAGCCATTCAACCAATTAATTATTTGGGAGTAATTTCCTTGCAGTAGTTTATAATTTTGAACACAACCTAGGCATAAGGATTGAAATGTATATTCGGATTACACATAAATTTTAACTAGGCTTGTATGAGAGGCCTAAAGATCAAAATTCTCCAAATAAAAAAGGTAAATAATCTAAAAGCAATAACTTCTGCAGGTACTTTTTACTTCAAAAATTAGCTAAGAGGTGTCTATGATTATTGAAGCTGACATGTTTCTGAGCCATGGAACACTTTAAACCAATAAATAATAACCAGTTTTTCTTGAGGAGACACATAGTCATCCTGGTGAGTAATAGAGGGGGTTTCAGTTTTCTCCATTTTGCTAGTCCAGATGTGGGGAAGTGTTCACTGCTGTAACAGCAATCACCACAGTTGTTCCCTTTCTTCTGTTTTCATCTGGCACACCCCCGTTTGGCTTCAAACTCTTCGCCAGAGTGAAAACTTTACACATTATGCAATGGAAGCAATCTGATTTCTTCCAAGAAGGAAATATTTACCACTGAATATACCCGGCACCAGCAAATGCAATCAACCAGAATATATTGGGATGCTTTAAAACATCCCTGCAAGAGTCTAGATTCCGAATTGTGGAGTTAGCTTAGCTCTAAAATAAAAAGAAAAACCTAGAAACAAGTTTTCATCTTTCTCTTCTCTGCTTTCCTACAATGATTACTTAAAAATCAATACATAGAAAAGGGAAATATGTTCCTCAGAAAATAGATTCTAATGGCACCAACACTTAAGCTAATATAGGTACATAAAAAATAAAATATTGTTTAGCTCTCCAGTTACAACTCACACATCACATGGTTCCAGTCGGCTTCCTTAGCACACTGTTCCCTTTCTTTTCTACGCTCTCACCCTTCCTCTGTAGCTGGTGGCCCCTCTCCTTAGCTTTTATTCCAAATGTATTTTTAAAGAGTATTTTCTGGAGAATAGAAGTCTGTCATGCTGGTCTGCATTTGTGGATTCCACCTTCCCGCTTAAATGGCTAATTCCTTACAGTTTAGTTATTCACTTATAGATTGTAGCATTTCAATAAACAATGAAAAATTTCCAACAGCAGGAACATTTTCATGGTACCAATAAGCATTTTCTCACTGGTGGAGGGGTGGAGGGATACTGTCCCTTTCAGGAGGGTCTCCACTCCCTTCCTCCCCTTCCCAGCTCTAAGAACTCTTTACGTTTAGTGGGTGGCTGTTTCAGAAAGAGCATTTGAAAATGCTCCATGCTTGAAAATGGCAAAGAATACATTTTTGCAAGAAGCACCTGGGTTTGCCCTTTCCTCATACACTTTAGGGATTATTATATGTACTAAAAAAAAAAAACTGGCCAATTAAAATCACTGTTCTCAAAGGAAGTTTCCTGCTTGTTCTCTTGCCTTTGAAGGGATAATGGAACATTGAAAACTTGCTACATTATTTCTTAAAGGTCCACTGATGAGTTTTGAGCGTTTTTATTTTGTAACAAACCCATAGACTCCTGGTTCTCCAACGTCTAAGGTGTTGGTGTTTCAGTAATCTATGCCTATTTACCTGCTGCTATTCCCTCAGAATGGGAGCGATAATTCAAGATGAAATACAACACATATTACTCTTGAAAAGAGGAATTTTCTATCCTTTTCTCCGTAATTGAGGTCATTCAACCACTAGGGTTCACCTGGAGTCCATACCGTGATACACGCGTCACTCCGAGCCATTTTATCTTTTGTGCTGATAGTCAAGATCGCAGCTCTAACATTGACATCAAACTCTGTCTGGGCAGATGACTGAGAGTGCCGCACAACGTAAACTTTTGACCCTCAACTTTTTGACCTGCAGTTGCAACGCACTAACCACAAAGATATACAAAGCTGTGCCTCTTCTTTCAAGGGGAAGTCCCCCCACCTCCGCAGCAGGATCTCAGGGACGCCTGACTTCTGCCACCGTCTTTTGGGATAGGAGGGTGCATTGGATATTTTGGGGTGTTTGTGACTGTATTCCCTGGGAAATCAGCTTCCTATCTCTTTTTGTCAGCACTTAAAATAGGAATGAGATTATTTTGAAATCACTCATCATTACATTTATGAAGAAAATGAATAGGATGGGGGAACCTCACAAAAAAGTGAAAGAAAAAAAAAAGACGGGTAGAAAGCAGGTAATGGAAGTTGGAGACATTTTTTTCTTTATTTAAAAATAAAGACGCTGCCCTAATTGTTGGGCGAGCTGGCCCTGGCAGGCGAGTTGACTGTGAACTTGTACTAAAGCGTGCTCTGCTGGCGATTCCTAGGGTGTGCAGATTTATCTTCTCTGCATTTACTTAACCCGGCAGTGAACTGCGCGGGCGTCATTTGTTAGGCGATGACAGACTTCACCTCCAGCAAGGGCTGCTTCACAAAATCGCAATAATTACCCAATAACCTTCATAACAAATATTATTATTGAAATGACCAGTTTGTGGAGAGGGGACCTGGTGGGGAAAAGACGCTTTCTTTGTGAAAAACACCCAACAAAACAAACCCAGGCAGATCTTCCAGTTCTGGAATGGCGAGGGCTGTGGCTCCCCACTCCCAGATGGGCGGGAGCCTAGGTTGACCCCCTTAGCTCTGTCTGGAGGCCCCATTTATACTTTCCTCACCGACTGGAAAGAAATTCTGCCTTAGAAGCCAAAGGGATGGAGCCCACACTGTTCTGCACTCTCCACAGTGGGCAAACCTCAGAAAGACTCCCAAACTGAGACGGAAGAGAGGCTTCAAAGGGCATCTTTTAAGCTAAAAGGATTGTTTACCTCTTTAATAGTCCATCTTTCGGGATGTAATTTGCTCTCTCCTCACTAATTGTTTGGATATAATATTCTTCACATCTCAACAGATCAACCTGACTCCATTTCTGGTAGAAAATTCTGTCTTGCTCTCTCAGAGCCGCCAACAATGAAGCAGGGGAAAGAGCAGGAGAAAAGAAATCTTGGCATAATGTTGAGAAATTAGACCACGGAAACCCTAACAAACTCCTAAGTGAGTGTGACCAGAAGCTTCCTATTATATTTATAGTTCAGGAAATATTGTCTCTTCGGCTTGTAGAAACAAACGAGGCCCTGCATTTCAGACACCTTCTCCTTTTACAGGACCAGGAGTACAGACAGATACTTCTGCCACCGGCTGAGGCTGGGTGTCTTCAGAAAGCACTCAATGACAGAGATTTTTCTCTAAGTAAGTTCCTCTACCAAAAAAAAATGCAAGAGAAGAAATGACTTATCTCCAAAACCAGCAATCTCTTTACCATGCTTCCTATGAAAAAAGGAAAAAAGAAAATAATTCCTCCAGGAACTCTCACATAGGTCTGACTGGATGCTGTATTTTTTTAAAAGTCATTTAACTCTATGCGAGTTAGCCTGCTCCTTAAACCCTAAAGTTTTATGAAGATTACACAGACAGAAATAAGCACGCTGACAATATTTATAGCCTCTAATTATTTTAAATCATGGGAAAGATTCTCTATATCGTGTGATGCTAGATATGGATCCAACAGCCTTTCTACCCATTCCCACACCCCGTGGTAGGATGTGGCCACTGAGGTGGTGTGGCCGCTTCCTCCAGGCGAGTTACTCAAGTGAACCTGCCAGCAGCCCTATTACTCTTTTTTTCTGCTACTAATTTTAGTCACCAAGAAATCACTCAAGCAAGATCACCAAATGAGCAACTAAAATCAAACCTTCACCTAAATACTTTCCAATAAAGAACCTGAAATGCAGAGCAGCCAAACAAAGACTCCAGGATTCTCACAGACATATAAAATAATAAAAGAGACCCCGAAGAGAGTTTCGATTCTGGTCCCCACTAAGATGCAGACACGTTTTCTTGAGTGCTGAAATAGCAATGCTCACTTTAAAAGGTTACACAAGACGACTTTAGGAATTCGCCTTGCCACTCAGTATTCAAGAGAAGTGGAATTTGTGGGAAGGTTTCGATTTTGCAAAAGAAAAACTTCCCAGGTTTTGCTTTTGGGACCTCTGACTTTGGGGACATCTGCTGGACTTATGTTGAGAGTTAGTGGTCTCTGCACAATAAAGTGTGTTGAAATTCCAAATCTACACGTTAGCATTGTTTCACTTTAAGCAGTTAGTGAATACATCTTTACCAATGAGCACTCGCAAAAATTTAGCACTATCCACCAGTTCCTAAGGAGAAAAGCATTCGGAGACAGAAGATTGCATTTTTTTGTTTCATTTCTGAGTTGAAGACTTTGGCTTAATTCCTCAGATGGGGTAGGGAGAAATCTGCTAGGTCCCTTGTGGGTACCCCTCCAGAAAAAGACCCCAGGACAGGCCACAGTATCCCCAATCAAAGGCTTTGCCACAGAAGAATGTGGATTGGGGCCAGAGGAGGTGGCTGGGGCCAAGCTGTAATTGGACCCAGGAAAATTTTATTCACCTTACTTCACCTGTTGGTGCAATATTGGGGACTGTTTTGGAAATCATAGATTATGTAAATTTCCTGGGATCAAACAGAAAGAGCAGCTAACAAAAGAAAGGCGGAAATCTCCTACTGACAACCAACCAATTTTTCCCCCTAAACTACCCTTTATGATGTGTCAGGGAAAACAACATAATGGCTATGGGGACTTTTAAGTTGAGTATTGAAGACACCTCGATTTCCCCCAAACTAGGGCACAGTTTGGAAGAATTTCCCTGGCATGTTGAGGGGGAGTAAATTTCTTTATTCTTTAGTGTTACTTAGGGGGACGCCTAAGATGCCTTTTGAGGGTCCTGTGCGTAGATGTTTTAATTCTACAAAGAAGGAGAGGAAAAGGAGAGGGAGAAGAAAGGCGAGGCGGAAGAAAAGAAAGCGCTTTAACTCCTTTCATTTAGCCTGGGGATTCAAACACTAAAGTTAAATCCGGCCATAAAGTTTATTGCTTCAGACTCTCAGGCGGGTGAGAACAGTCCCACCCAAAATAAAAAGAACGTGCAGGCCTGTAAGGTTCAGGGCCTGGTCCCGGGTGCAGAGGAGGGGGTGGTGAGCCCTCCCCAGAGGTGGGGACCCGCGGTCCCCAGCGTCCTGTGGGCGCTAGCGTCCTGGGCTCGGCCTGGCAACCCAGGGGCCCAGTCTGGAGGTGCGGTCCGCGCCTCGCCGACCTCTGCCACCCTCGAGCTCTCACCAGGCAGCCTGAAACCCGGCCCTGAAGGCAGTCGCTTCAATTCAGTCCTGCCAGATGACCCAGGCCGGCGAAGACATATTGCCACAGCCCCATAAGGAATCCCGCCAAAGTCCGCCTCGGCCCCGCCTGGGCCTTTCTCTCAAACTGCCAAGCACTCCCAAGCGCAGCGCGGCCCTCGGCGCACGGCGGCCCGCGCCCCACTGTCTCCCGGCCCCCACCCTAGGGCTCCGCAACCTCCCGAAGAGCCAGGACCCATAGCCCCGGAATGGGGGGTGGTGGCCCTGCCAAGTCTCCACACAGACCCATTCGCACACAAAAATCTTTTGCACGCCGGTGAGAGCAGCAGATGTCATTAACATCCGCGATGGTGCAGCAATTAAAGTTAGGCCTGGGGATGCGGCGGGGCCACAGGCGCTGTTCACCCTGCTGGCTCTGCAGAGCAGGCTCCTGGCGCTGCTCAGGGAGGCAAAGGCAAATTTTGCTTGCCCCTTTTGCATTCAGAGGCAACTTCAGAGTTACTGAACGAGAGAGAGAGAGAGAGAGAGAGAGAGAGAGAGAGAGAGAGAGAGAGAGAGAGAGAGAGAGAGAAGGAAAGAAGAGAGAGAAAGAGAGAGAGAGAGAGATCCAGGAAAAAGTTTCCAGAGTACAAATAAACTTGAAAGCGCTCAGGAGGCCAGCTTACCTTAACTCCGAGGAAGCCATTTTTCAAAGAGTTTTGAGAACTTGTGGTTTGGACACTTCTGGACCTAAAATTGACAATTTGAATGACCAGGCGGCACACGGAGCCTGCAAAAGAGTCAAATGGAGTCCAGCGTCAGTGAGATTATATGTTATGTGGTATATAATGTTGGATGTCAACTCCCCAAAACCATAAAACTTACTTTAATGGCCCCACGTGACGTTTTATAGCCAGTGAGCCGATCTGTCTGTGCTATGGATGATTTTACGATCTAATTCATAGACAAAACCCTATTCATTTGGCACCCAAATGTCATATAGCCGGAACTGGGGCTTATAAAGTTTACTGTTTTATAACTTTTAAAAGGAAAGACGGCATCAGTGTAAGCAGTCGGTAAATGTGCAAATCTCTAGTTGCGCTTTAGCTGCTCTGAGGAGTTTCCCAATCGAGCTAGGATGGGGTAAGTACCTTCCATTTGTAGCAAATTAATTGTAGCAAAAGAAGTCAACTGGGTTCAGGGTGAGGAGTGGGAAGGGGTACCTGGGTGGGTTAGGGACCGAGGGTTTGGGGGCCACAACTTGGCAGAGCAGCCTCTTCAAGTGGAGGCCCAGGATGGCCTTAGGAAAGAGGCAGCATCTGTATGGGCCCTGAGGGTCGAGGGCCGCTAACAAAGCCCTGGGTTTTCCTCCTCTCTCTTCCTCTTTTTTGTACCCAGCAAGTTAACTTGGCTTTCTCATAGATGGGCAGGTTGGACTGAGGCTTTGGAACCACCTACAGCTTTTCCAACATCTGCCCTGAACTTTCTGATGGGTCAGAGTTAGGGAGGCCACGGGTCAGGGTGTTGGTCTGAGGTCTCCTTGTGCAGGCAGGCTGCTCAGGTAGCCTCAGACTCACTGGCTTCCAGGACTGGACTGACAGACAGAAGAGCAGAAAGAGCCGCTCACTATTTGGCACAAACCAGACCAAGAGAACTTACAATAGAAAGTTTATTTTTGTTTCCAGTCAGTATTTTTTTCCTTAAAAACAAATACAAAAAAAAAAAAAAAAAAAGCTGATCACAGTTTGCTTAAACAGCCAGACTTGGACAATATTTGTAACTTTGTTCACAAAAACATACATCACTGAAGCTGCGCTTATAAGAGCCACTTCCAGAGTTCGTGCAAAGGGTCCTACAAAGGCACGCAGGGACACACCGCTCGGAGTCACAGTTTTCGTCACAGAGTCACTAGTCACTACACGTCAAACAAGTTAAGTTGTGTCTCATCAAGTCACCTCTACAACAGCATTAATTACACAAGGAATATAGGTAGTTTGAATAAAAATATCTTTAACAGCTTGGAGCTATTGAGACAGGAACACTTCCACTCACATGCACAGTTAAATAACTGGAGTGCGACACACAACATTGGCACTAAACGAGGTCGAAGGGGAACTTTTTTGTGTGTTTTTTCTCTTTTCTTTTTGTTATAGTTACTTCAAGTAACACAGCTTGCTTCATATAAATAAGTTAAAACATCTATTTTTTTTTTCAAGACAAAGCCATTCAGGACAAAGAGATGAACGGAAAGCAGATCTACTTATACAGGCGCTATAATGGCAATAAACAGGCTCATGATTAAAAGATGAATTAGGGCAACGAGAACAGGGCTTCTTCACAGAAGGAACACAAGGGAGTTTCAGAAAGTCACCTTAGTACTGACACTACGCGGGATCCGCTAATACTGCTCAGTACTTTAAACGCTCAAATACTCAGGGGCGGAAGGCCCCTCCTGCCGCCGCCATGCTCATGCTTTTCAGCTTATTATCTTTTTTCCACTTCATTCTCCGGTTTTGGAACCAGATTTTAATTTGTCTCTCGGAGAGGCAAAGAGCATGTGCTATTTCAATCCTTCTTCGGCGGGTCAGGTAACGGTTGAAGTGGAATTCCTTCTCCAGCTCCAGGGTCTGGTAGCGCGTGTAGGCCGTCCGGGCCCTTTTGCCTTCCGGACCGCCTATGTTGTCTGCAACAGAAAAGTCAGCGGTTTAGCCACCCACTCCTCAGCCCCTGGCCACCAAAGTCCACCAGCTGGATGGGCCAGGGTCCTGAGCAGGCAACAGGGGAGAAAAGCTCAACAAGTTCTCTCTTTTCGCCCGCCCACCCCGCTCGAATTTCCTTCCCTCTTCCTTTCTAGAAAGAAAACAATACGATTTGGACTCTGGGAACAATCGGGCCCATCCGAGGCTGAAGCTGCATCCCGGAGCATCGCCCGACTTTCCCTCACCCCTCTCCTGCCCTCTGGCCCTGCCCTTGGAGCCCCGAGGCAGGGGGCACAGCCCTCCCAGGCTGTCCACAGCTCAGAAACCCACCAAAGCAAGGCCCTTTTCTGAGCGCCCGAGTGGCCTCCAGGTCACCCTCCCTTAAAGTCCCAGCCCCGCGAGCAGCCTACTGTTCCAGCCTGCACGCTTGGGGCGCCTGCTTTCTTTTTCTTCCCTTTCCTTTCCTGTGCTCCCTCCTGCCCCCGAACTTCAGAATCCCGCAGGCTCTTGCCTGGATTATTGCCCCTCCAACCCCTTTTCGGGGACTCTAATTAGTAACGCTGTTTCCCCAGCGTAGCTCTCCTCATAAATTATCCGCCCTGACAAGCCCGATTCACGGCCCCTACTGCCATCCTCTTCCTCTCTGCACTCTGCTCGGTTAGCCTGACCCGGGAGCGCGTTCCAAGGCTCTGGGGTTCGACATGGCTTTTTTCCTTTTCCTCCCTTTCAACGTCTAAACTTGCTTGGCCAGCGGCCCTCCCCTGTCCCCCACCTCCGCCCCAAGCGAGCGCAGGGCGCTGTAGAGGAGAGAAGGGGGAAGGAGGAAGGCAGGGGAGACCGGTGGGGAAAGGCTCCACAGGGCTGAGAGGGAGAGACAAGACCAGGAGAGAGATGGAGAAACAGGGCGGTAAAGGAGAGAGGGGGGTCGAGAGCCGCACCCCCGCGGCCGCGTGGATTTAGAAAAAGGCTGGCTTTACCATGACTTATGTGCAGCTTGCGCATCCAGGGGTAGATCTGGGGTTGGGCCGGCGGCGCCGGGCTCGGTTCGCTCTGCGCGCTCGCCTGCTCGCTGCTGGCGGGGGCGTCCTCCTCGGCTCCGGACGCTGTGCCAACCCCCTCTCTGCTGCTGATGTGGGTGCTGCCGGCGTTGGCCGAGGCGCCGCTGGAGTTGCCCAGGGAGTTTTTCCCGCCGTGGTGGCTGTCGCTGCCAGGCGAGGGGGCCACGGCGGAGCAGGGCAGCGGGTCAGGCGGAGGCGAGTGCGTGGACGTGGCCGGCTGGCTGTACCTGGGCTCGGCGGGCGCCGCGCTGGCGCCGGCCGCGTAGCTGCGGGCGCGCTCCCCGGAGCCAAAGTGGCCAGAGCCCGAGCGGCCGACGCTGAGATCCATGCCATTGTAGCCGTAGCCGTACCTGCCGGAGTGCATGCTCGCCGAGTCCCTGAATTGCTCGCTCACGGAACTATGATCTCCATAATTATGCAACTGGTAGTCCGGGCCATTTGGATAGCGACCGCAAAATGAGTTTACAAAATAAGAGCTCATTTGTTTTTTGATATGTGTGCTTGATTTGTGGCTCGCGGTCGTTTGTGCGTCTATAGCACCCTTGCACAATTTATGATGAATTATGGAAATGACTGGGACATGTACTTGGTTCCCTCCTACGTAGGCACCCAAATATGGGGTACGACTTCGAATCACGTGCTTTTGTTGTCCAGTCGTAAATCCTGCCTGATGACCTCTAGAGGTAAACTCGTGCACTAATGGGGGAGTTGGGTGGAGGCAAGAGGGGTGGTGCGCGCGCCCCAGGCGCGTGCCCGCCTCCCGCCGCCGCCGTTCAGTCGGACTCGAGCGCCACCCGCTGGAGGCAGGGAGCATCGCTCCGCTTCCGACCCGGGGCTGCAAGGGCCGGGGTCGAATTGAGGTTACAGCCCATTATGGCAAAATTATTGCATTTCCCTCGCAGTTCCATTAGGATGTACCAATTGTGAGGCCGTCAGCTGCCGATCGCGTGCCCGGCAAGGATGCAGAGGACTGGGGGGAGATGGTGACTTGGATTTTATTTACAACAACTTTTATTTCCCCGCTGTGCAGCCCCTCTTATTTTTGTGTCGAGGCTGCGGTCGGTTCTGCCCCGCTTGCCGGCAGCTCTGAAATTTGAAAATACAGATATCACCTTCGGGGAAGTGGGGAGGCCATTTAGCCAATTGGAGAAATAAATCCTGCCCGCAGCAGCAGCTACAATTACAGCTCTGTTTTTGCGAGCGCATGAGGTACAGAGTCCCTGCCGTTCTTAAATGACAGGCGTCTATTAAAGATAGCTTTTGTGTAGTGCTTCTCCTGGGCGAGGTCAGATTCCATACGCTTTTATAACCAGATTCGAGTTTTCTTTCGTGTAAATATGGTTTTCGTGTCATTAGTTTGCTATTTAATTTGCTTTGAGTATCCAGCCTAAAGAATCTTCACCACTGGGTCTTTTTCCTCTAGCCAGCCGGGCCCCAAGTCTGAAGGTTCTCCGTGAACCCAGCGAGCGGGCCCAGGCTCCCCGCAACCACAGAAGCTGCTTGGGGGCTGGGGATCCGTGGGCCCATTTATTAGGGTCTTGCTTAACCTCCAGGAGTAAAATGAGGGCATTAATAGAAGCATTTCGTGGCAATGCCTAGTATCTCCGTAGTTATTTTCCTGGAATCTGAAAGACGAAAGCAAATCACAAATACAGCCGAAAGGCCTGGCGGGGTGGGGGTCTCCCCGCTGGAGGCGGGGAGTCACAGGCACCCCTAGCACATTTGGAAACCAGAACTCTTGCCACTTCCATGGCCCTGGGCCCCCTCCTTCGGTCCTGAAAGCTGCTGAGTGGCAGCGCCGACACTGTCGGAGGCAAGGAGCCAGAATCCAGAGTCCGGATCCTTCAGGAGCCCAGTCGCTCCCGAGGCTGTAAAGTTCCACCCGCGCCCAGGTTGGCTGGCCTCGGCTGAGGCTGCGTCTCTTCCACGGACGGTTGCACGGAGGACCGAGAGACTAGGCTCTCTCAGGGCCCTCTTTGTTCCTTGTGCTTCTTCCTGTCTGGGGGCGGCCCGGGAGGCCACCGCAGTGCTGGGGCCCCAGCCTTGAGGCCTTCTCTTTACACTGGCCGGAGTCGATTTGTTGGTTCCCTCTGGGACTTGGTGGCGAGAAACCGAGGCCAAAATGCCTAGACACCAAAAGGGTCGCGGTCCCGCGTTTTTTTCCTCTCCAGCAACCCCGCGTCCGGAGCTCAGGGGCAAGCAGAAGCGCTAGCACGAGAGCCAGGGACAAATTTGGGGTGCGTCCTGGGATCCGGATCGGACTTGGGCAGCCTTGGAGAGCGGGACTGTGTGCAGTGTGCCCCTCTCCGCCGCTGGGATTGGCTGTGGTTTTTTTTTTTTTTTTTTTGTAAGAAATTATGCTCAGGCGTTTGCAAAGCTCTGGGCTCCCCTAAAGCTGTGGAAGCCACCCGGACGGGAGCAGGCGGGGAGAAAAGTTGGGGAGCAGGCGAAGGCAAAGGGGCAAAGCCGAGAGAGGTTGCCGCGCTGGCCTGGTCCCTGCTCAGGCGTCTACTCGCCCGCCTTTGCCTCAGCTTCCTCCCCGCTGGGTTGTGTGGAATTGATGAGTTTATTTTCCTTTTTCCACTTCATGCGGCGGTTCTGGAACCAGATCTTGATCTGGCGCTCGGTGAGGCAGAGCGCATTGGCGATCTCGATGCGGCGGCGCCGCGTCAGGTAGCGGTTGAAGTGGAACTCCTTCTCCAGCTCCAGCGTCTGGTAGCGCGTGTAGGTCTGGCGGCCTCGGCGCCCGTGACTCCCGTACACGGCACCTGCGGGCAGAGATGGACAGGCTCTCGTAAACCAGGATCGGGCAGCGGAACCAGTCAGCCCCACACCCTGCGCCCCTGGCCTCTAGGCTGGAAAACACCCGCCTCCACTCCAGCCTCTCCCACTACATCTTGGGCCGGAAGCCGGCGGGATGGGAGATTATTTCATACAAAGCGAGATGTTTTCCACCTAAAACGACTTGGGGTGAAAAGTTACTATTTTTGAAAAATCTGCTCTGTAAGAAAACCATTACAAGCAAAAGAATATAACAAGCATTCTTAATTCTCTTAATTCGGGGTACCTAAGTTGTGTTTTTGTGCAAATGGTGGTGGTGGTGGTGGTGGTGGGTGTGTGTGTGTGTGTGTGTGTGTGTGTGTGTGTGTATCTGGGAGTGGTGGGTATGGGACCCTGTGAGCAAGGTGGACAATTCAAATTCATACACGGGTCTCCGTGAAGACATAACTGTGGACAGCCATGTCAGTACTCAATAGGTGTTTTGGAAAATTAAAAATGGTCAGCCTTCTCAAATCTTTGCAAATTCTCCCAGATTGCATGGCCCTTTTGAGAAACGCGGAACTCCACTGGAAAAAAAAAGTGGATTTTCAAAGCAAAACCCTCTAAGTTTTTAAATCGGCATTAGGCTCTGTCCTGCTCCAAGGACAGGGATGTGGAGTTTTTGGAAACCAGGGGCCAAAAGATGGAGCTATGGGCCATCTGGGGTTCCTGGAAATGTATGACTATGATGGGCTATCTGTTCTGGTGCCAAAGGGCCCATAGGTGGGGGGAATCCCCCCAAGCTGGGTATATGAGATTCAGGCAGGGCCTCAAAAGGAGGCAGAAGTTGGCTGTAAGTGAGCAGTTGAATGGAAGGGGGAGGAGGGAGGGTGGAGAGAGAAAAATACTGAGGCTGGGGATGTGGCCCTCCAAGGCTTTGGGAAGCTCCTGGAAGAGGCCAAATGAAGGCCTCTATCAATATGGGTATCTGAAGGGCAGAAAAGGGAGGGGGTTGGGAAGTGAATGGGGAGTTACCACTGATGAGTGCAAAAGACTATCTCAAGGTGGGCATCTGAGCAAGGTGTTACCAGCTTGCAATGTGGGCAGGCACTACCTCCCATCCAGCCTGGCTCTCTCTTCAGGTTGCCCATCACGGGTCTCACAAAGCATGGCAGTGACCCCTGCACACACTCCCACAGTGTCTTATATGGACACTTCACTCTGCCACAGCTTGATTGCCCCATTGGGAATGGGTTGGGGTTTTTACAAAAAAAAAAAATCTCTTTTTTAAGCTACATAAACTTGGTTCATTCTTTCCTCCTGTGTTTCTATTTTCTCTGTCGACTTCCTCTGTTTCCTCTTTCCTTCCCTCCTTCCTTCCTTCCTTCCTTCCTTCCTTCCTTCCTTCTTCCTTCCTTCCTTTCCCTGCTTCCTTTCCCCTCTCCCTCCACTCTCTTGGGGGGTGGGGGGCCGCAGGGAAATGCCTTACCCGCGCAGGAGTTCATCCGCTGCATCCAGGGGTAAACAGGACTCGTGTACTTCCGGTCGGTGCCTTCGTCATGGAGGGCTTTGCCCGGCACGCTGCTGCTGTCGGGTTTGTACTGCTGCTCGGGAGAAAAGTGCAGATAGTCCCCGGGGCCCCTCTTGCCACTGCCCGAGGGCGAGGCGCCACTGAGGTCCTTATCAGAATAGAAACACGAGGCCCCGTACTCGTAGGACGCCCGGTTGCAGGCCAGGACCGAGTTGGACTGTTGGTAGAAACAAGGTGAGGTGTACGTCTTGTCCTGGAGGCTCGACGCCCCGTACGAGGCCGGGAAGGGCCTCAGCGCGTCATAGCCGGCCGGGTAGAGGGGCAGCTGGCCCAAGAAGGAGTCCTGGCCGCTGGGCAGGCTCCCGGGGAAAGTGGGATTCACAAAATAGGAACTCATTTGCGCGTCCCTCTGCAGGACTGTGATTTGTTGTGTATTAGTACATCTGGCTATAACTATTAGTAGTCATCGAACTGGTTTGTTTCTGGATGGCCGAACGCCAAAAGCGACAGCAGCAAATCGCACCAGCTGACGCGGCGGTGGCCAATGGGAGCGAGCGCCGGAGCCCGCTCCCCGGGGACCGCGGCGACCGAGGCAGCAAAGTTACAAACAGCCCCCAGCCCGCCTGCCCGCCGCCCGCCCGGCAGATTAATGGGCGCGCACAGCCGGCCTGCCCGGCTCCCTTCCCGAACGCCAGCGGCGGGCACGGCCCGGGCAGAGGCGTGAGGATCAGGCCATGGTAGGGAAACCCGGGCTCGGGCGCCGCCGGCCGCTCCAGGCCCGCTCTTTCCTCCTTTTTGCTTTGCTAGATTGTGCTGGTTTTTCTCTCCAAACAGGAAACCTGACAGCCCCGTGCCCGGAGGGGCGGTGACAGGGACGGCTTTGCTCTTTGCGGCCTGCCCTCCCGGCGGGGCCCTGAGTTTGCCCCTCCCCACTCTCTCTACTCGTGGGTGCGGGTTCCCGGGCTGGTGAGGGTCTCTGAGAAACCAGGCCCGAGCTCCCTGCTCCGCACTCCTGCGGCTTAGCAATCAGCGCGTCCCCTCCTTCTCTCCTTCCCCATTCCCACCATGGGCCTGGGCCTGCCAGCCACCGAGGGCCGCAGGCTCACCTGGAGCTGACCAGGACGCGGCCAAACGTAGTTTCTTCCCCCGCGGGCCCCTCCTCCCGCAGACAACACGTCTCCTTTGAGTCCGGACTCGCTCCCCTCCAATAGCCATAGACCAACGACCGCCTGGCCTCAAAGCACCCCCAGAAGCTGTGCGCCCCCGTCCTGCCTTTGAACCCAAGAGCCAAGAGGCCAGAAATCACTGGTTTCAATAAGAAAAGGAACTACAGAGGAGTGGCCGTGAGACTGAGCTGCGAAGCCAGCCTTGGGACCTGCTCCCATCGCCCAGCGCCTGGAGAATTGCCCTCCCTCACCTGGACCTCTCAGAACTGAGACAGATCCAGACGTGGAACCTCTGTCCTCATTCCAGAGGTGCGGGGCGACCCGGGTGTCTGGCCCAGCCAGGCATAGAGGGCAGCTCTGCCGGGCACAAGGCTGCGGGATAATTGATGTGCATGGTTTCTGGGCGCCCCGCAGCCCCTCACTGTCCTGGTGTGTGTCCTCTTTTCTGCCTTTCCTGGGACTGGTCCGAGTCCTGCCCGGGTCAGCCGCCCCAGAACGGGGACCAGTTAAATTGTC